>CM062806.1:11459699-11987321 GCA_031772625.1 Pinus tabuliformis
GTAAACATGCTTTATTATCTTTGAGCATGGGTATGTCTGCCTCAGACAACAACTTTCTTTCTGAACTCTTCCACTGGCTTGGCAGGTTGAAATCTGGTGAACACCTCTGAGGTCCTCGCATGGTTATTTCTATACACTTCATACATTTCGGCTCTCATGTACCCCTTCTAACCTCATATATTAGGGGAAATCTGTTATAGCACCATTTACCACTCTTTGTAGATTTGATAATGTATGATATGGCCTAGGGAAACCCTTCCCTACCAGACTTGGTCGCTTTTCTAAAAAACAATGTTTTAAATCCCATACGCGATTATGCCCTATATAAAGTGCATGTACATGTGGGTGAGCCTATAGACAACCCGCATAAATGTGTTAAACATTAAAAAATATATAATCTCCCTTAATTCGGGCGGGTTTTACAGGTTTGACCAGATACCTACCTACTATAACCCGTGGCTCAATTGATTCCCAACTGAAAAAACTAATTTGGAGAAGTATAAATACATCTCCATGGGAAAACCTAAGAGAGGAGAAAGGATTAGATATTGATATTATATTTTATTACCTCCCTGATCAAGTCTAAAGATATCCCTGTGCCTTTTGCAATCCCAGTCATAGGAAATCCATGTTTCCTTGTTGATATGTTCATCATCCCTTCATGACATCCTTGTGTATAATTATGGAGGATGATTATTGAGGCCTGGGAAAGAATGATCTAGAGGATGGTTTTGCTTGGAGTTGACAGATGACTCAAGGTGTAGCTCTTACATATTTTCTTTAGCTTACATTAATAAAGAGGCGTTGTCTTGTTCTTGATGATTATGGTCTTTATGCATTAATTTATGTCATGATTTGCTTATAACATCTCATGTTAATTCTTATTTTCTTACATGATTATATGATCTGACCTTGATATCATGAACATGCTTTTAGTTGTTTTTGGTGGATATGCTTTGCCTTGAATGAATTTCAGATCTTAAAGCGCAAGGAAGAAGCATAGGGTTTGAACCCTACGGGTAAGACCTTTTGTACCAAGTTTAACTATTTAAGTATTAGGACTACTTGTTTGTGTGTCTCTTTATGATGTATTCCCTCCACTCTGTTGGGGTTCCCAACCCAAGACCCTAGGGTGATTCTACCCAAGGCTGTTACCCTTTTTACTGCATTGCTGTATAAAGGAGCAGGATTGTTTGGAAAATTGGCCACCTTGAAGAGATTTAGCCTAGAGGTTCGAAGAACAAGAAAATAAAAAAGAAAAGTTGGAATTTGAGGCTGGGTTTTATGTAGTGCACATAAATCGATGTTCTATGGGAGAAGTACAGAAGAGCCAAGGTAAACGGTAGTAAAAAATGGTAATCAAGAAGAGCTAAACATGCATGGAGAAAGGGCTCAGGTGTTAAAATATATAAAAAATGTTACGAGAGGAGCTTTGGCGTTGGAGTATTGTGATGATAATTGGGAATGATGCCGTGAAGGCCGATCCAGAAGTATAGAAGGGTCACTGAGGTCTTGTGTTAGGAAAGAATAAAGGGCATGACACCCTTTTGGCTCCTCTGAGTTTAATTTAAAGCCTCCCATTGGGTTATTTTTATAAAGGGATTTATATCCCGATAGAGAGGTTTATACAGGGCTTGAAGGAAGCATGATTTTTAAACAGGACTGGGACTATGGATAACAAGATCAAAATTTGGTTTGCATTAAAAGGCCTCTAATTACAAGAAGATAATTCTAGCAGGTGTGGTTTTCCTTGAATAATGGTGATGAGTCAACCTTCATTCCCGAATAGAATCCAATGATGGTTGTGCCCATCACTAGTTTGTAAAATGAGTTATGATAGGATTTCCCACTATTTAGATAAATGGAAAAATAACAAAATATTTAAATAGGATATATAGGGATAAAAATATAATTTTCATTGTCCCCTTTAGCCCTTTCCTGAACATTCTTAGACCAAATAAGGCCACCACCATCAAAGTCACCAATACCAAATCCATTATTTAGTTTGTCTACAACAAGTACACTAAGATTGAGGGCCTCCTCCTCTCCAATATCTGCTTTAGTAAATGCATAAATGACTTGGAACTAGAGGGAAAACCCCTTTTATAAAGTATACACCATTTTTCACTTGGCCATTTTGAGCTCATTCAAAATCCATTTGATGAACTGTCAACATCATTAGAAATCTTTGTTTGATCCCTCAAACGGTTCTTCGTTATTTGTTTTCCCTGATTGGTGGGCATCTACATTATGATGTAGATCATAATTTGTAAAAGAGACAGAAACAACATTATTTTTTTTCAACAAAAATGAATATATAAATTAAATACGACTTATTCAATGTTAAATTTCTAATAATAATGAATCAAACTTGTATTAAATAATTTTTTATTATCGGTGCTCAATGTTGTGTCTTCATATTGAGCAATAAGAAAGCACATTGGTTTATTATTTATAAATCTAAGCAAGCACATAAGGTAGTAAATGTAAGCAACCAAATCATGGAACAAAATAATGTAGGCTAGGAAGGTAGAAATAAAATTCACAAGTGGAGCCATAGAAGCTTCATAAGTACTGTTTTCAAATCTAAGAAACAAGAATATAATGGACTAATTTGAATTGTAATTGTTTCTCCTCTATGAGTAGCAAGAGGATTCACCATAACTGAAGTATTTTATCTTCAATTCCCACTACTATGACGTAATTCAATAAATAGGTGATGCATCCATGTGTGAGCTCCATGAAAATAAGATTATATTGTATAAAGTGATAAAAAATAAATTGAGCTATCATGATCAGTGAAAAATTGATTAAAAAAAATCAAATCATTGTAGATAGAAAATAACTAATAAAAAAAATAACCATGAAAATAATGAGAAGTAGAACACATTATGAAAAATTTACTTATTCTTTAATTGATAAATAATTTTCATTTCAATGCTAACAAGTAATTATTTATTGTTGTTCAATTCTAGATATAAATTTTGTGCAAGACACTAGTAATTTTTTATTTAAACTTTTGATTACATGGGAAATAATTTATACCCTTCTATGACATACTGTTACGAAACCAGCTCAAGAAAAGATAGAAAAGAAAGATCAACGCCTTAGAATTCAGCCTCTTCGAGGGGGAAACCTCCTTTACATTACATAAATGAACAATTCTTGGATGATACAAATGACAAAACCTCCTTTCTATATATAGGAGTCTAAGGAGTCACAATATAATCCAGCCGACCTAACAATAATAATATAAAGCCACAAAAATAACAATAGAGGGATTCTATGGGGCACAGAAATAACAATATGGGGGTAATAGGGGCACAACAATATAAATAAGGGGTATAACTACAATAGTAATGGGGTAATCACTAGTATTATAGGGACCCAACATGCCCCTCTCCTTCAAAAAAGTGTTGTCCTCAACGCTTGAGTAGTTCTGGATACTTCTGCATAAAATTCTCATCCTCCCATGTGGAATCTTCAGCGGATAAGTTCTTCCACTTGATAAGATACTCTGAAATTGATCGATTTCGTAGCTGTCGAGTTCTTGTTTCTGTGACTGCTTCCGGTTCCAATATAATTTTTCCTTCCTCGTCAAGTTCTGGCAATATTGTTTGAACTGGGAGCTTGTTGCCTATAACCTTCTTTAAACATGAAACATGGAAAACTGGGTGCAATCGAGAAGCTGCAGGAAGCTCCAATTTGTATGCCATAGTACCAATCTTTTCCAACACCTTGTACGGACCATAATACTTTGGTGATAATTTATTATCCTTCTTAGCTTGCTTTAGGGACATTTGCTTATATGGTTGTAGCCGTAGGAATACCCAATCACCTACATCAAAACTTCTTTCACTGCGATGTTGATCTGCCTGTTGTTTCATTCTATTTTGTGCCAACACGAGGTTATCCTTTAAGAGTTGGAGGACTTGTTGTTGATGTTCGATGTGATGTTCCACTGCCTGAACCTTAGAATTTTCTCTTAAATATGATGTGATTGATGGTGGTTGATACCCATAAAGTGCCATAAATGGGGTCATTTTTGTTGCTGTATGGAAGGAAGTGTTATACCACCATTCAGCCAGAGGCAACCATTTGACCCATTGTGTCTGTTTATCAGATACAAAGCAACGAAGATATCCTTCCAAACATTTGTTTACTATCTCAGTTTGCCCATCAGATTGAGGATGATAAGATGAGCTATGAGCTAACTGAGTACCAAGACAAGAAAATAATTCTGTCCAAAAATTTCCAGTGAAAATGGGATCTCTGTCACTTACAATAATCTTTGGGTTTCCATGTAGCTTTTGAACTGTTTCCATAAATGCAGTAGAAACTGTACTGGCTTTAAATGGATGTGATAATGCACAAAAGTGTGCATACTTGGTAAGTCTGTCAACTACCACCATGATGACACTCTTTCCCTCAGACTTGGGTAAACCTGTGATAAAATCCATTGAAACCTCCTCCCAACGTTGGCTTGGAATGGATAAAGGTTGTAATAGACCGGTGTCTTAATTGTTTCAACTTTATTTTGTTGGCAAACCAAACATTCCGCCACAAACTTTTGAATATCTGATTTAAGGCCATCCCAAAAAAATTCCTTCTTAACCCTGTGGTAAGTTTTTAAAAATCCTGAGTGCCCTCCTAAGGGAGAAGTGTGCAATTCCATAAGAATCTTTTGTTTTAGCTGGGAATTCTTACAGAGGTATAAGCGATCTTTGTACCATAACGAATCATTTTTCCAGCTAAATGTATCAGAAGTACTGGAATCTTGTTGTAGCTTTCGAATAAGTGCCCACACTTCTTCGTCATTCTTCCATTCCTCCCTTGCTTCGTTTATCCAATCTGGTTGGATAATAGAAATGGCACACAACAATGCTTCCACATCCTCATCCTTTCTTGAGAGTGCATCTGCCACCACATTTTGCTTCCCTTTTTTGTAGATGATTTCAAAGTCATAACCCAACATCTTTGTGACCCACTTTTGTTGCTCTTCAGAGGATAATCTTTGTTCTAAAAAGTATTTAAGGCTATCATGATCCGTTTTTACCTTGAAGTGTCTTCCCATTAGGTAGGGTCGCCATTTCTTAAGTGCATGGAGTATTGCCAACATTTCCTTCTCATAAATAGCTTTGCTTAAAAACTTTCCCTTGATTGGACGACTTTCAAAAGCAATGGGTCTTTCATCTTGCATTAGAACAACACCAATTCCATTTCCTGAAGCATCACATTCCACAATAAAGGTTTTTGTGAAGTCCGGTGTAGCTAAGACCGGTGCTTGGCACATTGCCTCTTTAAGATGTTCAAAGGCCTTTGTTGCTTCCGGAGTCCATGAAAATGAATCTTTCTTCAATAATGTTGTTAGAGGTGCTGCTATTCTCCCATAATTCTTAACAAACTTGCGATAATACCCTGTCAACCCAAGAAATCCTCGCAGATGCTTTATGGATGTGGGGATTTTCCATTCCTTAATGGCTTTAATTTTGCTAGGGTCTACCTTAACTCCTTCATGAGATACAATATGACCCAAATATTCCACCTCCTGGACTCCAAAGAAACATTTGGATCTTTTTGCATATAATTGTTTCTCCTCCAATAGTTGTAGCACCTTGTCAACATGTTCAACATGATCCTTCCAAGACTTGTTGTAGATTAGTATATCATCAAAAAATACTAACACAAATTTTCTAAGGAATGGTTTGAAAATTGAATTCATCAAACCTTGAAATGTTGAAGGTGCATTGGTAAGGCCAAAAGGCATGACCAAAAATTCATAATGACCCTCATGAGTTCTAAATGCCGTTTTTGGAATGTCTTCAATCTTCATTCTGATTTGATGATATCCCGAACGAAGATCCAACTTGGTGAAGTAAATTGATCCATGCAATTCATCCAGTAATTCATCAATGACAGGAATGGGGAACTTATCTTTAATAGTGAGCTTGTTGAGCTCCCTATAATCTGGACACATGCGCCATGATCCATCCTTCTTGTGCACCAATACTACTGGAGCTGAGAAAGAACTTTGACTCGGTTGAATTATACCAGCCTCTAGCATTTCTGCAACCATACGTTCAATTTCACTTTTTTGGACATATGGATATCTGTACGGCCTGATGTTTGGAGGAACACTTCCTGGAATCAGATGAATAGCATGATCATGATCACGCATAGGTGGGAGACCTTTGGGAGTCTCAAATACCTTGGAATGATTGTCCAGGACTTTTTGGAGATCTGGAGAAATAGATGATTCCAATGTGGAAACATCTAGCGAACATAATTGTGCAATTACACCTCTTTGCTCCTTTTTTAGAAGCTTTGTCATGCCATTAGAGCTGATTATCTTTCCTGGTTTCCCTGCAATACCCCTTAATTCAACTTCCTTTCCTTCCATAGAAAATTTCATGAAAAGTTCTTGAAAATTAAAAGCTATTGTACCCAAGGATTGTAGCCATTGGACTCCTAGTACAACATCAGCACCTCCCATTGGAATGGAAAGCATTGGGCTAGTCAATACATATTCTCCCATGGATAGCTTGATATTATGGCACTTTCCAGAACAATTTATTGTTCCTCCATTTGCAATCATCACTTGACACTCTGGTGCTGGATATAGGAAGCAATTCAATTCTTTTGCTACCCTACAATGAATAAAATTGTGGGTGCTTCCTGAATCAATCAACACTATTACCTTTTTCTTCTTGATTTGTCCTTCTATCTTGATGGTTTGAGGAGTGGTAATTCCCGCCAATGCATTACAAGATATGGTCGGATTTATTTGTTCTTCATCTAGGCTTTGTTCCTGGAATATATCCTCTTCTTTTGACCTTTCTTGCTCCTTTTCTTCTTCCTCTTCACAATCTATGTAGAATAATTTCTTCTCAGCACACTTATGACCTTTTGTGTATTTGCTATCACAATTGTAACAAAGCCCTTTTGCTCTTTTTTCTTCCAATTGTTGTGGTGTCAACCTTGTAGGTTGTGGAAGACTATGGGCAACAACACTTCCGTCTTTATAGTTGTGAATGGTATGCTTCCTAGTTGCCATAATTTTGCTTTCCATTTTTCTTGCTAACCTGAATGCCTTCTCTAATGAATCAGGTTCCCAAAGGCGCACATCATGTTGGATATTATCCTTTAAAGACCCTATGAACACATCAATCCTATGCTCCTCTGGAATATCTTTTACCCTTATGTTCAATTTTTGGAACTCCTCAATGTGCTCCATTATTGAACCCTTTTGTTTGAGACTTATCAATTGGCTAAAAAAAGTGTTGCTTTTTGTATCCTCATAATGTGCTATCAATTCTTCCGTAAAAATTGCCCAAGTGATAAATTGTTTACGAGAACAAAGCCATTGATACCATACAAACTGATTTGGTTCCAAATATAAAGTTTCCATACGTACCTTTTGTGTGTTTTGCACATTATTGAGATCGAAGAATTGCTCCATCTGTAATATCCATGTGGCAGGATCCTTGCCATCAAACTTCCTCATATCGATTTTTGGAATATGGTGGGTCTTCGATCCAACATTAGAGTCTATGGAATCATGATTAACATTTCTTTTGTTCACATCATGAGTTTCCTTTACAACCTTTTCACCATTAGTATGTATTTCTTGTAGAAATTTTGTCAAATATGTCTTCAAATCTGCCATGTCTGTCTTCAAATCTGTCCTCAAATCCGTCTTCAGATCATCCTTCTTAGCTTCCATGCCCTTTATCTTAGATTCCACGCCATTTATCTCAGATTCCATGCCATTTATCTTAGCATCTGTTAGCTTTTGTGAGTGTGACATTTGTTGCACTTGTTCTTGTAATTTTGATATATCATGTAGCATTTCTTCCTCTTCTTCATGAGTCATGCTAGAGCTTTCAGGTTCCTTACTAGGTGTTTGCATTTTCTTTCCTCAGGGCATCATTTACGGATAATAATGCTTTACTATGCCCTTTGAATTCCTTCAAACCAAGCTTATGCAAAAATTTTAAAAAAAAACTACACACCTTTTTTTACTTTGTAGAAGCCTGATATCGAATCTGATGTATCTCTGTAATTTCGAATCATCTAGTTCTAAACTTGTGACCTGTAGTAGCCTTGTATGTCCTCTTTCCAATGCCACTAGTCTGATCCAAATTGGATTCTCCAAGAAAGCGTTATGCACAATCTCCCGCAGTGACCTGATTATAGACTATTTCAGTAGAGCGAACTTGTATGACGTGCCACGTGTCACTTCTTCAACCTCTGACTCTAAAAAATATATAAAAGAAAACTACAGTCCGTCCTCTTTCTGTACCTTCTTACAAAATTTCAATTCGATGCTCAGAAAGAAAGTTATGATGATTTTCCCCAGGTCACCTGTTTTGAGTGTAATTCAGGAGTCTGCAAAAATACCAACTTCCTCAGATCATATCTCTGAAAATATCTCGTGAAAATCTCTGAAATTCGGACCCAAGGTTTAGCGAAATTTCTTCTCAAATGGGTTTTTTGTGTGACTTCGGAAACGTCACAGAAAAAAAGTTATAGCGAAAATTCCACGATGACCTGTTTGGAGTAGCGAAACCCTAGAATCCAAAGCTCTGATACCAAATGTTATGAAACCAGCTCAAGAAAAGATAGAAAAGAAAGATCAACGCCTTAGAATTCAGCCTCTTCGAGGGGAAAACCTCATTTACATTACATAAATGAACAATTCTTGGATGATACAAATGACAAAACCTCCTTTCTATATATAGGAGTCTAAGGAGTCACAATATAATCCAGCCGACCTAACAATAATAATATAAAGCCACAAAAATAACAATAGAGGGATTCTATGGGGCACAAAAATAACAATATGGGGGTAATAGGGGCACAAAAATATAAATAGGGGGTATAACTACAATAGTAATGGGGTAATCACTAGCATTATAGGGACCCAACACATACAGTTAGAGAATTGTTAACAAGAAATGATGGATTCAATTTCGATTCTTGCATCTATGTGCCTTCTGTTAGTCCTTACAATCTCCTAGGCTGAAAAGGAAATCGACAAGGGTAACCTCAAACCAGTTCAGCTTAGTAGCTAGCCCTACTGAGCATGAGAGGGATCTCTCTAAGTCTCTTATTAGTGATATGACTTTAAAGAAAATGAATTTTAGGCTAGGCATGTGTATTTGTTTGTTTGTGAAAATTTGGTTTTTTAAGAATTAGTTGAACTTAGGGTTTGGAGCCACAGGTAGGTCTAGGTTGTGGGAGTGCAGGAGAAAACATAAGAAGGAGCTAGATATCAGAAGCCATGGTGTAATTTGAGTATTTTTCAGTGTAGTACAGAGGATATAGGGTGGAAAAAACTAATGAGCATAAATAAACATGATTTCATTAGCTTAGGAAGACAATACACATGACTATGAATACCAGATAACAGAGCTTGAAAAACAAGAATTTTGAATATTTTATCACAAGGAATTCATATAAAGAAGACATATAATGTAGATAAATATTTTTAGACCATGAGGAAAGAAAAAGAATGAAGTACAAGCACCATGAACTCACTAGGCTAGAGTTCGTTGAAAATAACTGCGACCTGTATCTGTATTACCTAAAAGATGATTACAATGCAAGCCTCCTTCACAAAAAGTTCCACCCTCCTCTCCTGAGGAGAAATAATACATATAGACTCTCCTAGATCACTAGCCCACCTTCAGGAGTCGAATCCCTTGGCAGGGGAATTGACTCCAAGATTCTCTCGACCAATAGGTGAGAGTGAGAAGGTGAAACTCAAACACTTCATGAAGATTTTGTTTAGGAGTTTGCTTATTTTATGAGGCCTAATAATAATCAAAAACAACCTATGATGTAAATTTATTCATGCCTACATCACCTAGCCTCGTAACGAGTGCCATGACATAGAGAATCTTGACTTTGACCAAGTCAGATTAGAAACTAGAAATTTTACACAGTGAAATTTCCAAATAAAAACGTAGAAAGTGCAGAAGTGCAGCGCCAACTTTGATCTGATTTTTAGGTGCCTTCTAGGGGTCAAAATGAAAATATGAGAGAACAGTCAACTAGCCCTTCAGGTCTAGCTTCCAGAACAGTTTTAATGTATGAATTTGGAGAATGGCAAGACCTTCCAAAATCCATTCTCCGAAGGTCACTCTAGAAGCGCAATTCCTGTCAAAAAATGGTCCAGAATGTTAGTTTTTCTCCACGTTTTTGCAATTTTCTCCAAACTAAGCCACCTCTGCAAAATCTGGGAAAATGGGTTTTTAGAGGATGTCAATACCTTTCCAAAAATGTAGACCTTTCCTCAAATGGAGACTTGAGGAAAAAGCACAGTGTGCAACTGAATTTTTGAACTTAGACAAAAAATTCTCAAGAAACTCAAAATGTTCAGAATTTGCTCAAAATTGGAGGGAAGGTGTACAAATAGGTTTTTATAGCTTCATGGATGCTTCAGAAAGCATCTCCAAGTTTCCCTCATCATTTTGATTTTTTTTGGCCTCCTTGAGCTTATTTTCAAGTTGTTTCACTTTAAAATTAGCGATCATGTTTTGAGCTTGATAGTGATGTGCCATGTGTCTGAGAAATTGATTGTCTCTGTTTTCCTTCTCAAGGAGCTTCTATAAGTGTTCATTCACCCTATTAAGCCAATATTCCTTATCTTGATGAACCTCTAGGGCGATCCTATCTTCTAGGTCAAGATCGTCATTAATCAAAATTTGTTCTTGTTCCTCTTGGAAAGCTTTCTTGAGGCCTCTTGTTCTTGGTATTTTCCTTTTTCCTCTCACCTCTGATGCTTCAAGTTCACTTGATGTCATGATCTCATTACCTTTGCCGACTTGCTACAATAACTTGGTTTTTTCCTTTTCTAGGATCAACTCCTTTGCTTTGAGTTGACTGTCTTCTTATTCAAGGAATGATATGTCATATTTTTCTCTTTCCAAATTTATTTCTAGCTCCTTGATTTGATAGTCCTTATCCCTATTTGTTTGTCACATGTTTGAATTCTGATCCTCAGCCTGTGAATCAACCAGTTCAAACTCATGCTCAATTGTGTATTTATCTTTTGTTGTCGGTTCCTACTTTGTCGATGAAGAAGGGTTGGCCCCTTTCTCTCTATGAGAAGAAAACAAAAGCCTCTAGCCCTTCTTATACACTTTATTCATGTCAGGTTTGGATAGCTGAGTCTTCTCCACTAATTTGCTAGAGGACCCCACCTGCATTTGAATGAAAAATAAACTGTGAGGTATGAATGGAAATGAAGTGATGTGAAGGTGGATTTCGACAAAATGATAGAGGAGGTTTGAAAAAGGTGGATATGAACTTTGGAAGTTGATGAAAATGAGTGAAGAAACAGTGGAAGAGTGATTTGCTTGCAAGGAGGAAAAACAGGGTTTGTAATGAAAAATGCCTAAAAACCTCTAGGAATGAGCTAGGGTTTTACTTTTTGAGAGGTAAAACTTTGTTTTGAGGTGAATTGAATGGTTAAAATGGTTTATTAAACATGTATGCAGGTGTAGGAAACCATTTTACATGTTTTAGAAACCAAAAAATAAAGATGGCCATTTTCACCCTATAATTTCCCATGCAAATTTCACTACAAACCCTAACTTGAAGAATCATTGACATGAGATGAATTTGGAAAAGAAAAAGGGGGATAATGATGGTGTAATTACTTGTCCCTTTGATTAGAAGTCAATAAAATTAAGCTTGCAAGTGAAAAATTGAGATTTGGGAGAGTTTTGAAGGAATTTTGGGCATTTTGTCCTATGCGCAGTGCAGTGTTCCTACGCGTAGTGTTGTTCACAGAAGTGAAATTCCATCTTCCAAACCACTTTTGGAGGTCTTAAACTGCTCCAAATTGAAAGCGGGATAGTCGTTGGAAATCTCTTGAAGTCTGCTATAGGATGGACACCTAAAGAATGTAATTTGGACACTCCCTGAGGGAGAAAAATGTATTGTCCCAAGGTCACGCCAAAAACTTAGGGTTTCTCTGACAAAAGACAATCTCCAACTTGCAGAGAACTTTTGGATGCCTTTCACTAATCCAAATCATGATCTGAAGGTACCATTGGAAAGTGTAGGATGTCAGGTACACAATAGAGTCCTTACAAACTGCCAACACCTATTCCAAACACTTGAAACATGGTCTTGAAGTCAAGCTTTCCAGAAGTGTATTAACTCTCCTATAGCAAGTGCATTTTGGGAATTGCTTTCAACTAATAACACTTCTGCATAAAGTGAAGGATTTTTTTGTTCCTTGGACTATAATGGACAAAAAACTCTTTCACATTTGTAAAATTATTCTCCATTTTTTCAGAAACATATTTTTAAGCAAACACGTCCCTATGAGAAATGATGAGGTGAGGTAGTGCACTACAATATTGTCTTATTTGAAATTAAATATTACCTTTACCTTTATTTTTCTTTCCCTAAGCTTCTAACTCATTTTACCCACTTAATCACATGATGGACATACTTTTGGAAACATATGGTATTGTGATGACACATGAAGTGAAACCCTAGGCCATGACCTAAAATGAGGAATTTAACCATTTCATGAACTAAGACATTTAAATGAAGATATGATACCCCGAAGAAGACAATGAACATGATGAGTGATGAAGAACATGAGTAACTGAAGGGAGTAGCAGTGACCTAGACACGATAACCAGTGACCAAATTTTTATTTGAAGACTCACTGAAATGAAAAAAATTTGACTTGACACCCTAACAACACCTTGTAAGAGCATATTTGATGACTGGTGACAGGTTGAACTAACTGACACTAACACCTCCAATATTTCCAAAAATACCAACATTTCCATACTTAGAAAATCTTCTAACTTAGAGCTCGTAGAAAGACTTGCGATTTTGAGCTTTGTCGCTTGTGGTGAACCGAGTGTCGTCATCTTCACACATATATATGTCCATAACTCCAAAAATATCAATGTTTCCATCCTTTGCAACTCTTGTAACTCAAAACACCTAAGGGATTCTAAGATTTATTGCCTAAGCTAACCCATGCGTGCTCTTTAGCTTCACACAGTTACTTCCCGCAACACTTTCAAAGACACCCATGCTTTCATATTGGAAGATCTTCTAAATTAGAGGCCCCATTAATATTTTTAAGAGTCTAATATTTGTCACTTGCGCCAACTTTTGTTTACTTTTTAGCTTCATATATCTAGTGTTGGGTAGGGGTCCCCTAGGTCTAAGTTTTGTCCGAGTCATGTAAAGACTCCACATTTTGAGGAGCAAAGCACGATTAGCGCAGTGTTCTAACAGTCAAAGGGGCTTTAGGGTGGGTCAAAGCCCCTTCTTTTGTAAAGGAATGTTACTTAGAGGATTTTAAGCTCCACCCATGGTTTGCAGACCATGGTATTGTAAAGGTAGAAGCATATATAAAGGGGTTTTTGTGCAAGTCTAAGAAACATAATAAAATGAATTAATGTGATGAAATACTTTTGAGTTTATTTTTTAAGATCTTTCTGTACTCAGGAAAAGGGAAAGGCTTCTGTAGCTATGTGTGTGGAGACCTCGGTAAGTCATTAGCTGAGTGCACAGGCCCCTGCAGTTGTGTGTGCAAGGTCAAAAGGATTGTATTTGAGAAAAATTAACTAATAAAGAAGACTTTTGAGCATAAATCTATCTATTTCTATATGATAGTATAGTTTCTGTGTTTTAGCCTATTTATGGCTCGTTTATATATTTCTTATGAAAAATTCATCACAAAGGTCCAAATATTGTTTTATATGGTGAATCATGCATGTTAGTTTAGTTTCCCGCAGTTTTCTAATCTGTTAAAGTAGAAAATGCTTTACGACTGTAAGAATAAGGTTAATGGTTCTTGAAGGTCGGATTAAGCCCTAAGTTGTTAAAAACCTCACAGCCACACTACATAGTCCCTCTGGATGTAGAAACTTGGTTCTAGCATCCCCCAATATCACCTCGGGTGAGACTATGGTCCGCGCAACTAGGTCATTGTTGGAAGGGTCGGTGGTGTAGGGTTTTTTTGGTTAGCGCAACTAATTCTGAACCTCGGTCTAAGCCCTTGAAGCCAAAAAATGGATCGGTTGCTAACACTGGGATCTATTTGAGGGATTTTTGATGTGGAATCTAACTAGAAAAGAGATCCAAAATTGGGTAGATCAAAATTTGCAAGAATTTTCAACACAAGAATGAAGAGATCCACGCCAGTCAAAAGAAAGGTGGTTACAAAGGTAAATTTATACAGAGCAACATGCGATATTATTTGCATCTTTCGCTAATGAGTTGCACAAGTGAATTTCAAAGCTAGCAGACAACAAACCCACATGGAAACACGAAGATCCTATTGTGTGGAGCCCAGAGCTAATTAAGAGACTTAAGGAGTCTGAATATAAGGTCGTAAGAGTTGTTTATTACTGGCTTGATAGTATCGAAGGATTTATTACTGAAATTTCAATTGGCACAAAAATATCCTACAATGAAGCTAAGCACAGATTTTTCAAAGGTCCACGAGGTAAGGATCGAAATTCCCTAAAGCTATAGATTAAGATGTTGCTATGTGAAAAGGGTGTTATGCCTATATATTGATGTTTAAAAGAGGTCAGACTAGATCTACATTAAGTGGAAAAATATTCAAAGCCGATTGTGACAAATAGATTGAGGATGAGTACAGTCCATTATTGGGTGAACCAAACAACGAAGAATAAAGGAGAAACACTAGTACGTCTAGAGGTGTAGCGCAGTCAGAGACTCAAGGCACTTCTGGGATCCCTCACCAATCCACCCCACCTCCACCTTTGCCTCCACCTCATACACCTACACCTACACCTCCACCTCCACCTCCACCTCCACCTCCACCTCCACTATTCAAGATGGCTGATGCAACGAAGATGCATATCTTTAAAGGTCATGGATCGGAGGAACCTAATCAATTTTGGTTTGTCGCAGAAGTTGTCTGGAAAGAACAACAAATCAATGACGAGGATATGAATAAATCACAATTTGTCATAGCATTGCATGATAGAGTGATGTCTTGGTATATCAAGTATAGTACGATGAATCTAGTTGTGACGAAGAACACACTAAATGCAGAATTTAAGAAGCCATAGTTGTAGTCACAACGTATCACAAAAATAAAAGAGAATAAGAAATTCGTCAATGAAACTGCCTGGGATGTAGATCATAGGTTAAAATGTTTGATGGGACAAGCCAACTTCCAAATCTCTGATGAATTACACAAAGAATGGTATATAGCTGCACTATTGGCACACCTTAGATTACCATTATCGCAGAAAAAGATTGGGATGCAGGTCGAAGCATTAGAAATCACGAAGAAATTAGAAGCTTCTTTAGTACAAGGCACGAACATAGGGGTTCAGTAGATACAGTCCTAGTTGTCAAGTCTTCGTATGGACCTACAAGACCTGAAGAAAGGAAAGGACATTCTGTCAGATATGCGCTCAGAAGTTTGGTGCTTAAAGTGTAAGAAGGAAGGTCACTATAAGGACCAGTGCCCTACCTACCCTGATTATTTGGATGATGGAGGTCCCAATCTTTTGAAGCAAGATCCTAGTGCTGGACTAAGTACCAGACTAAGCGTATGGTGTAGTATTTTCCATGTTGCAAGCCAACACCCGACTGATCATTGCTATTTGCTACAAAAATACGTGCAGTCGTTGCACCAATTATTTTGTAAGTTATGTCAATCAGTTGGACATGATGAGAGTCATTGTCACAACTATGAATTGATGATAGATCGAATCCTGGAATATAGGATGCAAGATGAAGGTCGTTCACATGAAGAGAATGGTTCACTTGTGGTTCGTGGAGGATTTCAAGGTCTAGGAAGTGGTCGTGGAGGAGACACTAGATGAGGAAGGGGTCAGATCATATTCTATAATTGTGGTGAAGTTGGACATTATGCATGAGATTGTTAGAATCCCACTCACCCATCATGTCAGTATTATAGACAATTTTACCATGTGATAGAAGACTACCCAGTTTTAATTGCTAAGATGCAGGAAAATAAGAACTAGTAGCTTGCGTAGAATATCCAAATGATGTGATCTAAACCGCATGAGGATGATCCAAGAATTAATATAGTGACACAAAGTGCTGTGGCTATCGGAGGCAATAAGGTAAAAGATAAAAATATTGAGGCTAATACATGAGTTAGGAAAGCAGGAGAAAAAAATATAGCTTCAATCTACAGAAGGACAAGTCAACTTTCTTGTAGGAAAAGAAGAGTTTCATGGACATGGGAGCTTCGACATCAAAGACACAGACGCAACTAATACCAAAAAAGAACACTCCTGAAATAGGTACTGTGACAGAGAACCCTGATTCGACTATTCTAAAGTCCTTTTTGTAGACATGTATGAAGTTGTTAAGGGACTAGAAAGTAGTGGAAGGGTTGCAAGAATTGATTAACAATTGTGCCAGTAAAGAGAAGCCAAAACTTGAAAAACTCACAGTAAATAAGGTCAACAAGAATAATAAAGGGATTGGCCGAGAAATGCGATTAACTATGCAGATTGGAAAATTTAAAATGGATGAAGTAATTCTAGACTTTAGATCAAATGCAAATGTGTTGCCGAGGCAAACTTGGGAACGAATGGGGCAACCAAAGTTGCAATGCTCACCTATTGAACTGTGCATGGCTAATCAATAGAATATTATCCCAATGGGACTATTGCAAGGTGTTATGGTGGATATTGAAGGATCAAGAGTGAGGGCGGACTTCGAAGTCATCGAGATTTTGGACGACAGTAATCCATATCCAGCTTTTCTCGGAATTGATTGGGCTTTTGATATGGATACCATAATCAATCTAAAAAGGAGGAGTATGGTATTTGAAAAGAATAGTACCAAGGTCATTGTTCCTTTAGATCCCTCTGAAGGAGCGCGATATATAGAACCCATGTGCAAAGAATATGGTGATGATGATATTGACCACATCTATAAGTTAACGTCGCGTGACAAGGATTGGATCAACCCCACCGCAAATTGAGGGATAATTTGGGAGAAGGATAGTTCATTTCATTTAGACTCAGATGAAGAACAAGAGAACTGGTAGAACCGGTTTCATGAATTTTCTACTCTATGATGTAATAGAATGACAAAATCTCTTCATTTCATATTAATTGAGGTACATAAATTACCATTTTGTGATGGTATAGGTGATGTCAGTGTATTTCTGGATAAATTTGAAAGGGATGTACCAGAAGAACAATGATTTCAGGCCTTGGATATGGCTTTGAGGGCTACACTTGCACACTGGTGGGGTACTCATAAGGATAACATAGGATATTAGTGAGAGTATCAATGATTGGTGAGGCTTAGGTGTGGTTCGGCAAACACAAGAATCACAGAGAAGTACAATGGAAATGATGATCCTTGAAATCATTTGTCTCATTGGACTAAGGCATGGGGTGAAGAACCTTGACCAGAATGGGTACATGTATTTCTTCACACTTTGGATGTGATACCAATGAATTGGTATCTTGAAATGGAGTTGTGCCATGGTACCACCAATTAGAATGATATGAAGGAAAGTTTTATTTTGACCTTTAGCTTTGAGAGTGGCTTTCAATGTATCGATGATTCTCTTCAAGAAATTAAAGTAACAATTTTTTGGATGCCTAAGGATCCAATGACTTTGGTACAACACGATTGGAATGCACAGTTGCAGCATGCACTAGTGTGTTATAATATGACCGTTGAGGAAGGCCAGGAAGATATGATAAGCATTAATATTCCTTAGTTAGAAGGACAACGTGAAGTGGTAGGTCTAGATGTTAAAATACCTGATGTAACATAGCCTGTTAACACGAGGTAGGTAAACATAGGCTCAGAGGTGGAGCCCAAGTTCACACGCATAGGCGATTACTGGGATGCAGATATAGTATGAAAGGTCGTCGAGTTATTGCATGAGTAATAGGATTTGTTCCCAACAAAGTTTATGAAGTTAAAAAGGATTTTGGGAAACCTAGGCATCATGAAAATCAATTTAAAGTTGGATGTGAAGCCTGTAAAATAGTGACCATATAGATTCAACCCAAAGTACCAGGAAAAGGTAAAGGAGGAATTTGAGAAGATGGTGGGAGCTAGCATAATCGAAACTATAGAAGAATCTGACTAGGTGAGTCCAATGGTAGTGCAAGAGAAAAAAACTAAGGGAAAAATAAGGATATGTGTTGACTTAAGGAAGGTGAATGATGCATGTGTACATGACTTCTTCCCAACACCATTCACAGATAAAGTTTTGGAAAATGTAGGAGGTCAAGAGGCTTAATCCTTTACAAATGGGTTTTCTAGGTATCATCATATTAATATAGCACCCGAAGATAGGAGCAAGACCACCTTCACCACTAAATGGGGATCCTTTCAATATACATTCATGTCGTTTGGGTTAAAGAATGCACCGATGATATTTTCCAAAGTTGTTGGAAGTATACTATGATGACTGGATAGTCTTTGGGCTAGTAAAGAAGCATGTCTCGAGCCTGTGCTTGATGTTGGATATCTACTGGAAGTATCAAATATCGTTAGACCTAAAGAACTGCATTTTTTGTGCACCTTATGGGATTGTACTGGGACATGTTGTCTGTAAGAAAGGGTTAATAGTAGATCCTGTAAAAATCATTGTTATTATTAATTTGGATCTGCAAAAGAATGTGAAGCAGCTTTGCGCAACTCTTGGACACTGGATATTATCAAAAATTCACTAATGCATACGTGTAGATCATTTCCCTGATGGAAGAATTACTAAAGAAATATGCCACCTTTTCTTGGGATGATTTGTGTCAGAGGAGTCTGGACATCTTAAAAGAGAAAATGGTCACTGCGCCGATCCTAGTGTTTCTGAATTGGAAAAAGGAGTTCCACGTTCATGTGGATGAATCATGTATAGCTTTGGGGGTTGTCTTATCATAGCTAGGGGAGAGAGATATTGATCACCCCATTGCATTTGCAAGTCGCAAACGGTCCAAGGTGGATTGAAATTATTCCATGACAGAACAAGAAGGCTTGGCTATGGTGTATGCATTGCACACATTCAGGCATTACTTGTTAGGTGCACACCTCAAGATGTTCACGGATGATTCTACACTGAAATTCTTAGTGAACAAGCCTGTGTTGGGGGGGAAGATTTTCATATGGCTATTATTGCTTCAAGAATATGATTTTGAAGTAATCGTCAAGCTAAGATGACTGAACGCTGGGTCAGATCATCCATTGCAAATTGAGAATGGTGAAGGATTGGCCAACATTGAAGAAGGATTTTTTGAGGCGTAGCACTTCGGCGTAAGGCTTGTCGATGAACATTTTGCAGATATTATTCACTTTTTTACTACTGGACTAGCCCTTGCAGAGTATACAATACAACAGAAGAGAGAATTAGTACTTAGAGCGACAGATTTTTCTCTGATTACTGGGCATATATATAAAATGGGCCTTGATGAAATATTGCGCAGATATATCCCTCAACATTAGTGACATAATATCTTAGTCGAAGCGCATGGTTGTGTCCTAGGAGGGAACTATGCAGGAAAAGAAACTGCACATAAAATTTTGAGGGCAGGACTATGGTGGCCCACAATGCACAAGGATTATAAGGAATATTGTAGTGCTTACGATGTTTGCCAAAGAACCGAAACAACATCATGAAGAGATTAACTGCGACTGAATCTGCAAGTTACTTTATAGGCTTTTGAAAAGTGGGTAATTGATTATGTGGTGCCAATCAATCCACCAGGAAAGAAGACAAGTGTGTGCTACATTATTACTGTGACAGATTATCTGATCATGTGGGCTAAGGCACAACCAGTAAAGGGCTGTAGCATAGACACCATTGTGCACTTCATTTTTGAGTATATATTCTCAATGTTTGGGTGCCCGAAGATCCTGATGAATGAAAGAGGAACACACTTCCTGAAATACAGGATTGAAGCATTAACATAAGAGTTTTAGGTACATCACCAGAAGAGCATGCCTTATCATTCTCAAGCGAATGGCATGGTTGAGGCTTTTAATAAAAATTTTGAGAACACTTTGACAAAGGTATGCAATGTCAACATGAATGATTGGGATGTGCACATACCTATAGTGTTATGGGAATACAGAACTACTTACAAAATGCTGATAGGGAAGACTCTATTCAGGCTCGTGTATGGACAGAAAGTTGTAATTCCAATGGAATATAAAGTCCCAGTCTTCGTGTTACGGGAATAAGTACCCTGGGGCTTTGGGTTGGAACCCTAATAGAGCAAGAGCAAACTACAATAAGAAACACTCATACAACTCAGGCAACATGCTTATATAAACAAACTATGTGATAGCAACCATACCCAGATGTCTTTTGTTTGGGTAGTTCTAGCAGGGTTCAGACCCTCTACAACTCCTAATGATCTTCGAATCTGCAAATCAACCAATTCGAACATACATAGCAGTATATAGATAAATCATTTTAATGAAATTAACTTTCTATCGTATAAGCAAATGATTAGTTATACATCAAAGTAACATTCATATATGAATTACAACACTATCTAATGCACAAACACAGTTAATCTCAGGAACAAGACAACACTTCTTTTTATTGTAAAAAGCTATAACTAACACAGAGAGAATTCACCTGAGTCTTCCTCTTCCGGCTCCAAGCAGAACTGTCCTATAGATCCATCTAGTCCCAGTCTTCAACAAGCTCCTTCCATAACCAATACCATGATATCTCAAGCAAGAGGGAGAATATCAACAATCAAGGAAACAAGGGTTTCCTAAAACTTGGGGATGTGCATGAAGCACAGGGATACTTCAGACTCAGTCAGGGATAATCTCAGTATAATAATTCTATCTCTTCTCCTCCTTAAGTCCTTCCCATAGAAGTCTATTTATACTTCTCTCAATTAGTTTTTTAGTTGGGAAACAGTTGGGCCATGGGCACTAGGAGATAATCAACAGGTAAAACCCGTGAACTCCGCCCGTAATTAAGGAAATTTATTTTTTTTAAGTGTTTTAACACATATATGTGGTTTGGGTATTGACTAACCCTGCATGTACACGCTTTTATCTCAAGGAAAAGTAGCATAAAGGGAATAAAACACAGTTTTTAAAATATTTGGACCAAGTTTGGAAGGAGGGGTTGTTGGGTAGCGGAGGTCCCGCGTAACAGTTTTGAGTCTGAGAGTTTAGAAAGTAGGATAAAAATATTGTAAACCTCTGAAATATGTGGAGCACGAAAGGTAAAAGACTGAGTCAAAGGGTTGTCTGCCTGAAAAATAATATAAAATAATAGGAAGTAAGTCGGTCTGCAGACCATAGATAGGTATAAATAGAGCGCGGCTCTATGAGGGAAAGGCAGTTCCTTTTGGGTATGATCTTGGATCTAAATGGTAATGGGTTTTTGAGAAAATCATTCTGAAAGCGTCTGTAAGTCCGAGTCAAGGGTTTGGGTAGTGGATAGAGGCTCTGTAGCTATGTGCGCAGAGGCCTGGAAGAGTCCGTAGTTGTGTGCACGGACCCCTGCAGCTGAGTGCGCAGGGCGGATCTGGATGTACTGGTGACAAGTGGAAATAAAGATAAGTTCCTTCTGAGAATTCTGTTTCAAATCTGAATTATCGCGTGTTAGAGCCTAGATTTACCTCAGGCTGAAAAGGTAAGCTTCTAGGTCCACATCAAACCACGCTCAGCCTGGTAGCTAGCCCTACCAAGTCAGGAGAGGGCTCTCTCCGGGTCAATCTCAGCTAATTATGGTCACTAAGGGCTTGAGATGACTGATATAGTTACTGATCTTAGGCTAGGTATAGATATAAAAGAGTTTGTTTAATAAAATGATGTTTTTGTGGGCTCTAAGGGAAACGCAGATTTTTGGTGCAGGGAATGAGGCACAGTCTTGCAGAGATTGCGATGGGGCAAGGTAGGCAATTGTATTTGGCACTATAAATCAAGTGAGGTGGATGGATTAGACTGAGGAGGAGTTGAAGAGGGCAAGGGAAGCCATTGATCCTCTCCAAACAGTGGAAAACATCAACAAACTAAAGCAAACTTCAAGTAGGGCACTATGATTTCAATGTATTCTAATTACACTCTTGTTTGTTTAGCTGAGAAGAAATAAAGAGAAATGATACACATAAAACATGAATAAATTCACAAATACATAAGAAAGCACTGTACCAAAACAAATGCCACAAGGATCCCAAAGAATGCTGCAAATCCTGGTCTCAATTCCTTAGCCAAAATATTGATGTGAGTGGACAATGATGCTCTAGGCTTTCTCAAGAGTCCAACCTTCTACCAAAATCCAACCCCTACACTATGAAACTCCTAAAATATATACATTTTCTCATCCTTGTACTAAGGGATTGAGCTCAACCATTTTCTTCAAAATAGAATTAGTTACATTAAACTTGGGCCGAATTTATGAAAATAGGTGTTGAAGATGAACTCGTATCTCCTAAACCATAGCAGCAGTTACAAAACTAAAAGTGGATTTTGTAGATAAGGTCATGATGGAGAAAAACCTCTCTCAAAGTTGGGAAATGCATTTCCAGTAGCTCGCAATCTGTTCCACAAAATCATCTCTAAAACAGAAAAGCATTAAAAATTTAAATCTGTGAAAATGAGCTGTAAAGATCTAGTCACATATCCCAGTCCATGACACTCGTGAATAAAATGAAAGAGGTTTTTGTTATATGGCTTGTGCTTAACAAAAAATCTTTGGGTTTTGCAAAATTACTTTCCATCTAATGTAAAATGGTCCCGTACTAAAATGACTAAAACAGTAAAAAATATGAAAATTTTGCTTTGTTTTAATGTAGGCTCCAAATATCACTGTATATATCCTACATAGTAGTACCTTTGCATAAACGAAAGGAGGTTTATGTTATTTAGTATGTGATGAGAAAAAACCTCTTTCACTTTTGAAACATTCCTTACCATTAGTTCAGAAACTAATTTTGTACTAAACTTGTCATTGTGTTCAGCAACTGACCTCAAAACATGCATAACCAAGAATCACTCATTCATTTCTTCTAATCCAAGAACCGGTTACGGGAGTGTGATATACCGTTGGAAAGATTTTTCTAAGATCCTTATGATAGAAATACTTGTGACATGTTTTTTTCTGAACATCATGTGAAAAACATATAACAAAACCAGACATAGTAAGAGCTCATGTTGATCCCTGGTGACAGGCTGCGAAGACTGGAACTAACATCGCGAATCTGGCATTTTGTATGAATACTAAGACCGTTTTGATCTATGCACATATGATTTCTTATTGAATACTTGTGAAGCTAGGTTTAATCTTAATAAGTGAACTAAATAAATTTGATAAATGTTTGCTTAAAGACCATTCTAAAGTAGATCCGAGTTGCAATACTTCATCCAATAGATTAGATCTATAGACTGCGTGCTAATAGACAGTAAGAGATATTTAGGATCTGTGTGAATACAACGCAGCACGAAGTTGTAGAACAGTGCGCGAAGACTCCAAACCACATCTAGACATCCCAAGGTTGCGGAAACTTGCTTCTAGCACCCTCCCCTGCTACCTCGGGTGAGACCTCAGTCCGCGCTTCGCGGGTTGTTGCCAAAAGGGCTGGTAGCTGGGGGATTTGCTTGGCTAAATAATTCTTCCGAACCTGGGTCAGGCCCATATAAGCCAACAAGTGGTTCCATTGTTGGGACCGGGATCTGCCTAAGGGGTGTCTAGTGTGAAACACAGGGACTCGAGAGAGAAGAAAATTGAAGGATCGAAGGGACCAGGAACAGTAGTAATTCAAGGGTAACAATGATGAGAGCGATCCAGTTACCAGTATTCAAAGGCACAGGAGGTGAAGACTCAGAACAATTCTAGTTCGTTCTAACATCAGTATGGAATGTGCAGTGAATTGCGAATGATAATATCAGAAAAGTGACCTTAGTCAGCGTACAACAGGACCGGGGACAGCAGAAATCTAGATTGAATTGAAGAAGGGGTTTAGCCAGCTGAAGTTAGAAACGCAGTCGATTATAGGGTTCAAAGAGATCGTGATGATGCTTAGTGAAACCCCGTGGGATTTGGAGCAAAGATTGAAAAGTACTATTCACGAGGCTAACATGACATTGGTAGATGCAGAACACTGTGCTTGGTTTATGGAATCATTAACACCACATCTGAGGACAGCTCTATCACAACAGAAGATCTCAACCCAGGTTGAAGCATTAGAGACAATGAGGAGTTTACACGACACTCTGTAATAAGATCCAGGGTTGGGAGTTTAGCAAATCCAAGCGCATATCCAAAAATTGTGTTTGGAAATGAAGAAGTTAAAACAAGAACAGGCACCATGGCCAAAAGTCTGGGAGGAAGTATCGTGTAGGAGCCAGGGGCATGATAAATATCACTACCCAGTCTCGGTGAACTATGTAGCAACAAGGGGACCAACACCATTGCAACCAGAGGTAGGGCCGATCACAACAACCCCACTCTGGTGTGCAATCTATCAGGTGGGAGGAAAGCACAACATGGATAACTGTCATCGGCTACCAAAATACAACCAGACCCCCCAGCAGCTATTTTGAAACTTTTGCAGATTGGTGGGCCATGAGGACAGGGATTGTCGTAGCTACCAATTATTAATGGACCAGTCACCTGCTTACAGAATGTAGACGGAGGCGCGAGGTCAAGATCCAGCCACGACGATCGTGCGTGGTGGGTTCCAGGGCCGTGGGCGAGGACAGGGCAACATGGGGCTGGGAAGGGGTTGCGGGCAGCTAATCTGCTACAATTGCAGAGGTCCAGGACATTACGCATGGGATTGTACCAACCCCACCAGAATTTCGTGTAGTTATTGTGAGCAATTCGATCATGAGCTAATAGATTGTCCTACACTGATAGCACAGATCCATGAAAAAAGGGTAGCGCAACCAACAACAACCTAGAATGTGCAAATGATGAGGTCCGAACCCCGCGAGGAAGATCCCAAAGTCAACATGGTACTAAGAAGTGGCACGACCATAGGAGCGGATAGAAGAAGCTTAAGTAAGGAAGACGCAAGGGTGGGTAAGGAGACATATATGGAAGCTTGGGAGAGCTTCACGGAAGTCTCTACCCCAGGTAGTAGAGATTAGCCTAAGCCGTTCAGGGATCCCTCGGTGATAACTACCTTTTTAGAGACATGTATAACATTGCTTCATGACAACAGAGCAGTAAAAGGCTTACAAGAACTGATAAATAGATGCATAGGATGGAGTGAACCTCACGCAGTTCGAAAGTTTGGAAGACATGGGTCATGGACTAGGAGGGAAATGTGACTAACAGCATAAATCGGTAAGTATGAAATGGATCAGGTCATTCTGGATCTAGGCTCAGATGCCAATGTACTGCCTAAATAGACTTGGGAGCGCATGGGTAAGCCTACACTACAATGGTCCCCTATCCAACTGTGGATGGAAAATTAGCAGAAGGTGCTACCTAGGGGAATGTTGCAAGGAGTTACAGCAAACCTTAATGGTGCAAGTACTCGGATGGACTTTGAAGTTATTGAGCTCATGGATGAAAGTACACCCTATCCGGCGTTGTTATCAATAGACTAGGCCACCGACATGAACGGGGTTATTAATTTAAAGAAGCGAACAATGGTATTTGAAACAAAGTCACTCTGCATAGTCATTCTGTTAGATCTAGCTGAAAGACTATGCTATATTGAACCTGTGCATAACAAAGAGAGCGAATTAGATGATATCTACAAAATAGCTGCACAAAGGAAAGAATGGGGCAACACAACGGAGGATAGAAGAATATCACGAGGCTATGTAGAATCTTGCACCACCGATTCAAACAAAGAAGATGAGTGGTGGCATAACAGGTTGAACGGAGTGACTACGCTACACTGCAATCTGATGACTAAATCTTTGTACTGTGTAAGGGTCCAGGATCACGAATTGCTGACGTATGATGGGTTGACGATAATAGGTGAATTCCTAACCAAATTTGAAATTGCAATACCAGAGCAACAACTGTTCGATGCATTGAGATGGGCGTTGTGTGTGATGCCTGTGTGATGGTGGGGCACACATGAAGGGACTTTTGACGATTGGTGTAGCTACAAGCACATGATGAAGATTAGATTTGGGAAGCTGGAACTACGCATAACGGAGAAATATGATGGATGTGATGACCCGCGCATGCACCTTACCAGATGGATCAAAGCCTACGGAGAGGAACCTCAGCCAGAATGGGTGCACTTATTTTATCACACCCTAGACGTCATTCCCAGAAACTGGTATACTGAAGCGGAGCTCCGACACGACACAGGCGAGTGGGATATCTTGCATGCAGGGTTTTTGTCGACATTCCTCTTTGAAGATCAATGGATGGATCCCGTGGATGAAGCATTACAGCTGGTAAAGGCCGCCATTTTCAAGGCACCACTGGAACCAGAGGAAACTGTGCAGCCCGATTGGTCACGACAGCTGCGCCAGGCTCTTGAATGCTATAATGTCTAGGTAGAAGATGATGAAGACGATCCATGAAATGTCAACATTCCGGAATCAGAGGGGAGTCGTGAGGTGTGCGGACCCAAAATCAAAGATCCAGATGTCACAGCGCCATTGAAAACGAGACAAGTCAATATTGGAACCGAAGAAAAGCCGAAGTATGCAATGCTAGGGGACTATTGGGATGACTCCACAGTGGAAAAGGTCGTCGAATTGCTTCGCGAATATCAAGATTTATTCCCAACAAAAATCACGGAGCTAAAAGGGATCCTAGGGGAGCTAGGAATGATGACGATCATGTTGAAGCCAGACGTGAGACTAGTTAAGTAGCGACCCTACTGATTGAACCCATAATATAAAGCAAAGTTACACAAAGAACTGGACAATATGTTGGCAACAGGAATCATTTAACCAATCGAGGAATCTGACTGGGTAAGCCCGATGGTTGTGCAGGAGAAGAAATAGAAGGGTGAGATTCACATCTGCATGGATCTCAGGAAGCTCAATGATGCCTGCGTTAATGATCCATTTCCAACTCCGTTTACAGATGAGGTACTGCAGAATGTGGGGGGGAAGGAAGCCTACTCCTTCACAGATGGGTTCTTAGGGTACCACCAGATCAAGATGGTGCCAGAGGACAGGAGTAAAACAACGTTTGCCACTGAATGGGGTTGCTTTCAGTACATGGTAATGCCCTTTGGAGTAAAGAATGCGCTGACGATATTTTCAGGAATAGTGGTAGAGACATTCAAATAATTTATACACAAGTTCTTATAGGTCTATCTTGATGATTGGACCGTGTTTGGACTAGTTAAGGAGCACGTAGCGAGCTTACAGTTGATGCTGGATACTTGTTGCTGACACTAGATTGCGCTAAACTTAAAGAAGTGTACTTTCCTTGTCCCATTCGAGAACCTGCTGGGCCATGTGGTCTGTAAGCAAGGCCTGATGGTGGATCCAGCAAAGATCGTCATCATACTCAATCTACAAGCACTGCGAAGTGTCAAACAACTACACGCCACCCTAGGAAACACGGGCTACTATCAGAAGTTCATCAAAAGCTACACCCAGATCACAGCTCCGATGGAATAGTTGTTGAAGAAGGATGCTACTTATTGCTGGAATGAGGAATGCAACTAGAGTCTGGAGAAGCTTAAGGAAAATATGGCATTAGCCTCTATATTAGTCTTTCCAAAATGGGACATCAAGTTTCATGTGCATGTTGACGCGTCATGTATCACGCTCGGGGTGGTACTTACTCAACTAGGAGTAGAGGGAATTGATCACCCAATTGCGTTCGCAAGTCACCGGTTGTCAAAAGCTGAGAAGAATTACTCCACTACCGAGCACGAGGGATTAGCGATGGTATACGTGCTTCAAAAATTCTGCCACTATCTGCTTGGAGGCCACTTTAAGATGTATACCGATAACTCGGTGTTAAAATACCTAGTGAACAACCCTGTGTTGGGAGGGCGCATTTATAGATGGTTATTGTTATTCCAGGAGTATGACTTTGAGGTCGTAGTAAAGCCGGGATGTCTAAACGCAGGCCTCGATCACTTGTCCCGAATTGAGACTGGCAAAGAACCCACAAATCTAGAGGATGGACTCCTCGATGCACAACTATATGCGGTGCACGTAGTGGATGGTCACTTTGAGGATATAATCCATTTCTTAACTATAGGAACTACATCGCAGGGCTATTTTGTTCAACAAAAGAAGGAAGTGTTGATATGTGCAGTAGATTTCACCGTGATTGCAGGACACCTCTACAAAATGGGCAACGACGAAATATTATGTAGATATGTCCCGGAGTTTGAGCGAGGATAGATCCTGGTCGAAGCACATGGGGGGGTTGCAGGCGGACATTATGTGGGTCGCGCCATAGCCTAGAAGATTCTTCACACAGGATTATGGTGGTCCACTTTGCATCAGGATTCGAAAGAATACTGTCGAGCCTACGACGTATGTCAACAGACGGGGAAACCATCGCGAAGAGATGAAATGCCACTCCAGCCATAGATGATGCTACAGTCATTCAAGAAGTGGACAATCAATTTTGTAGGACCTATTGAACTGCAAGGAAAGATGGGTGCGTGCTATATCATCACTGCAACAGATTATTTGACCTGGTGGGCAGAGGCACAACTAGTTAAGGATTGCATGGCTAAGACAACTACGAAGTTTTTGTTCAAAAACATACTAACAAGGTTTTGCTGTCCCAAAAGTCGCATGAGCGATTGGGGAACACATTTCTGGAATGAAACAATCAATGCACTCACTGAGGAGTTCCAAATACATCACCAACAGAGTACGCCATACCACCCACAAGCGAATAGGACCGTTGAGGCATTCAACAAAATCTTGGAGACAACGTTGACCAAGGTCTACAATGCGTGACGAAATGACTAGGACTTGCGCATCCCTGTTGTGCTATGGGCATACTGAACCACGTGCAAGAAGTTGATGGGCCAGACACCTTTTCGGTTAGTCTATGGCAAGGAGGTTGTTATGCCTATGGAATATATTATGCCTAGTTTGCAGATCGTAGCATTCATAAGTATGGCAGACCATGGGGCTTTGGAGGACAGTCTCGCACAGCTAGAGGAACTGGAGGAGGAACGGTTTTTGGTAGGATTCCATCAGCAAGTACAGAAATAGCACGAGAAAGCATGGCATGATCATCATATCAAGGTGCACACCTTCAAGAAAAATGATTTAGTATTGTTATACGATAGTAAGTTGTAGAAATTCCCTGGCAAACTCTGAATGCATTGGTTAGGACCCTATGTCGTCAAATAAGTTACCGATGGGGGCATGATTCAACTTACCAAACTCAATGGAGACCCCTTCCCGGGGCGAGTGAATGGTAGTCGCCTGAAGCTCTACATGGGCAGGCAGGCCACCTGACTAACCATTCGAGGGACAGTCTCACCACTCCAGCCAGTTGAAAGAAAGCTCGGGACGGTAAAGTAGTTTGGGGGAAAGAGGCATGAGTACCAGGCTACACGTCGATTTGGCTCATCAACAAGATCATGGTTGCGTGATAAAAATTGTGATGATGCATTGCTAAGAAGAGAGGTGACCATTCCTGTCACTATTGATGACAAGATGTCTGCACTATGGGAAAAGAGAGCGGGCGGCGGGTAATTAAGAGAGGGAGTACGAGTTGGATATGGAACAAGGTGCTATAGATTTTACATGAGGGCGCTAGAACAAGCGGGAACCAATGAGTTTAAAATTCCAATCGGCTATAAATCACTTAGGGGTATCCACCAGGCGACCTACACTTCTGGAAAATACATGCTAGTTATCGATATGGAGTTGTTCATTATCTCTGCACAAGGAATAAGCTCGAGGGTGGTGATATGGTCGTTGAAGCAGCAAGACTCTCTAAGGAGGAGCGTGTTGACAATTGCGGGCATCCTATAGACTGCAACATCAACAGTAGGGGAGGTACCAGAAAAGAGGAGACACGAAGTAGAATTGGTCTGGATGTCGTCACCTCACCCGGGGGCAGGCCAACGAACTACAACAATACAAAGAAAGGATGGAAAGACGGAGACCACGGGTAGAAACGTAGTTAATAAGTCGTCTTTAACAGACCTTAAGGATTGGGATCTCGCGGACAACAGCAACGGTCTTGCAAAATTGCAACACAAGCTGTCGCAGACAGTGTGAAGAGTAGATACGAAGGTTGGAAGTAGCTGCAGTGGTAAAAGGAGGTTCTGTATGCGGCTCCCCCGCTCGAGCTAAAATCCTGTGAGGGGGTGTTTTGTATTAACCGAGCAGAGAAGAATGAGCATCATTGGTCACAAGGAGTGGTAAAAACACCAAAGTAGGAGTCGGACGAAGCATGGCAGGAGACAACCAAGAAGCAGTAGGACAACGAGCGCCACTTAGAGGGAGGTGAACCGCAAAGCCACGACAGCATGTCTCGCCGCACCAATGAGTGACTCGGGACGAGTCACAATGATTGTGTTGGGGGACTGTTGGGTAGCAGAGGTCTCACGTAACAGTTTTGAGTATGAGAGTCTAGAAAGTAGGATAAAAATATTGTAAACCTCTGAAATATGCAGAGCGTGAAAGGTAAAAGACCGAGTCAAAGGGTTGTTCGCCCAAAAAATAATATAAAATAATAGGAAGTAAGTCGGTCTGCGGACCATAGATAGGTATACATAGATCGCGGCTCTATGAGGGAAAGGCAGTTCCTTTTGTGTATGATCTTGGATCTAAATGGTAATGGTTTTTGATAAAATCATTCTGAAAGTGTTTGTAAGTCCGAGTCGAGGGTTTGGGTAGTGGATAGAGGCTCTGCAGCTGTGTGCGTAGAGGCTTGGAAGAGTTCGCAACTGTGTGCGCGGACCCCTACAGATGAGTGCGCAGGGCGGATCTAGATGTATTGGTGACAAGTGGAAATAAAGATAAGTTCCTTCTAAGAATTCTATACCAAATATGAATTTTTGCAAATATGGCATTTTGTATGAATACTAAGACTATTTTGATCTATGCACATATGATTGCTTATTGAATACTTGTGAAGCTGGGCTTAATATTAATAAGTGAGCTGAATAAATCTGATAAATGTTTGCTTAAAAACCATTCTAAAGTAGATCCGAGTTGCAATGCTTCATCTAATAGATTAGATCTGTAGACTGCATCCTAATAGATAGTAAGAGATATTCGAGATCTGTGCGAATACAGCGCAACGTGAAGTTGCGGAACGAGGCGCGAAACCTCCAAACAACATCTAGACATCCCAAGGGTGCGGAAACCTGGTTCCAGCACCCTCCCCTGCTACCTCAGGTGAGACCTCAGACTGCGCTTCACGGGGTTTTGCCGAAAGGGCCAGTAGCTGTGGGATTTTCTTGGCTAAATAATTCTTCTAAACCTGGGTCATGCCCATATAAACCAGCAGGGGTTTCCCTAGGCGTAAACCAAGCATCACAAATACCAAGGGTGGTACATGGTGCTATAACACTTAGAATCGTACCAGTCACAAATATGGAAGAAAATGATATTATGGAAGAAAGATTGGAACAACTGCTTGCGCTAGAAGAGGATCGCTTTCTTGCAGGATTTCACCAACAAGTACAAAAAAATCAGGAAAAGGCACCACATGATCGACATATTAAGCAGCGAACATTTAAGAGTGGAGACTTGGTTTTGTTGTACGATAGTAAGTTCATGCCATTTACTAGTAAATTCAAGATGCATTGGCTAGGATTGTACGTTATCAATCATATCTCAAATGGTGGCGCATTTCATCTCACGAAGCTGGATGGAGAATTATTCACTGGGTGAGTGAATGGGAGTAGGTTGAAACTCTACAGGGACGACTCCAACTCTAGAACTATGTGATGACTATATGAATGGAGGACAGTCTTAGTGCTATAGGTAGTTGGAAGGAAGCACACGACTATAAAGTACTCTGCCAACGAAAGAACTTGTCAATGACAGAGGGTTGCATGACATTCGGGAGGATGGCGGAGGTAGAGAAAATTGCGATGAACTATGCTGTAGGGAGGGCTTTGACGAGGTTTGTCCAGAATATGATCGTTGGGGATGATTTGATAGGGAAATTTCCATTAAAAGGAAGTGGGGAAATGCATTTAAGAGGCATCTACCACCAAATCCACATTTACGAGTAAGATCCAGATGGAATTGAGTGGTTTGAATTTGAAGAAGGCTATAAATATGGCACCCAAATCCACATTCAGACACTTTGTTCGCTGAGAATTTGCTACGTAATTTTTCACCTAAGTGTGATCCGAGATTTCTGCTGCATGTATGGCTGGAGTTGGAAGAAGCTTGAGCATGAGCTTTTGAGTTGAGGGCTAGAATCCCTTATGATTGCCTCCCAACCAGTGCATACTACTGCACCTAGATCACCAAGAACTATGCCTAGTACCATAGCATTAATGGCCAAGAAGCAGAAGAAGCCCCAAAGGACCCCGGTTAGACAATCACTGAGGAAAATCCCCGTAGAACTACAAAGTAACAAGAAAATGGATCCGTAGAAACAAACAATGGAGCCCCAAGATATGGATGAAGAATAATTAGTCAGTGGATTTGTGGATATAAGCGCATATGAGGTGGAACCGATCTCTAGGTTGCCACTCTATATGCCACTGAGGAAACCAACTGCGAAGGTGACAAAGGACCCAGATTCCATCAAATGCAAGGTCTTTACACCCTTGTTACCTGAGGAAGTGCCAATTGAGGGGGATTTGTTGGCCAAGGTGCCACACCTGCGCATGGAGGATTTGGATTTGAATGATCGCAAAAAGTATCCCCAGTTTGAGCCCAACAAGTACCTCTAATTCATTTATTAAGAAGAAGTTGGAGTGACAAGGGTTGAACCAATGAAGTGGGTTGCCGCGATTCAACACACTGGGTTATTGAACATGCTTTTTGTTCCACATTTTGGGCGCAACAACATAAACACAATCTGTGTGCACGAGCTACTGACCTTAGTACATGATGGGCATATTTGGCTTGGAGAGCCAATTCCAATTGACAATATGTTAATCCAAAGGATTACCACGTTGCATCATCAAGGAGCGAACCCCAATGATACATTTTTTGAGAAATCTCAAGAGAAGAAGTTGGTTGATCAAATGAAGAATGACTATTGCATCATCAAGAAGTCTTGGGGCTATACTATTAGTTCTATTAACGATGAAGTGATGCGCTTTTCCACATCCATTTTTGCTGGTAAAATCATGAGGAAATTTCAAGTAGACGAAGTGTCGGCCCCAATCATATCCTTGACTGTGCAATGTAGAAAGGGGGTTCAGTTTAATTAGGTCGGGTACCTTTGTCGAGAGTTTTTGGATGAATTCCGTGAAGGACAGGAAGAAGGGAAGCCATTCCATTATGCATGGTTGTTACTATTAATCGCATTGGTAGCATGGTGAACACCAAAAGATTTGCAGTTCTCTAGAGTAGAACCTGATGTGCATGAGGCTATGGAGTTTGTCTCGCTATTGGCCTCTAAGGAACTAACCTGGGTTATGGAGATCAAAATATTTTGGGTTCTCTTTGAGATGGATCTGCACACAGTCATCAACCAAAGGCCGCGGTTGTCACCTTCAGTATTTCAAGAGTTTGGCGAAATTGTTGATTTTAAAGCAAACTTTCACAGTGTCTCTATTTGTGCCAAGAAAGGTTTGGAGAATGTCTGGCATTATCTACCATACTTAGTGTATGAAGATGACATCTTGATGGTCATCAATAAGTGGTAGAGTAATTTTCTTACCCCAAAAACTATAAAGGTGATTGAGAAAGCAGTAACGAATGCACAGGGTGAAAAATCAGCAGCCAAGAAGGGTACTGTGAAAGTGCCTCTGATGGTCACCATTGACATTGAGGGAAAGACTAGCAAGTCTGTATTCGAGTAGGAGACTGGCGAAGGGGAATAGGGTGGCGGAGAACCTAGTGTAGACATGGAGGACATTGATTCCCCATTTATAATAAAGAAGCAGAAGAAGCAGAGTGTTGGTAGTGCACGGAAGAAGCAGAAGTCAAATAAATCTACCAGCGTCGAAGCTTTGGTCCTCACTAAGGGGGACCTTAATGAAATTGGTGACACTTTCTGCATTGTGACGGAAGAGATGTGGGGGAACATCGAGGATCAATATAGGGAAGTTTTGACAAAGGTCTAGCATGGCCTTAAATAATTGCAGGTGCAGATGAGCGTGCTTCAAGCGAGGGTGGTTCAGGTGAGCACGAAGCAAGTGAGTGTGGTACCTTCGAAAGCCGAGCTTACTGCAGACCTACGAGCAGTCTAATTTCTAGAAGGATCAATACACATCAAGGCTGCAATGGAAAGGGAGGTGTACAAAACTTGATGAATCTGAGTCTAAATCTTGTCGCACTCCCCCTTTATACATTGAACGAGCTTCGTTAGGGCATCATAGATGAGCTAAAAACACGAGAGCAATGAGCTCTATTGGTCATCAACGAAGTTAAAATAAAAAACCAACAGATATTTGAGGAGAAGAATAAAGCAATTCAAGATCATGAGGAGGTAGTTGTGCGAAGCCGACAGTTGGAAGAGGCCACAACCAAAGCATGCAGTGAGCTTCCTGAGGTCCAGATCTGGGCCTCAACAACCTAAGCAGAAAAGATTCAGAAACTCGCGACATCAGTTAGAGAATCAAAGGAAGAGGTGGGTAAGGTTCGCTTTGAACTAAAGATGCAGATCACAGAGCTTCAGATGAAGATGCATCCTAAAACACCACCAAAAGTTGGTGAGCAACGTGAAGACGCCATCAAAACTACTAAGGTTCATATACAAATTGTAGTTAAGGACTGTAGTCAATGTTTTGAATATATAATGGAAGTGTGGGCCTCGCTGTAGGAGGACCCACATGTGCATAAGATCGAAGCAGAGATCAGAGACAAGAAACTACAGTTTGATGAGCTTAAAGCCATGGTGCGGACCTTAGCACCTGTGCAACGATTTTCCCGTCTCTAGGAAGGAACACTTTTGTATGGACAGATCGATGAGCTATGAAGAAAGGCACAAATAATCTCTGCGCGGATGCAACCTTGGACATATGAGGCCCGCCAACTCTCACAGGACATTGAGGGAAAATTGAAGAACATGCAGCAAACCCAGAGAACAATTGACTTCATATTGGAGGGGTCAACCACATAAAAGCTCGTGGATGAAGTTAGACAGGTCGTAGAGAAATGCACAACAATGCTCCATCCATTACAGAATGCATACATAGGCCTGAAAGACAAGATCAAGGACGTACCGGCTAAGTGACTCGAGGACGAGTCACATCTTTGTGTTGGGGGTCTGTTGGGTAGGGGTCCCCTAGGTCTAAGTTTTGTTCGAGTCATGTAAAGACCTTGCATTTTGAGGAGTGGAGCACCATTAGCGCAGTGTTCTAAGAGTCAAAGGGGCTTTAGGGTGGGTCGAATCCCCTTCTTTCTAAAGGGATGGGATTACTTAGAGGATTTTGAGCTCTGCCCATGGTTTGCAAACCATTGTATTGTGAGGGTAGAAGCATATATAAAGGGGTCTTTTTGCAAGTCTAAGACACATAATAGAATGAATTAACGTGATGAAATACTCTTAAATCTATTTTTTTTATATTTTTGTAGTCAGGTAAAGGGGAAGGTTGTTGCATCTGTATGCGCGGAGACCTTGGTAAGTCTACAGTTGTGTGCGCAGGGTCAGTAGGACTGTATTTGAGAAAACTTGACTAATAAAGAAGACTTTTAAGCACAAACCTGTGTATTTCTATATGATCGTATAGTTTCTGTGTTTTAGCATGTTTATGGTTTGTTTATATATTTCTTCTACAAATTGCATCGGGAAGGTCTAGATATTGTTTTATATGGTGAATCATGCATGTTATTTTAGTTTCACGTTATTCACTAATTTGTTAAAGTAGAAAATGCTTTACGACTATAAGAATAAGGTTAATGGTTTGCGAAGGTCATATTAAGCCCTAAGATGTTAAAAACCTCGCATCCACATAGAATAGTCCCCGTGGATGTAGAAACCTAGTTTTATCATCCCTAATATCGCCATGGGTGAGACTACGGTCTGCGCAAGCAAGTCATTGGCGAAAGGGTCAGTGGTATAAGGTTTTGTTGGTTAGAGAAACTAACTTTGAACCTGGGTCTAAGCCCCTGAAGCCAACATCTAGCCACTCCCAACTCCTCTAAAGATAGGTGTGGTCCCTTTAAGAGACTAGAAAAGGAGGATGATATTTCCTATCGACTCCAACTATACATGTGCATTTACTTTGTTGTGAATGTATAGAATCTGAAACTATTTGAGCTTTCCATGCTAGGTAAGGAAGAGGAATAGGTCCTACCTTTTGTGGATGATTATACAGCAAATGCCAAGGAAAAGTTTACAGAAGACATCATTTTGCAGAAGAGGTCCAAAACTACAAGATAGGGATAGCATGACCTTTGGTAAATTGGGTTGAAAGGAAAAATTCTAGACAATGCTAAATGGTACACCCAAGATAAGGTGGAGGACCAGTTTTCTCACTTCAGTCAATAGAGGCTTTTGGGGACCAAAATCCTCCCAAAATGGGGAGGTGTGATCTGAATTGGATCATTATATTGTTTTTCATCCATCTCAATGCTTTTAGAGTGCAAAACGTGGAGCAATAATCTCACGAGACCATTTTTATTGATGGGACCCAATTTAGAAAATAGGGGTCTAAAACCTTCCAAGAGCATTTTGAGGCATAAGACAACATTTTTTAGGGGTAAAATTTTCCAATTTAGCACTACACTTTTATTTTTCATATTCTACACATAGAGACATTTCCAACAACGTAAAAATCACCTCAATAGGAGTCCATATACAAAATCTATTCTACTCAGTAGTTGACCTTCATGTTTTCACCAACACAATTCAAGAGGATGCCACGCCAGCCTCCATTATTCATGGAAAATGGTCTAGCCACATGATTATGTTGAAGAAGACTCTAGAAGAGTCAATATTGTGACTTCAGTTAAGAGTTAATCTATTCAAACCTAACTACTAGTAGGATTTCAGGTTGTGTTATAACTGGACCACTAGAAGGAAAAGAGGGCCCATTATTTCAAGTGAATTTGTTCCATACATGAGAAAAACTAGTTGAGAGGTATAGCAGATAAATCACACAGAGAGAATTTGTGCACTATAGTATCCCATGGGACATGGGCCACAGACCATACTTCTTTGTACTAACAATGATTTGCTATCCAGATAAAGAGAGTAGAGTGACCTCACCTTCTAGCTGGGTTTTCTCTCGAAAGGGTTTCCTAAGTCTTTTCTTATGTCAAATCGTAGTTTGTGAATTTTATTTCATTGTTCCCTATTTTCTGCATAATTTTAATTTGCATGCATACAAAGTTAACAATAATATACATATCCATAAATCTAAAGAGAAATAAAACCCTAATAGTGTTGATTTCACATTTTTAAATATAATTTTATTATATTTATTATGGTGAATTGTCCAGTGGAATATCCACAACAGTTTACAGATCATCTCCCTATCTTCAATCTCTAATTTGTCTTATGCCCTATTTATCCTTTCTTTAATGCATGTATGCTCCTTTATATGGCTTAGATCTCTGCTTTTCCTTTTTTATCTTTCTTCACATTGTTTTATTAGTCTCATAATCACTTGTGTCTCTTCCTTGATTGACTATTTCTCTTATTGGCTCATTCATTTTATCATTTCCATTTTCAACCTCCACTTGCAAACAAATCATAATGCATCTCTATGCAATCTAGTACTCTCCCAAACATGTTTAGTTATCTTGAACTAACAACCAAAGAAGTTTCAAACCATAAAAAAAAAAAATTAATGCAGGCACTTTATCCTATGATAGACACAAATCCATACTATCTTCAAGGAATTTTGAGTGCCTTTTGATATATGTATACACCCACACATATCTATGCTCCAAGTCATTCCCAAAACTACTATAAACCAAGCCTAAAGTAGACCAATGGCACAAAAAACATGCACAAAGAGTTTAGAACAACAAGAAAAAATTTACTTTGATACCAAATTGACGCAACAACTCAAATATTTTAAAGTGAAAACTCACACTTTATGTCTAACTTAATGAATCAAAAAACAATAATTAAGACAATTTTACACCAAAAATGCAACCCAATAAAAATGTCGCTCCCTAGTCTCAAATCCCAACACAAACATCAATCGATAACAAATAACCTACAACCATGTATAAAATATTATGATCTCTCTATTGGAATCAAACAACTACAACATTACATGGTGTGGGCAACTCAAGTCCAGTTACACTAAAATAATTATTGACATGTAAATCACATGATTGGTGTTCAACCAATTTACAGTACCCTTGGATATGCCCTACTCCTCTAAGTGTACGTGCAAATCTCACCAGTTTGCAATGCCCTCGAGCCTACCCAAATCCTTTCAGCATATCTACAAAACTTCCTTTGACGTATGTGTGTAACATTCCTCCTTTGAGCTACCATGGCATAGGAAGCTACTATAAGCTTAAACTTGTCCAATGCCCCTTCAAGCATACCTCCCTCTGAAGAAATTATTTTCCTCCTCATTTAACTACTCAATGCATTATTCAATCCCCATCTAACAACCGTTGGAGGGAAGATTAGTTCCTGTCACTTAATTTATAAACTATGCTACAGAAAAATTGCATACAAAATTATAATCTAAATTGGTCAATGATAAATTAATAATGGTCAATACGAAAATCTAATCATATAGTCTTGTTTTGGAAGGAAGTAATAAATTGAGATGTGAAGTGGATAAATTAATTCCTTGCTGAGGCACAAGGACATGCATACATAATGGTGTGTAATAACCACTAATAAATCTACACATTTACATTTTTGTTCCTACATAAGTGGTGATGAAAAAATAAAGGCCTAGTTTAATTTATAGACAAAATAGTCTTTTTCATCTTTTTCACCCGAATTCACCAAAATCCGCCAATACAATTTCAAGGTTTTTTTTGTTTAAAATACATTTTTGAATTCATAAATGGATTTAGCACACTCTAAAACCCTTGGAGCACTTGAATTATGCATATTAAACAATTCAAACTCAAGTTTTTAAAAATCTTTCTCGGATTTTGATTAAAACTCAGTAGAAAGAAAAATGGTGGTGAAAAATGCCATTTAGTCTATAAATTAGACTACCCCAAACATAAATAATGGTGAGAAGTAATCCTAGGTAAGTATATATGTTTACATCTTATTTTTGTCTATTTTTTATGTAAATACTTGCTTAGATTAGGTTAGGGAAGTAACTAATAGTAAATATATTATTTATCTTAGCATGAGCTATTTTCAATCATTTTATATTGGGTTATTGTCCAGTTAAGTTTAAGAATAAAAAATCTGCTCAAATATCTAAAAATCATGTTTGAATATTGCAAGAACATCCACAAATTATGGCATAAAATTTGTCAAACAACTATCAACATCACATTATAATGCCCAAAAACTACAATAACATCACCAAATTATGATCCAATCAAATATTTAAAAATATTTTTAAAATAATATTAAAAAATAAATATTCATTTTTTAAAATTAAACATTATAAATTAAATTAATTAATACTAAATTAATAATGTACAACAAATAAATTAAACCACGGATTTATAATATAATCAAATATTTGAAAATAACTTTTAAATAATATTGAAAAACAACTATTTATTTCTTAAAATTAAAGATTATAAATTACATTAATTAATAATTAATTAAAAAATTATCTTTAATGTAACCTTTTGGAAATATTTTTTAGTGGAATTTTCCAATCTAAGTTCTAAAAATTCATTGAAAAATCTACTTTAATAACCATTAATAAAAAAAGCATAACCCTTTGTTAATAATACAAAATCCTGCGACATTTACACTTTGCCCGACACTTTTACAAGCATGCACATATCACATACATAACTACTTACCAAATATATGGACGAAGACCAACTCTTACCATCAACATGTAGCTGAATACAGGAAATCCCAAAACACATGGCAGGTTAAGGATATTCCGCATCAGATTCTAAGCTTTCTCGCTTGGGGCAAGCCCCGCGTGTTCTTCAGCTTCATACGTCACCGCCAAAGATACAAACGTTTCCATACTCAACACTTCTTCAAACAAGTTGGAGCACCCATTAGCTAGCTCTAGAAGCTTTGTCGACTGCTCCAAACCCCTGATGCTTTTCAACGGCGCACATCCCTCTACCCACAACTGATCCCAACACACTGGCAACTGCAGATGTACCTACAAAAGCAAAATGTTCACATGTTTCCACCATAAGAAGAATATTCATATGTGATCAAGATTCTCATCTGTATAAACCTACAGGAATATTTATATGTGATCATGATCCTTATCTGCATAACCAAACATGCAAGACCTAGCAAATTTCTATTTACCTGTGATTCGCTTTCCCTGTGCCACAATGTGTTTAATACGCTCTCAGACAGTCGTAGGTGTTTGACCTCCAAAGATACTAATGCCTCTATACTTGGCAATTCTTCTAACCCAAAGCACCCTATAATATTTACCAATCTGAGCTTTCTCGCATGCGCCAATCCCCGTATGCCCTTCAGCTTCACACATCCTTCTGCGCACAACTCCTCCAAAGATACCAATGTTTTCATATTTGGCAGTTCTTCTAACTCAAAGCAACCAGAAATACGTAAAATTCTGAGCCTTGTAGCGTTCACCAATCCCTCGATGCTTTTCAACTTAATACATCCATCCACCCACAACTCCTCCAAAGATGTCAATGTTTCCATATTTTCCAGCTCTTCTAACTCAAAGCAGTAAGAAATACTTAGGATTCTCAGTTTTGTGGCCTGGGCTAGCCCCCTTATGTTCTTCAGTTTGATACATCTGTCTGCCACCAACACCTCCAAAGATAGGAACGTTGCCATACTTGGCAGCTCTTCTAAATTGGAGCAACCACTAACAACTAGTTGTCGAAGTTTTGTCGACTGCTCCAACCCCTTGATGCTCTTCAGCCGCACACATCCATCTGCGTACAACTCCTCCAAACATAGTGGCAACTGTAGAGGTACCTGCAAGAGCAGAATGTTCACACTTTTCCACCGTAAGAAAGATACTTATATGTGGATCATGATTCTCATCTGCATAACCAAACATAAGAGACTATTGCACAATATTCACAGCAACCAAAAATACGAAGTTTAAACACAACAAATTCATATTTACCTGTGGTTCGCCTTCCGTGTGCCACAATGTGTTCAATAAGCTCTCGGACACTCGTAGAACCCTTAAATTTTTCAAAGGAATCCATAAAGGCAGGGAAGAGTGGGGACACTTCTTCCAGCGGAGCCACATGAGATTCGGTAACTCCACCCTCCTCACAATGCTTTCCAAGAGCTCATTTTCCATATCAAGAATTCTTAACCTCTTCAAAATGCATTCCAAAATAGTTTTTTCAGTATCAATAAGGCCAAATACATCTTCATCATGACGATTACAGTCACCATGAACCATCCGAATTCCCCGCACGGTTATTTCCTGTCCATTGTTGCAAAGCGATTGTTAACACCAGTTTATCAAGAATTGATAAGAAATTTTTATTAATAAATTGGCTGAACACTTACAGATGATGGTTGCAGCAAATTATCAATGACATGATTTGTCCAACGCCAAAGACGACGCGGCGAGGAAACCTCAGCGACTTCTCTTCCCAGGTCTCGGATGTGGTCATGCATATGTATATCATTCCAACTGCCCACTTCCACTAGACATTTGTTTATTATATTTTGAAAGCCCCTCTTTCCCTTCCAACCTGATCTGTTCCATATTCCTATGGCTGTGTCCACGTTTTCTCCTACGAAAAAACATGCAATGTCCAAGAAAATCTGTTGTTCCTCTTTATTGAGGGCGTAATAACTGATTTTAAGGCTTTCCGTTATCTTATTAGGAAGTACTTGTTGAAGACTGGCTAGTTCGTTTTCCCACTCTAATATATCTCTTCCATAAAGAAGTGCCCCAAATACTTTCAAAGACAAGGGCAATCCATTACATGATTTTAAGAACTTATCCACCAAATATTCAAACCTTTGCGGCGGATAAGATTGGCCGAAGGCATGGGAGCAAAAAAGCTCCCGGGAATGTTGTGTGTTAAGTGGAATTAGCTTATAAATAGATGAATTTTCAACTCTTGAGCTTCTGAGAACATTCTTATCTCTAGATGTAATCAATACTAAGCTCCCCGAACAGAGATCATGGGTTTGAACAGGCAAAAGTGCATTCACCTGATCCTCATCGTCCACATCATCTAGGACTACTAAGGCGTTGGAAAATTTGAGAGGCTCTATAAGCCTCCCTTTACCTTCATCAACACTGTCTACATGCTTATCGCATCCAATCAAGGTCCTCAGAAGTTGTCTTTGCAGCGAAATTAAGGAGCCTTTTGCTGCATTTTCTCTGATGTTGAATAAAAAACAGGATCTATGATGATTTGATTTCTTCCTATTGAAGAATTCTTTTGCCAGTGTTGTTTTTCCTACGCCACCTAACCCCACGATCCCAATGATATGAGGTGTCCGCCTTTGCTGTTGCTGCAAAAGCACTGCATCTTCAAAAAGTTTGAGGTTGTAATCCAAACCTGTTGGATATTGGGCCACGTGCAAGGCTGGCCTTCTGAGCATTTCGGACAAACGTTTAACCACCTTATCTAGCAGCTTCAGCTCCAATTTATCCTCGCCCTCGCTAGATATTCATAAGAAAAAAAATACTTGTATTAAACAAACGTCTATGTCTATTAATAAAACATAAATCACTACCATGTTGAGAGGAAAAGTTGAGCTCTCACCCAATACTGGACATCTCCAGCTCGAAACCGCTGATATCTGCAACAACGGAAAGTGCATATCTCCAATTTTCAATAGTGCTGGAGTCATATCGTTGCTTATCTTCATGGTTTTGTAGTGCTTGAGCATAATTTCCTTTTTGGCCCCGCCGTGCCCACCGAACCTCAGCGGGCGTAACACCGTAAAACACTGGAATGATGGGAGTTTTTGATTCCAACATCATTCCTAGCTCATCTAGACACCATCTTGATTCGGCATACCGTGGAGAGAAGATTGCCACATGGACTGAGGCTGTACTAATAGCATGTTTTATTTGAGAAGGGAAACTGAATCCCTGTTGCAACTCGTGCTCATCCAGAAAGGCCCTCAATCCAATTGAGCAAAGGCGATCGTAGAGAGACTTAGCGAAGGTTTTCTTCACATCAATCCCGCGATGGTTTATGAATATGTCATACCACTTGTTATCGTTGGAATGAGGAGCGGTGGAGGAGGATGCAGCCATTGCTAAATTGAAAATAAAAATAAAATAGAATGGTAGTGATGGCCGATGTTTTTGATGCAATTTGCAGAGGAGACAAGTTAGGGGTTCAGAAGCGCAGAGAGATCGTGGGAAATAATTTAGGGTTTTCAGAAATACAGAATAATTGTGGGGAAGATTGCTGTGCAGCTGGATGCACATTAAACCCTTAACCAGTAGTATTAGGCCATTTTATTTTATTAATCCTATTTAGAGTCTTAAAGAGTCCACATCGAGCAGTGGATTTTTAATGCATTATTCAAGAGATGGTCACCATTATCCACCCTGACCAGTGAATTTTTAATGCATTATTCAAGAGATGACCACCATTATCCACTCTGATGTGATTACTTTTTTTGTTTATTCATTCTATATAGAAGCCAAAGTCAGAGTCGACATGGAGCATTGAATTTTCAATATGCTATTCAATAGATGGCACCATCTGTTGAATAGACGCAGCGGCGTCGATGGATAATGATGACCATCTCTTGAATAGACGCAGTAGGGTGGATAATGGTTGCCATCTCTTGAATAGACGCAGTAGGGTGGATAATGGTTGCCATCTCTCTTGATTAGTGGATTGAAAATTCAATGCTTGATCAAGACTTCATGGGTTCTAATTATAATGAAAAAAGAGAGTAAGCAGGGTGCATAATGGTTGTCATCTCTTCATTAGTGTAATGAAAGTGGGAAATTAGCAGACCAGTTTGGCGTTCAGAAGCGTATTATTTAGGGTTGCAAAAACAGAGTTGTGGGGAATATTGGTAGCGCAGCTGGATGCACATTAAACCCTAAGCCAGTGGTATGGGATCACCATTTTATTTTGTGTTAACGAGTCCACATCTAGAAATGAATTTTCAATGTACTATTCAAGAGGTGGCCACCATTATCATTCTATTTGGAATCCTGGGAATCCACATCGAGCACTAAGTTTTCAATATGCTATTTAATAGATGAAATTACCTATTGAATTGTTGCAGCAGTATGGTGGTCATCTCTTGAATAGACGCAGCAGGGTAGATAATATTTGCCATCTCTGGAAGAGAGCATCGAAAATTTAATGGTCCACTGCTTGACTTTAAACTAGAAAGAATAAAAAAGTAAGCAGGGTGCATAATGGTTGTCAAATCTTCAATAATGTATTGAAAGTAGGAAATTCAAGGTTAGATGTGGACTTATAGGGGTCTAAATAGATTAATGAAATAAAATGGGTTCAACATTATGGTGAAGTTCGTTTTTTTTTGCTTTTTTCTTTTGTTGTTCTATTATTTTTTACGGAAGGGGTTGTCACTGAAGTGCACTGAGGTATCATCAAATGAACATTAAACTCCACATTTATCCACAGTACACGAACCTATATTTATGAACTATGGTGAAGGGTTTAATGTGCATCCCACTACACACTAATCTTTCTCACAAATTTTATGCTTTTTTGGAATCCAACTTATTTTCACATTTCTTTATTATTCTAAAACTCTAACTTATCTTCTCCTCTACAAATTACATTCATAACATTCCCAGGGTGGTGATGTACGGTTCAACAAATCTCATTTTAATATACTGTAAATTTCTTAGGAAATTTATTATATTAAAATATGGACTTTTTAGTTTTAAAAAAATATGATTTTATTTCCTAAAAAAGAAATTAACATAAAAATTGTTAATAAAATCCTATAACCAAAATTTAATATTTAGGTTTTTTAACCAAAACCCAAATATTAAACTTTGAATATCCAAAAACCAAATTTCAAATAGCCCTCAAAACTATACTTAGGTTTTAAAAACCTTAAATATTAAAAAAATATGGGTTATTTAATTTGAATCAGAGATTTTAATTCTCGAAGGTCAAAATCTTTATAGATTCCGACTCTCCTCCATACCCCGCATGATTACTCGACATAATAAAAAAATTCTAAAGGCAAAGACTTCCTCATGCCTTAACTTATTGTGATATGTGATAAAGCCCAGACTCGATGGGATTATACAATCCAATCCATAAAATCTCGTGTCCGCGGGCTGTTGCAAAAATCCAAAGGCCAAGCATTCTTCCCCTTCCCGATTGTGATATGCGATATAACTAGACCCGACGTGATTATAAAACACATTTAAATTAATATCACGTCTGCACAATCGCAAAGTTCCAAGAGTCATGCCTCATTTAAATTGCGATTGCGATATCCTTGCTCCTACCGCTTGCGATGTGATGTCATCCTCCACATCATCCTCCACGTCATATCCAATCGGAGCCACTACATAAATGGAAAAGGAGTTGTCTTAAGGTCTGGACTGGGTGGTTTTGCCCCCTTTTGATGAGGTGATTTTTGAGACCTCAACACTTTTGGCGCTATAAGGAGGGCCTACAGACTATGAATGGCAGTTAAGTCCAATCCAAAAACAAAGGTCATTCCAAGAGTCATTTCCCCTCCAAATCTCCTACAACTTCCAGATCCCCTCCAGAATCTCCTACTTCTAGATCAGAAGTTGTACAATCACCCCCCAAGTCTCCTAGAATACTTCCTGAGGTAATCCTTATGAATTATACTCCAAAATCACCAGAAATTACAACTTTGATAAAGAAATAGAAAAATGTCTCCATTTCAAGAGAAAAGACTGAATCATCTGAAGTTTCTAAAGGAAGTATTACTTCCATTTTTCACGGAACTGGTGTTTTGACTCAATCCCGAAGTGAAAAACTTGGCATCCTTCCATTTGAATTTCCACTTCAATCCTATCGAACGAAACTGCTACAAAAGATTCCCAAACATCTACTAGTGAGATTACCTCATTCTCTCATTCACAAACATCTCCATTTATTCCTTTTTCATTTCCTTTTTCTCTACTGATCACTTCATCTATTTCCATTTCCTCTACACAAACGACTAGTGTTGCCTCAAGCAGTACTATCACAGCTACCAGTTCTTCTTTCATCACATCCACCTCCCCAACTGTTACAATGGCAGCTAGACCATGGTCCAATCCAGGAGCTGTTCAAATGCCAGCACCACTTCATCCTCTACCAAAACATCCTGAAAGATGGCTTCCCAAATTCAATCCTGATGATGGGTTACTTGTTGAAGAGCACCTTCATAATTATATGTTAGCCATCAATCTTAATGAGGTAGATGAATAAGACATGGTTGTTAAATTATTCTCGTACACTCTTACAGGATCAGTAGGGTCTTGGTACTTTTCATTACCAGCGAATTCTATTACTAGTTAAGATATTTTTGAAGAACATTTTTTGACTAAATTTGGTGATGATTTCTCAACCACATCTCTTATCAATGATCTTTCCAATTTAAAAATGAATTTAGGGGAAAAGATAAAAGATTTCAATTCCAGATTTAACAAATTGTTAAATAAAATCCTAGCTACTTGTAGACCTGCTGTCAATATACAAATTGAATGGTATATTTCATCTCTTCCTTCTGACATAGCAATTTTTGTATATAGAGCTAACAAAAATACCTTGGTAGAAAACATGAAAGAAGTTGTGTATGTAGAGAAGGGGATAAATGCACTAGAAAAGAAAAAGGATCACGGTGACAAAAAATTAAAAAGGGTTACATTTAAGGATGAATGTAAAAAGAAAGCACTTAAAGATCCCTTTGATCTTGAAGGCTTGCAACAAGTCCTTAAAAATTTGTTGAACGAGATGGTAGAGATAAAAAGACAAGTAGGTGAATCTTCTTCCAAAAAGCCTTTTAGAACATTCAAAAGAAATCAGCCACCTAATCCACAACCTCCAAACATGATCTCTAATGCAGAAACTGATGATGAAAACGAGGAGGAAGCAACATTTTCTGTTGATGAATCCCAAGATGAACAAATAGCTGAGTTAAATGGAATGTGGGATAATATTCTTCTTCTTTCTGATAGTGAAAAGGAATATGAAGTATTATGTGTTAGCACAAGAAGTAAAGGTCCAGTTGATAGTATACAACCAATTCAAAAACATAAACCTTCAACTTCCACTGCTAACGATAAAACTGTTGTTAAAAAATCCGCTTCCACTTTCCCCCCAAGTAATTCCGTCTTCATCCAATTCTCCATCTTCATCCAAAACCTTAGTAGTTTCAGATACTATTGAGTACAATATAGTTGAGGATATGAAGAAAATAGAATCAAACATTTCCCTTCATGAACTCACTAAACTCAAACAACAGAAGAAATGTTTACTAAAAGAATTGAACAGAGTACCTGCTTCTCCTCTTCCTATTGTTGTGGTATCCAAAGCTTCTAACAAAATGGGTAAACCTCTTGGTCATTCATTATTCAACTCCTCTAATGTTATTCTGATAGGTGAAAAGTATAATTCACATACCCCTCCTTTTCTTTTGACTTTTGAAATATTTAATAAAAATGTACATGACTACTTGGTAGATTCAAGGGCTTCTAGAATATCATAACGTAATGAGTTTGTTTGAAATTAAACATGTCACCCCAGATTAGTCCAGTTCACATTGTGGAAATCAATAGGACAAAAGTCAAATCCATAGGAGAAATGAATTCAGGTCTTATTAGATTATCTTTGAATCTTGAAATTTGTCAAATAATTGATATACTAGTTGTTGATATCCCATATTTCTACTCTTTAATTCTTATTAGAGATTGGTCGGAAAAACTACATGGTTATTTTTCCGTTGATTGGTCTCACTTATGGCTCTCATTTAATGGAAAGCTGAATCAAATTAGAATTAACCGAAAAAAACACATGAAACATTCGGTAACAGATTTCGAAGGTGAAAATGAGGTAGTAGCATTTAATAACAACATTCTTGGAAACTACTCTACTGAATCATTTTTTGAGAATTTTAAAGCACAAACGTCACCATTTCTGAGTAATTCTGTAACTTCTCAAATTGAAAATTTTTCACAAAAAGAATTTTCCAGATGTGTAAATATGCTAGCAAAACCATTAGTTAATTCTTTATTTTGGACATTGTATTTTGATGGGTTGAAATCAAGTGATGGTGCAGGATTAGGTTGTGTTAACACTCAGAATCAACCTCAAGGCTAAGAAGAGGCAATCCCGAGGTAACCACAGACCAAGCTTTCGATCTGGCATCTAGCCCTGCCAGACCAGAGAGGGCTCTCTCTTTGCCAACAAAATGTGGCTGCAATAAGTGAATCTTAGGCTAGCTATGAAGTACGGGGATTTGATTGAAAGTTGAGGGTCGAAAACAGCAAGAGAAGGGACCATTGGGCTATGGAATCGAGGCTAGTTTCTGTTGGCAAACTTGGGGCAAAGTAAGTGCAATGTTCAACCAGATAAAAGATGTAAATGAGAGAAGGAAAGAGGAGAAAGCCCGCTGCACTACAGGCATCAATCAAGGGATGGATCTACAGTGGCAGTGTTAGAAGAAAAAGAAACACCGGGTTACTCAACAGAGCATCTAACAGAGGATGGATTCTGCAAAGATAACCACTACATTTAACAACAAAATCATTGCAGAAGGAGCACCGTGTGTCGATAGATTCCTAACACTTCCATTTAGATAATGTTGTAACAAGAATTAGTAGAAAAAACAAAGTATGTAAGTGAATTTACGAGAAAAACAAACACATGCTGAACATTAAACACCGTGATGGATCCCAAATATGAAAGACAAAAACTGCTCCATTAAAAATAATATTTAGAAGAAACTTTGCACAGTCCAAGGCAGCCTCACTTTGCTGCAAAAATTGAACCTTTTTCACTATAAAATTCATAAAACATATAGAATTAGGTCATCCCTATACTAAGGGAGTTGAGCTCAATCATCTCCTTAGAGATAGAAACAGTTACATTAAATTTGGACCGAATTTATGAAAATAGGGGTCAAAGATGAACTCGTATCTCTTGAACCATAACACCTGTTACAAAACTGAAAGAGGTTTTTGTAGATAAGGTCATTTTTGAGAAAAACGTCTCTCAAATTTTGGTAATTCTTTTCTATTTTCATGGAATCTGTGCCACAAAATAATCTCTAAAACAGGAAATCATTAAATATTTAAATCTGTAAAAATAGGCTATAAAGATCTAGTCAAATATTCCAATTCACGATACTTGTGAATAAAGTGAAAGAGGTTGTTTTTACATGGATCGTGGTTGACAAAAACCTCCTTGGGTTTCTCAAAATTACTTTCCATCTATTGTAAAATGGCACCGCACTACAATGACTAAAACAGTAAAACAAATGCAAAATTTGTTTTGTTTTAATGTAGGCTTCAAATATCACTACATATCTCCCACATAGTAACACCTGTGCATAAAATGGAGGAAGTTTTTGTTATTTGGTATATGATTGACAAAAACATCTTTCACTTTTGTAAACTTCATGTCCATTACATCAGAAACGGATTTTGTAGTAAACTTGTCCCTGTGCACAGCAAATGACCTCAAAACATGCATAACCAAGAATCAATCATTCATTTCGATCATATCTTCTGATCCAGGAACCGGTTTTGGGAGTGTGATATACCGTTGGAAATATTTTTCTGAGCTGCTTCTAATGAACATACTTAGGATATGATTTTCACTAAAACTCATGTTCAAAACATCTCTGAAACCCAGACATAATAAGAGCCCATTTTTATCCCTGGTGAGAGGTTGCAAAGGCTGGAACTAACATTGGCCTTATTGGGGATGGCATCTCCTTGGAGGTGTCAAGAACACCATAGACCAAGTGCCTCATCCATTGGGAAATACAGTCACAAGCATCTATAAACCCAAAAAACTCATACCAATCGAAAAACATACACATACTATAATATGTACATAAACAAATACCAAAAACTAAAATGCTGCCTTGGGAAACTTATTTATTTACAAATCTACCAAACTATGATGCAAATCACTAGATCAAGTGATGTTGTAATGGAAAATTAACCAATTAAGCAACTGTGGCAATGATGATGCTAGGGAGTGCTTGAACCACATAATTGGAAATGTTGACAGCCATACATGCACAAAATGAGTCTGGTTGTGTAAAAGACAATCTGGTTTGTCATTCATACTGAAAAGATACTCCATATATGCAACAATAGGATCATAGAAACCAGACCATGTCCACTGCCCTAACTCCTCAGCATATGCTTCCAGCTGCAAACTATCAATGCAAACATCCATGAGCAGCCCTATTGTTTCTTATTTTGAAGGAGGGAGAGTTTCCAAGAACTTTTTAGGATCTCGGAATTCATATGACTTAATTTGAACATCTATATACTCAATCTCCTTCTCAAAATTTTCAATCACTAAATCAAAGAAACCAATTTTACCATTAAGAGGAAACTTTGGAGATCTCAAACATTGAAGCACGGTAATGAAAAATACCTCATCTATTTCAATATCCACTAAATGATCTCTAAATTCTTTGAAAACTTCACAAAACACAGGGTTTGCCACATACCTTACCATCATCTTATTTTAGTACATGAACGGATCAGTGAGCGCTAAAATCTTTGGATTGAGTTGGAGTCGCCAGGTGAATGTTTCAGCCTTCATATGTGTCTGATCGCTGTCCACCATCAGTAACAAGATCTGCAACTTGAACGATCTTTCCTGGAGAAGATCTATCACCTCATCCCTGGCAACGACGCCAATATGTTAACACTCAAAATGAACCTCAAGGCTGAGAAGAGGCAATCCCGAGGTAACCACAAACCAAGCTTTCGATTTGGCATCTAGCCCTGCCAGACCAGAGAGGTATCTCTCTTTGCCAACAAAATGTGGCTGCAATAAGTGAATCTTAGGCTAGCTATGATGTATAGGGATTTGATTGAAAGTTGAGGGTCGAAAACAGCAAGAGAAGGGACCATTGGGCTATGGAATCGAGGCTAGTTTCTGCCAACAAACTTGGGGAAAAGTAAGTAAAATGTGTTGGAAATAATACTGAGAGGGGGGGTGAATCAGTATTATCTAGCAATTTACCAAATCTTCCTTATTTGATCTTTTGAATTATTCTTGCATATCAGTACCATAAAACAATGAGCATGAATAAAGAAAATAGACAGTCACACCAAAGAACACAAGATGTAAGGTGGAAACCCAATGCGGGAGAAAACCACCTGCTGCAATATGTCTCTATCTTCTTTCAAGAAATTCTTTTTACAATGATTTTGTGCTGGTGCAGTCCTTTACCAGCACGCAGGCTGCAACCTGCAGAGAGCTACAACTCTCTCTCGTTTTCCAGTCTCTCCTGGAAGGGAGCTACAACCCCCTACTTCTTTTCATGAAGAATCAAATGATCAACAAGTATACAACAGATACAGTCCACTACAGATATCAGATCAGTAATTACAGAAATAACCCAGAACACCTTACGAATAGAAATATACAGTCAACAGATCATCTCAAGATAGGGACGCATATTTTATTTCTGTGGCCTGTGACTGGACGCAGTCTACCTTCCGCTGCTCTGCGTGCAGACGCACTGTTCCTCTATGCTTAGCTGCGACCGGCGCACCCAAAGACACTGTCGCGCCGCGTCTTTTGCTTCAGAGACGCACCCAATAACACAGTCGCGCCGCGTCCTTTGCCTCAGAGACGCACCTGAGCCTTTACTGTACTGCGTCCCGGCGCACTTTCCCTTCACTGAATCTGCGTCCCTTCAGATATAGAAGATAAGAGGACTTCAGAACCAACCCAAACACTCAGATCCACAGATCTGATCATGCGCCATAGAGATCACAGTCCATTAGAAGATTCGCCTTCATAGATCTGGACTAGATCTCACCAAAAGATATTCAACCAAGATGATGCTTAATCCAAATGAACTCCTTTGCTTTATATAGGCAAGCTTCTCCCCAAAACATGGAACAATACCACGAGCCGACACCATAGAAACACAAAACCGTCGGCTAGATACCACACAAGAAACCCCCACGTGCTTTTCTCTGCCTTGAAATGTGTGCACTGGGCGGACGCACCTCCTGAACGGCTGGCCTGCGTCCTTGGACGCGGGTTCTGTATGGTATACATGCGGGGACGCACTGGCTGAACATATTTCCAGCGTCCTTCTTGATTTATCACCTGAATGGGTTTGCCATCAAGGACAACACCTGAATCATAATGCTAACAATCTCCCCCTTTGGACTTGATGGCAACCTCATAATCTTCAGCTTCATTCTCCCCCTTTGACATCAAGGGCAAAGGGTATGCTCCCCCTATGCTCATGCATCTCCAGATCTGTAACCAGAAATCCATCATGAAGGAGATAGAGACATATTGCAGCTATTTCCAAGATCTCCTTCTCCATAATGCCAACAATGCATTATGTGCTCCCCCTGAGCCTATACCACCAATAAGAAGATGATCAACAGTAAGATGATGCATCAACAACCCCCAGCTTTTGCCTGAGGTATTCAAAAGTGTCCCTGGGCAACGGTTTGGTGAAAATATCAGCAACTTGTTCCTTAGAAGGAACATACTCCAACTTGACCTTTTGTTCAAGTACTTGTTCCCGGAGAAAATGGTACTTGATTGGTATGTGCTTGGTTTTTGAATGCATAACCAGATTCTTTGAGATGCTGATTGCACTTGTGTTGTCACATAAGATAGGGATTGGAGGAGTACAAGTGATTTGATAATCCTGCAAATTCTGCATCATCCAAAGGAGTTGGGTGCAACAAGATGCAGCAGCAACATATTCTGCTTCAGCTGTAGACAAGGCAATTGAACACTGTTTCTTGCTGAACCAAGAGACCAGTCTGGGACCCATAAAGAACGCACCACCACTTGTGCTTTTCCTGTCATCCACGCTTCCGGCCCAATCTGCATCTGTATAGGCATGAAGAGTAAGATCTGTATCTCTAGGATACCATAAGCCATAATTTTGAGTCCCTTGAAGATATTTGAAAATTCTCTTCACTGCTTGAAGATGAGTCTCCTTCGGATTTGCCTGAAATCTTCCAACTATTCCAACTGCATGCATGATGTCTGGTCGGGTACCTGTCAAATATAGTAAACTTCCAATCATAGATCTGTAGGTTGGTTGATGTACTGCTGCAGAATCATCATTTGCACTGAGACTACATCCTGTGACCATGGGTGTACATACTGGTTTTGCATCTTCCATGCCATATTTCTTCAAAATCTGCTTGAGATACTTGGTTTGAGATAAAAGGATTCCTCCTTTCTTTTGTTGGATTTGCAAACCAAGGAAGTATGTCAGTTCTCCTAGCAAGGACATTTCAAATTCTTTCTGCATGACTGAGGCAAAGCTTTGGCTCATAGCTTCTTCATTGCTGCCAAAAATAATGTCATCTACATACACAACAAGTATTAGCAATTTGTCATTTTCAATTTTTATATATAGATTGCTATCTGCTGAACCTTTTGAAAAACCTTGTTGATGAAGATATTTGTCCAACCGGTAGTACCAAGCCCTTGGGGCTTGTTTGAGACCATAGAGAGCCTTTTTCAATCGGCATACAAGATTTGGATCATTTCCAAGAATGAACCCATCTGGCTGTTCAATGTACACTTCTTCTTCCAAGTCTCCATTCAGAAAGGCTGATTTTACGTCCATTTGAAATACTTTGAAGTTCTGAGAACTTGAGAGAGCAAGGAACATTCGGATGGCCTCAAGTCTTGCAACAGGAGCAAAAGTTTCTTCAAAGTCTATTCCTTCTTGCTGTGCATACCCTTTACAAACAAGTCTGGCTTTGTTTCTAATTACTTCTCCATTTTCATTCAATTTATTTTTGAAGACCCATTTTGTTCCGATAACATTCTTATCCTTTGGTCTAGGAACCAGCTCCCAAGTGTTGTTCTTTTCGATTTGCTCGAGTTCTTCATCCATTGCTTTCACCCAACATTCATCTTTGCATGCCTCTTTCACATTTTGTGGTTCAGTAGAGGAGAGTAATGCCAAATAACTTGAAGCTTCTGCAACTGTTCTTCTAGTTTGTATACCTGCTTCTTTTTGTCCCATGATCTGAGATTCTGGATGGTTCTTTTGAACATATCTGGATGGAGTCTTTTCTTCTATTCTTGTTCGTTCTTCTGCTTCTTCGTGAGGTTCTTCTTGAGATTCTTCTTGCGGTTCTTCTTCTTCATCATTCTGTCTTTGAGGGTAGCTTTCATCTTCTTCGATGTCTTCACGATGTATTTGCCTAGGAATGTATCCCTTCTCATCAACCACTACATCAATGCTGTCAACAATTCTGCCAAGTCTTTTATTGTAGCATTTGTATGCTTTGCTATGTGGAGAATAGCCAAGAAGAATGCCTTCATCTGCTCTAGGATCAAGTTTGCCAAGCTGCTCCTCAGTATTCTTGATATAGCATTTGCTCCCAAAGATTTTGAAGTGCTTTACCGAAGGAGTTTTACCACTCCAGAGCTCATGAGGGTTTGAGTGCTGTTCACCCGGACATTTGTCTTGTTGAGAATAATAACCGCAGTATGTGCAGCCTCACCCCAGAAGGTTGCGGGGGTTCCTGATTCATCAAGCATAGCACGAGCCATTTGTTGGATTGTTCTGTTCATTCTTTCAACAACTCCATTTTGCTGAGGCGTTCTAGCTATAGAGAATTCTCTCCTTATCCCATGTTCATCACAGAAATCGAAAAATTCATTTGAAGTAAATTCCCCACCTCTGTCAGATCTGAGGCACTTAATTTTGTGACCTGATTCATTTTCAGCCAAGGCTTTGAAGGTTTTGAATTTTTCGAATGCTTCATCTTTGTGCTTCATAAGTCCTAACCAAACAAACCTGGAGAAATCGTCAATAAATAATATCAAGTATTCCTCTCCTCTAGGAGTTCTTTTCCTGAATGGCCCACATACATCTGTATGTACTAGCTCAAGAGGCATGCTAGCTGATCCTTCTTTCTCTGGAAAGTTAGTCCTGGTTTGTTTTCCAAACTGACATGATCTGCATATGGTGTTGTCAGGAATTTTGATATCTGGAAGATCGCGAACTGCCTGATATTTACATGCTTTCCTTATTTGTGAGAAGCTTAGATGTCCCAACCTTCGATGCCATAACCAGTGCTCTTCATCCTTGCTTAGATAGCATTGTTGTTGTCCTTCTTCAAATATGTACAGATTATTTGGAGTTCTTTTCCCTTTGAGAACTGTTTTCCCTGTATCAAGATCACGAACAAGACATCCATTTGATCTGAATATAACCTCGGTTCTTTGATCACACATCTGGCTGACACTTAGTAGATTATGCTTCAATCCATCAACAAATAAAACATTTCCAGCCTTAACATCTTCTTTTAAAGGAGCAATACCTTTTCCTTTTATAGTTGCAGGAGTATCATTTCCAAAAGAGACTTTCTTTCCCTTTTCTAAATTAGAATAAGACTCAAGTTTTTCTTTATCACCTGTCATATGCTTCGAACATCCACTGTCAATGTACCATAGATTTTCTTGTCCTTCTGCATAAAATGCTATCCCACATCTTTCTGTTTGAGGTTCCTTTATTCTCCATGTTTTGGCACCTGAGGCTTGTTCCTTTTTCTGCTCTTGTACCTTTCTTTCCGGAAACCTGCTTCTGCATTCAAAGTCTTTATGTCCAAAATTATTGCAAATAGAACATTCAACTTCATTTTCAAGAGCTGAAAAGTTGTTATAGGTCCTTTTTGTAATCCCTGTCATACTTCTTTGTTTTTGAGCTTCCCTAGTCATGATTGTTTTATATGCAACACATTGAGCTGCTTTGTGACCAAAGTTATGGCAAGAAAAGCATTGTCCATTGAAGAAGCTTCTACGATTATTGGATCTACCAGCCAACTGATTGTAATTTCTATTTTCATCTATTCTTGAACCAAATTGAGAAGATTTTACCTGTGGCTGGTTGTGGCTTTTGTTCACCCTTGAGCTGGATTGCCCTTGATAGTTTCTGTTTGACATTTGTCCCTGCTTTACCTGATGATCTTCCTTGTGCTCTTGCTCATTTCTTCTTGCTGCATCAAGATAACTTTTTGAAGTGGATGCTTGAGAAGTTTCTCCATTATAGCCCAAACCTGTCTTATTTAGTGGAGACCGCTGCACACTGATAATCTCATCCAAAGTTTCAGATCCTTTGACAAACTTGAGATTAATAGTTTTTGTTTTCTCAATTTCTTTTCTAAGACCAACAATTTCACCTTCTAATTTTTCAAGATGTTTTTCTTTTTCATCAATTTGGAATTGTAGAGTATCAATAATCATGTTCTTTTCTTCTATGCATCTCTTGAGTCTAGTAATTTCATCATAAAGGTTATCCACATTTACAGCATCCTCATAATCATCATCTTCAAATGCCATTAACAACCTATATTTATTACCTTGTTCATCTTCATCACTGTTTGATAAGCCATCACTATCTTCATGGGTGTAGTAGCTTTTCTTATTTGCACTTTGTTTCTTGTTCCATCTAACTGGTTCCTTTCCTTTATCCTTATAAGAGCATTTTGCAGCATAATGACCTACTCTTCCACAAGCAAAGCATTTGAAAGGTAGCTTACCTCTGAACCTTCCAGAACCCCTTTGAAGATTTCTGACAAAATTTGATTCTTCTTCCTCTTCTTCTGGAACATGACTTGCTTCATAGTGATCTTCTTTGCCTGATGCTTTAAAAGCAGCTTCCCTTCTGTCTGATGGACCTCCCTTTCTCATTTCATAAGCAGTTAGAATTCCATGCAGCTGAGACATAGTGAGAACACGGAGATTTTCCTTTTCTTCTACTGCAGATACTTTAGATTCAAACTTGGGGGATAATGATCTTAGAATCTTTTGAACTACTATAGTCTCTTTTATTTCTTCACCCAAATTTTTCATACAATTAACAATCTCATCTACCCGAAGAAAATAATTAGCCACACTTTCATCATTGTACATCTTGAGAGTCTCATATTGAATCCTGAGAGTTTGAAGTTTAGCTTCTTTTACCTGTTCATCTCCTTCATAGCTAGTGATCATTTTGTCCCATATCTCTTTTGCTGATTTGAAGTGCATGACCTTCATGAACTCTGTTTGGGATATACTTCCTAATAGAGTACTGACTGCTTTTGCATTTGTTTCATACTGCTTTTTCTCAGCTGGATCTGTAGGAGTAACTGAAGGAAAGGCATAACCTGTTTCTACAATGTTCCAAACTTCTGTACCAAGAGATTGAAGATATGCAGTAATTCTTACCTTCCAATAATTGAAGTTTGTCCCATCGAAGACGGGTGGCCTGATTGATGCTTCTCTCTCGTAGTTGCTCATGATGAACGATCTACCTTCAAGCGATCAAGCTTTTCTGAAGGACCTGCTCTGATACCAATTGTTGGAAATAATACTAAGAGGGGGGGTGAATCAGTATTATCTAGCAATTTACCAAATCTTCCTTATTTGATCTTTTGAATTATTCTTGCATATCAGTACCATAAAACAATGAGCATGAATAAAGAAAATAGACAGTCACACCAAAGAACACAAGATGTAAGGTGGAAACCCAATGCGGGAGAAAACCACCTGCTGCAATATGTCTCTATCTTCTTTCAAGAAATTCTTTTTACAATGATTTTGTGCTGGTGCAGTCCTTTACCAGCACGCAGGCTGCAACCTGCAGAGAGCTACAACTCTCTCTCGTTTTCCAGTCTCTCCTGGAAGGGAGCTACAACCCCCTACTTCTTTTCATGAAGAATCAAATGATCAACAAGTATACAACAGATACAGTCCACTACAGATATCAGATCAGTAATTACAGAAATAACCCAGAACACCTTACGAATAGAAATATACAGTCAACAGATCATCTCAAGACAGGGACGCATATTTTATTTCTGTGGCCTGCGACTGGACGCAGTCTACCTTCCGCTGCTCTGCGTGCAGACGCACTGTTCCTCTATGCTTAGCTGCGACCGGCGCACCCAAAGACACTGTCGCGCCGCGTCTTTTGCTTCAGAGACGCACCCAATAACACAGTCGCGCCGCGTCCTTTGCCTCAGAGACGCACCTGAGCCTTTACTGTACTGCGTCGCGGTGCACTTTCCCTTCACTGAATCTGCGTCCCTTCAGATATAGAAGATAAGAGGACTTCAGAACCAACCCAAACACTCAGATCCACAGATCTGATCATGCGCCATAGAGATCACAGTCCATTAGAAGATTCGCCTTCATAGATCTGGACTAGATCTCACCAAAAGATATTCAACCAAGATGATGCTTAATCCAAATGAACTCCTTTGCTTTATATAGGCAAGCTTCTCCCCAAAACATGGAACAATACCACGAGCCGACACCATAGAAACACAAAACCGTCGGCTAGATACCACACAAGAAACCCCCACGTGCTTTTCTCTGCCTTGAAATGTGTGCACTGGGCGGACGCACCTCCTGAACGGCTGGCCTGCGTCCCTGGACGCGGGTTCTGTATGGTATACATGCGGGGACGCACTGGCTGAACATATTTCCAGCGTCCTTCTTGATTTATCACCTGAATGGGTTTGCCATCAAGGACAACACCTGAATCATAATGCTAACAAAATGTTCAGCCAGATAAAAGATGTAATTGAGAGAAGGAAAGAGGAGAAAGCCCGCTGCACTACAGGCATCAATCAAGGGATGGATCTACAGTGGTAGCTTTAGAAGAAAAAGAAACACCGGGTTACTCAACAAAGCATCTAATAGATGATGAATTCTGCAAAGATAACCACTACATTTAACAACAAAATCATTACGAAAGGAGCATCGTGCGTGGATGGATTCCTAACACTTACATTTAGATAATGTTGTAACAAGAATTAGCAAAAAAAACAAAGTATGTAAGTGAATTTACGAGAAAAACAAACAAATGCTGGACATTAAACACCGTGATGGATCCCAAATCTAAAAGACAGAAACTGCTCCATTAAAAATAATATTCAGAAGAAACTTTGCACAGTCCAAGGCAACCTCACTCTGCTACAAAAATCAAACCTTTTACACTCTGAAATTCATAAAATATATACAATTAGCTCATCCCTGTACTAAGGGAGTTGAGCTCAACCATCTCCCTAATGATAGAAACAGTTACATTAAATTTGGACCGAATTTCTGAAAATAGGGGTCAACGATGAACTCGTATCTCTTGAACCATAACACCTGTTATAAAAATGAAAGTGGTTTTTGTAGATAAGGTCATGTTTGAGAAAAATATCTCTCAAATTTTGGAAATTTGTTTCAAATTGCTTGGAATCTATGCCACAACATAATCTCTAAAACAATAAATCATTAAATATTTAAATATGTAAAAATAGGTTGTAAAGATCTAGTCAAATATTCCAATTCACGACACCTGTGAATAAAATGAAAGAGGTTGTTGTTATATGGCGTGTGGTTGACAAAAACCTCCTTGGATTTGTCAAAATTACATTCCATCTGTTGTAAAATGGCGTCGCACTACAATGACTAAAATAGTAAAAAAAGTTCAAAATTTATTTTGTTTTAATGTAGGCTTCAAATATCACTGCATATCTCCCACATAGTAACACTTGTGCATAAACTGAAGGAAATTTTGTTGATTGGTATGTGATTGACAAAAACCTATTTCACTTTTGTAAAATTCATGTCCATTACTTCAGAAACTGATTTTGTAGTAAACTTATCCCTGTGTGCAACAAATGACATCAAAACATGCATAACCAAGAATCAATCATTCATTTTGATCATATCTTCTGATCAAGGAACTGGTTTTGGGAGTGTGATATACCATTGGAAAGATTTTTCCGAGCTTCTTTTGATGAACATACTTAGGATATGATTTGCACTAAAACTCATGTGTAAAACATCTCTCAAAACCAGACATAGTAAGAGCCCATTTTGATACCTGGTGACAAGCTGCAAAGACTGGAACTAATAGGTTGCATATTGATTAATCCTGAAGGTGTGAAGAGAATGCAGACTTATAGATTGGAATTTGAATGCACAAATAATATTGTAGAATATGAGGCATTGGTCCAAGGTATGTACAAAGCAATTAGCCTTGACGTTAAATACCTTCAAGTTTTTGGAGATTCTGAAATTGTAATTAAACAAGTAAGAAACATGATGCATTGTATCTCTACACACTTGAAGCATTATGAGTCTTTGGTTCAGTCTCTCACTTCACATTTTTTAGCGTTTAACATTTCTGTTATTCCTAGTATTCAGAATGTCAACGATGACCTTCTAGCTAACGTTGCATCAAAACTAATCCCATCTGAAGATTACAGTCCCAATAGATTTTCTGTAGAATTAATATTTAGACCATCCATTCTTGATAATATCACCAATTGGCAGGTATTTAATGATGATGAAGACATTTTAAGCTTCTTAACTTCTGAAAAATCATACGATGACCAAATAATTGATGAAGATGAACACAATAATGAATTAAAACAAAAAATCGATGATAATCCCATACCCAAATCTGTAGTAAAACTTGAGGATATCTATGGTTTAAAAGACATATTTAAAAGAGTTACTAATTCAAAACTACAAATTTCAACTTTGAGATTTGAATTAATAAACCTTGGGATAGATCTTAAACCTCAGAACATCAATTTAGGACTTGATCTCTTATCTGAAGAAACATTATCCTTCATTCATTTATTTAAAAAATATAAGGAAATATTTAGTTGGAGTTACGAAGATCTCAAAACATTTGACACTTCCATCATTCAACATACAATTTCTATGACATGTAATGATAAACATGTCCAACAAAAATTAAGGAAAATTAATCTGAATTTAGAAAATCAAATAAAAAAGGAATTGAATAAACTCCTTAAGGCTAAAACCATTTTTCCTGTTAGGCATTCAAGATGGGTTTCCAACTTGGTACCCGTTAGGAAGAAAAATAGTGATATCCCCATCTGTATAGATTTTAGGAATCTCAATAAGGCTCATTAAAAGGATAATTCCCTGCTACCCACTATGGAATAGATTTTACATTCAATTGTTGGTTCTGAACTTATGTCTTTCCTTGATGGTTTCTCAAGATATAATCAAATCATGGTCCACCCAGATGATAGGCTAAAGACTACTTTCAGAACTAAATGGGGAACTTATGCCTACCAAAAAATGCTATTCAGTTTAATAAATGCAGGGGGCACTTTCCAATGAGCCATGGATATAGCTTTCAAAGGTATATTAAACAAAACAATTGTTTTTTATCTAGATGACATTACTGTTTATTCAAAGAACAAAAATAATCATTTGCAGGACTTAAGTCAAATTTTTGAATGTTGTAGAAAATATGAGATTTCATTAAATATGAAAAAGTCTTTTTCCGCTCTTAGTGAAGGGAAACTTTTAGGATTCATTGTGTCAAAAACTAGAATTTACATTGACCCTGATAGAATAAAAGAAATTTTAGAAATTTCTCCACCATATAACAAAAAAGGATGCAATTATTTTTTGGACGGATCAATTTTGTCAAAAGGTTTGTCCCTGGTTTCTCACAAATTATTTTGCCATTACAACAAATGATTAAGAAAGACACAAGTTTTAAATGGGGTCATCATGAAAAGAAAGCATTTGATTTAATCAAACAGGAAATTATCAATACTCCTCCTTTAAGTACTTCGAATTTCTCCGATCATTTCATCTTATATACCTTTGCTTCTTCAACGTCTTATGATGTTGTTTTGACACAAATTAATAATCAGAAAATTGAAGCACCCATATCTTTTTTGAGTTCAAATTTTCAGGGTGCTGAATTGAGTTATTCAGAAGTAGAAAAATAGACATTTTTTGTATATAAATCTGTAAATCATTTTATACCTTTTCTTTTAAAAACACACATGAAAGTAATAATCACCTTCCCAACAATGAGGCAATTACTAATGCAAAAAGAATTAGGAGAAAATAGAGAAAATTGGGTAATAGCTCTGCAGGAGTACGATATTGAAATTAAACCAACCAAAATTGTTAGAGGCCAAGGTTTCTGCAAGCTGCTTACAGGAGAATCCAACATACCAGCCAAAGGGGACACAGGTAACAATGAACACATTTATGAGGTAAGTGTAATTGATGTTGAGTCCCAATACGCTGATTTAATTTTTTATTTAAAAAATGGATATGCTCCTCCCGAACTCAATCATAAAAGAAAAAGAGATTTACAATTAAAAGCAAGTCATTATGAGATTGTTGATAACGTATTATTTAGGGGAAACTATGATTCCATATTGTTAATATCCCTTGAAAAGTCTGAAGTACAAATAGTTTTGTAGGAACTTCATGATGGACTAACAGGTGGACACTTTGGAGGAGATACTACTGCACAAAATTTTACATGTTGGATACTATTGGGCCACTCTCTTCAAAGATACCCATGCATACATAAGGAAATTCAAAACATGCCAAACTTCTTTTGGAAGACAACAAAAATTGTTGAGATTGCAACAAGATGATGGAGCTTAGTGGAAAGGAGTCGCCTTCACTAAGTGGGCCCACAGGCCAAGTATGGCGCAAAGTCTATTTTTGGATCACAGCAAGAGTGATCACAGCAGGAGTGATCAGAGTCTATTTTTAGACTGCTAGTCAAAAATAGAAAAGTCTAATATTATTGTCTCATAATAATATTTGGACTATAAACTTTATCTTATTCTCTTGGAGCACTTCTGAGCTACAGATGTGGCACATGCAGTTGTCAGAAGGAAATACACTTTCTTTGTGGGTCAGTTGAGTTGTTGCATGCATGACTTCAGTTAGAACTCAAGCAATTGAGTTTGGTGGAGTTGATTGTGGAGTTGATGGAGTTGTGTTCAGTTTGACTTGGTTAAACTAGTTGTAATTAGTCTAATTGCAAATAGACTAATGATGAGTTCTTAAACTAATTATTAACTCATAAAGCAACTAAAGAATACATCAGTTAACTCAGTTGCATGTCAGTGCATGTACAGTTCATCAGGGATAGGTGTTAGAGGATGAGATTGCTATCAGTTGTGACTATAGTTGTGCATGAGGATTTGCACAAGCAATGTATTGAGTATGCCAATGAGTATTGCGTTGTTTTTCCCAGTAGAATAGCCTGTGCTCACGTGATTTCCAGTGCGAGTGATTCTCAGCAGGTTTATGCAATAGAGGCAGGCAAAGCAGTGGAGAAGATTTGAACTTGTGACTTGTTTGAGTCTGAGCTAGTTTGTGTGTAACAGGTGGAGATAGTGTTGGATACTTGTGAGAAGTATTGACTATGTAATGTTACATGTTCTCAATCATTAATATACAGATAGTGTGGGGTTTTCAACTGTAAGCTTTCCCCGGGTTACATACTGTGTTAATGTGTGCATGCTATTGATGTTTTATTGTTATTGATGCTACTAAATTGATGATCAACGTAGATGAGCTTATGTATTGTGTATGTATTCCGCAATAGTACATGATCAGGATAATCTCCATTGAATATGTGTTTATTATTCAAAATTTCTACATGGTATCAGAGCTGTTGATCATCAGATCTACTATTCAGAAAGTGTTTACATCTTATTTCTTCAGGAAGAGTCTGTAATCGGGCCAGGTAGCCTCTGGATTCATCCTTCCTTTGGAAGGTGAGATATCCGGTAAAAGCCCATACAGTCAATCTCTGTACGAGAAATACTTTGTTCTCATGAATTCTAGATCAGAGGCGGTTGAGTTTGGAGCTGGTGGAATTCGAATTTGCAGTAGCGTTTTCTTGGTATCAACATGGCAATGTCTTTCAACGGATTGTGATTGGAGTATGCTCTTGAGGGTAGCTCAAACTATATTGCATGGAAGGACAGGATGGAGGCAGTGTTGGATGATAATGGGCTGAAGGATTTCATAGAGGTTGATGTCCCAAAGCCTACTAATGCTGCGCAGGTTGATGCTTGGCAAAAGAAGATAGCAAAGTGTCGAAGGATTCTGTTGGAGGGCGTGAAGGATCACATTGTGTCCAGCCTGCATGGAAAGGCTTCTCCATACTTGATGTGGAAAGCATTAACAGATCTATTCCAAAGCAAGAGCGATCAGAGGAAGCTGGCACTCAAGGATAAACTTAGAAACATCAAATGTGAGAAGGGAGACAGTATGCCCAAGTATCTCACGAAGTTCACTCAGTGCAAAGATGAGCTGGGAAGTGTGGGGGTGACTGTCGATGATGAGGACTTGGTGAGCTTGGCTCTCCTTGGTCTTCCGAAGAGTTGGAATTCCTATCAGGACTCTGTCAATGGTCGGGAGAAATTGCCAGGATGGGAAAGACTGTGGTCAGATCTTGTGCAGGAGGAGATCAGGCGGAGTACCAGGGACAGATCTTCATCAAAGGGAGCTGATGAAGAAAATTGCGCTTTGGCTGCCAAAGCAAAGAAGGGGAAGAGCAAGAAAGCTTCTCAGTCTGGTGCGAAAGGCAAGAAGCAGGACATGTCCAAGGTGAAGTGCTTTCACTATCACCAGCACAGACACTATGCCACTAATTGTCCGCAGAAGAAGAAGAACAAGCAAGCTGTTGGATCTGCAGCAGGAGAGGCTCTAGCCTCGCAGTTTGAGTTTGATTTTTCATTGATCACATTCTTGGTTTCAAGTGTGATGGGATCGATGTGGTTCTTGGATAGTAGTGCGTCTTTTCACATGACGGGAGATCAAGATTTGTTTTCTGATCTAGAGGACAAAGATCTTGGAGTGCACATCGAGATGGGCGATGATGGTAGATACAGTGCGACCGGTATCAGTACCATTTCCTTTGAGAGGGAGTCTGGTAAACCCTTCATATTGAAGGAAGTCATGCATGTTCCAGGATTGAAGAAGAATCTTATCTCTGTGGCGATGTTAGAAGACAAGGGGTATGATGTTGTTTTCAGCGAGGGAAAGGCTTTCCTGCGCAGCAAGACAACTGGTGAAACTCGGAAGATAAGGGTTCGAGTGAGGAACCTTTATCAGTTGCATGTAGATGGATGCGTAGCAATGACATGCAAGGCAGAAGGATTGGTGAGCCGGGATGATGGCGAGTTGTGGCACAGGAGATTGGGTCACCTTCACCATGGAGCCTTGAAGATACTGCAGCAGATCACTACAGGGCTTCCTAAATGCACTCTTGCGTAGTCAGATCAGTGCAAGGGGTGTACTTTGGGAAAGTTTGTGAAAGCCACCTTTCATGAGAAGGATAGTCGCGCCACGACAATCCTTGAGAGAATTCACATAAACGTGTGTGGACCTTTCTCAGTTGCTTCGACATCAAAACACAGGTATTATGTGATTTTTGTTGATGATTTCTCTCGTAAGTGTTGGATCTTCTTCATGCAGAAGAAGAGCGAGACATATTCAAAGTTCTGTGAATTCAAAGCACTGGTCGAGAAGGAGTCAGGGAAGAAGGTGAAGGCTCTTAGGAGCGATAATGGTGGTGAATACATCTCTGACGAGTTCAAGGATTTTTGAAAGGTAGAAGGGATTCGAAGAGAGCTCATAGCTCCCCATAACCCACAGTAGAACGGGGTTGCTGAGCTGAAGAACAGAACGATCATGGTTGCTGCACGGGCGATGTTGCATGATCAGGGCCTACCCCTTCACTCGTGGGCAGAAGCATGCAATACAACAGTTTATGTGCAGAACCGTTGTCCTCATAGGATACTTGGCATGAGTACACCCGAGGAGGCTTATTCTAGTAAGAAGCCTGATCTTTCTCATTTGAGGATTTTTGGTGCTAACGTTTACATGCATGTGACGAAGGATGCCAGGAAGAAGTTGGAGCCAACCGCAGAGGTTGGGATATTTGTGGGGTACACTGATACGCCCCACAACTATCGTGTGTATTTGCCAGACAGTGGTAAAACTGTTGTGCGACGGGATATAAAATTTCAGGAGGAGAAAGCCATGAAGTGTTTGATTGAGAGGGAGCTACACTTGCATGTAGATGAGGAGCTATTAGTTCCTAAGGATGAGCTTCAGGATGTGGATCAGCCACAGGACGAGGTTCATGGAGTGGAAGAGACCACTCATGCAGCGCCAACCATCAGAGGGCGAAAGCACTTGACAGAAGCTGGGCGACTGGCTCAAGATGCAGAGAAAGTTGTAGGACCACCTACAGCCCAACGCAGGTAGAGACAGTCACCTGATCGGTACACTGGATACACGGCTCTTATGAGCAAGTGTGTTGTGACTGAGCCATCCTCTTTCGAGGAAGTTGTGGAGGATCCCGCATGGGTAGATGCCATGGTGGAAGAGTATGATTCTATTGTCAGAAACAGTGCATGGGAGATTGTTCCTAAACCAGAAGGTAAATCAGTGGTGGGTTCGAGATGGATCTACAAAGTTAAGCAGGCAGCTGACGGGAGTGTGGAGAAGTACAAGGCAAGATTTGTTGCCCGAGGCTTTTCACAGATAGAGGGGATCGATTATGAGGAGACCTTTGCACCTGTCGCAAGGTATTCTTCCATACGGACGATTCTTGCTCTCTCAGCGCAGATGGGATGGCACATTCATCAGATGGATGTGAAGACTGCGTTCCTCAACGGAGTCATTGAGGAGGAGGTGTACATTGAGCAGCCCGAAGGTTTTGAGATCTTCAGCAGCGAGTCGCATGTGTGCAGGCTCAAGAGAGCATTGTATGGGTTGAAACAAGCACCACGTGCTTGGTACACACAGATAGAAAGCTATTTCACAGGACTTGGATTCTCCGAGAGTGAGGCAGATCCTAACCTATACCAAATTATGGTGAAGGGTAAGTTGCTTATCATTGTACTGTATGTAGATGATTTGATTCTAACGGGTGATGAGCTGTTGATACTTTCATGCAAGGATGATCTTGCTAAGGAGTTTGAGATGAACGACTTGGGCCTCCTTCATTATTTCCTGGGATTGTAAATTTGGCAGCGTAGTGGTGGACTGTTTGTTTCTCAGGGTAAGTATGCTCAGGAGATACTGGAGAAGTTCAACATGCATGGCTGCAAGCCTGTTGATACTCCTCTTCCTGGAGGTTAGAGGAAGGAGGATGCCACTTCGGTAGAAGAAGTGGATGCCACTGTTTATTGGCAGTTGGTGGGGTCACTTATGTATCTGGTCAATACATGACCCGATATATGCTATGCAGTTAACCAACTTTCACAAGCCATGGTTAAGCCTACCAAGCTCTTCTGGAAGGCGGGCAAGCATGTATTGCGTTATTTGAGAGGCACATCGGGATATGGATTGTGGTACAGACATGAGGATGAGGTGAAGCTATGTGGCTTCACGAATGCAGATTGGGCAGGGAGCCCAACAAACAGAAAGAGCACATCAGGAGGGGTCTTCAATATCGGGTCGACAGCAGTTTCTTGGTACAGCAGGAAGCAGAGATCCGTGGCACTCAGTTCAGCAGAGGCCGAGTATATGGCAGCAAGTTTGGCTGCATGCGAGGCTATATGGATGAGGAAGATCCTGGTCAGTTTGTTCGGTTCTCATTTGGATCCTACTGTAATTTACTGTGATAACCAGAGTTGCATTAAACTCTCGGCTAATCCTGTATTTCATGATAGATCTAAGCATATTGACATCAGGTACCATCATATCAGAGATTGTGTGCAGCGAAGAATCATGTTACTTTCATACATTCCAACGGAGGATCAGGATGCTGATATTCTGACGAAGGCGCTCACCAGGAGCAAATTCGAATACCACCGAGGCAGGATAGGGGTTGTTGATAATCCATATCTTGTTGAGAGGGAGTGTTGAGATTGCAACAAGATGATGGAGCTTAGTGGAAAGGAGTCGCCTTCACTAAGTGGGCCCACAGGCCAAGTATGGCACAAAGTCTATTTTTGGATCACAGCAGGAGTGATCACAGTAGGAGTGATCAGAGTCTATTTTTAGACTGCTAGTCAAAAATAGAAAAGTCTAATATTATTGTCTCATAATAATATTTGGACTATAAACTTTATCTTATTCTCTTGGAGCACTTCAGTTTGAGCTACAGATGTGGCACATGTAGCTGTCAGAAGGAAATACGCTTTCTTTGTGGGTCAGTTGAGTTGTTGCATGCATGACTTCAGTTAGAACTCAAGCAGTTGAGTTTGGTGGAGTTGATGGAGTTGTGTTCAGTTTGACTTGGTTAAACTAGTTGTAATTAGTCTAATTGCAAATAGACTAATGATGAGTTCTTAAAATAATTATTAACTCATAAAGCAACTAAAGAATACGTCAGTTAACTCAGTTGCATGTCAGTGCATGTACAGTTCAACAGGGACAGGTGTTAGAGGATGAGATTGCTATCAGTTGCGACTGAGGATTTGCACAAGCATTGTATTGAGTATGCCAATGAGTATTGCGTTGTTTTGCCCAGTAGAATAGCCCGTGCTCATGTGATTTCCAGTGTGAGTGATTCTCAGCAGGTTTATGCAATAGAGGCAGGAAAAGCAGTGGAGAAGATTTGAACTTGTGACTTGTTTGAGTCTGAGTTGGTTTGTGTGTAACAGGTGGAGATAGTGCTGGATACTTGTGAGAAGTATTGACTATGTAATGTTACATGTTCTCAATCATTAATATACAGATATTGTGGGGTTTTCAGTTGTAAGCTTTCCCCGGGTTACATACTATGTTCATGTGTGCATGTTATTAATGTTTTATTGTTATTGATGCTGCTAAATTAATTATCAACGTAGAGGATCTTATGTATTGTGTATGTATTCCGCAATAGTACATGATCAGGATAATCTCCATTGAATATGTGTTTATTATTCAAAATTTCTACAGAAACCATCCTTGTCTTTGTAGCCAATCAACATCAAACAACCTTTAGAACACTGGGGACTAGATATACGTGAGACCATTCCTCATTATTCTAAATAACATAGATATATTCTAACTGCTACATATTACTTCACTAAGTGGGTGGAAGCAATTCCGCTAAAGGTAGTCAATTATGAATATGTTATTGAAATTTATCATTACAAGATTTGGTTTGCCTTCTCCACTTATATTAGATAATGCATTTTATTTTTCGGGTACTAGTATGACTGAATTTGCAATTAGGAGAGGTTTTAAACTCAAATATTTTGCTAATTACTATCCCCAGGGAAACGGTTTGGTATCATCCACTAATAAAAATCTCCTTAGAATAATCAAATGAAATTTTGATCAAAAGCAAAGAAACTAGCACAAAGCTTTAATATTTGTTGTATGGATTGATAGGATAACTCAGAAGGCCTCTATAATCACTTCTCCATTCAACTTAGTATATTTGAATGAAGCCATCATTCCATCACATTTAGCTCTTCCTTCATTAGCCCTAGCTCATTTTATTGAAGAAACCTTCTTCTTCCTTGCAATTAAGAAATTCACAAATCCTAAAACTAGAAGAAGAAAGGGAAAAGGCCAAACTCACACACACAAAACATCAACAAATGGTGAAAGCCTCTTTTGATGCAAGTTCAGTCACACAAAGATCCTTCCAAGTTGGAGAGATAGTTCTCAAGTGGGCATGGAAAATTTTAGGGGCTAATGTTCGCCCAGTGGGCTAATTTTCCATGATTTTTCCAAAAAAAAGATTCGCCAATTTCCAATTTTATAAAAGACGATTCGCCCAAATTTTAGAATATAAAATTATTTTACCTTAAAAATCGCCAACATTATAGAGAGACTATATATAAAATAATTATAAATTTGATTAATTTTACAAATATATCAATAAAAATTTATAATTTGCATATTAGGGATTAGTGAGATTCGCCAATGTTTGAAACTTCAAGAAAATTTTCCATCCTTAAAATTTTCCTTGCAAGTGGGACAAAGCACATGAAGAAAAAGGGAAACATAGCAAATTTTAGAAATTATGGCTTGGTCCATTTCAGATTGTTTAACAGATAAGCCCATCTACATTTATACTTCAATATTTATCAGGGAAGAGAGATTCTCTTCCTGTAAATGGGCTCATCTTAAAGAAATTATTTTCTTAGGAAGTTTAATATATATATATATATATATAGTAATAATAAAGAAATCTGTAAAAGATCACTTCCATTGTACATATTGCTGCAATTTATTTCCTTTTACAATTTTTCTTAATAAAATTTTAAATAGTACTCTATTGACTTTTCAAACATCTCTTGAAGTTATTTTAAAGGTAGGAATATTTTTAAGAAGTGGTTACCAAAATTGAAAACTAGATAAAATTGTAACTCTGAATTTTTTCCATTAAGTTGTCAAATCTTTAAAAAAAATCTCAAAAAACTATATCATTTTACTCTAGTTTCAGTAAAAAAGGTTATCCTTAAAAAGTAAAGACTGTCTTATGACTAAGCACTTCCAACTCGGATTTTTCATCCAAAACTCTTAAGGAGTCAATGATCCTCCCCATCCATTAAAAAGAGAATTTTTAGAGTGTAATTCTAAAATATAATAATTCTAAAAAGATAGGATGTCTCATCATGAGCCTTCTTACCATGACCATACAGAACCAATTAAACTGACATTACCACACTAACCACCAAATCAGGGTAATGGCATATGATTTTTAATTGTAAGTCAAGGGGTCTCATCACGAGCTATATTGTTTAGTTTTAATTATTACCAGTGAATGGCATAGTCATTATCTAGCCACCAAACAAAGACAATGGCTTTTTAGCATAAAAAAAAAAAAAAAAAAAAAACTTACGTCTAATTATTGCACTATTAATGGATGGGAAAATGGATTGTTGTTGGTTAAAAAGAGTTGGCTTGATGGGGCCTGACCCAGGTTCGAAGTTAAGTAGCCAAACAAATCCCTACACTACTAGGAGCGCAGAGCTGGAGGTGTCGATTTAGTCCAGCTGTGCCTACCTTCACGCAGGCCACCTCGTGCACTGTGTTGACCTGCGAGACCTTGGGGATCTATTATAATCACCTTTCATGCAGTCCTAACAAAGGGCTGAGATGCTTTCGGGCTGCTATGGTAGCGTCCTGCACTATTTCCCCAAATTACACCACATATCTTACTTATCTTCTTAAAGATATTAGTTAACTTTGCATAAACAGATACTTTATCTCACATTCACTTAATTAACACAGTCACATATGTTTGTGCATCATATAAATAGTAGAAATGTAATTCATACCCATACATTCAATGCATAAAATAGGAAATGAATACACAAAATAGATATGAAACTTCTCAATTTTAATACTTCCAACTAATATAGACTCGACTTGCCCTAGGCACTCAACTATAGGGGTACGCACACTCAGCTGTGGACTACTAGGCCTCTGCGCACTCAGCTACAGAGCCCTCTCCTACTCTATGACCCAAAACTAGACTTTACACTTCAGATACTCCGCTATGCTTCTATTCCATGAATACCAATTGATTGATTTCAATTATTGATTTACACTTAGAGCCTCGCTCTATTTATACAATCCCATGGTTCGTGGACCATGGGTAGATCTCTACAACCGACATTACATTACAAAGTTAAGGGCAGACAACCCTATGAATCATTTACAACCTATGCGCTTCGCTCCCACAAAAGGCGGAGTCTTTTACATTGGGGTTACAATTTGTGACCAAAATTTGGGCTCTAACCACCAAAACTTCCCTTGGGGGATCCCATGCCGAATAGGCCCCCAACACAAACATCGTGACTTTCCCTCAAGTCACTCTGTCGGTGTGGAGATCTTTGCATGAAGACCTCCCAACTCTGCCTGGACTGATGCAAGATCGGCAGTGCACTGAGTGACTGCCTGCTGTGCTTCTTGGATGCGCTGTTCAAAAACTATTGTAGCTGAACTGCTTTCCTGAATATATTCATGTGTTCCCTGCATCTGTGTGAGCTTTGCTTCAATAGAGGTTGTAATGACAAAAGCCTCATCAATCTATGGTTGTACACACATTTTCGAAACGGCTTCCTTGTGTCGAGCAACATCCACCTGCTCCTTGAGCACTTTCACCTACTTCATCTGCGTGAGCTCTGTGTAAGGGAAACCGTCTACGCAGTCCCTTTTACTTCATCATATTACTGTTGTAGCTCATGCACCTCTATTTCTAGATGCTTTATATTCGGATCCTCCTGTAGAGTAGTGAGAGCCATGAATGACTCCTCAAACAGCTTGGTGCAATCTTTCACTGCGCTGTTGACCTCCGCTATGGCTGTTGTAATGGTGCTGGCGTGCTGTTCCTTAATCTCTGGAGGAGTTGAAGGCTATGCCTTCAATTGCAGTTCACAGATCTAAAGGTTCAGCTCCAGCTGAACCTTGGCCATCTCTTCCTTTGCCTCGCACACCCCAGCTACTAGTTTCCAGATGAGCGCCTTCGCTGGTTCCTATACTTGGATGGCCAGCTCTGGAACCATCTGGCAGGCTTCGTTGACCACCTGCACAATCGGTCGGTTCTGTGCCAATACTTCGTCGTGCTGCAGGCTAAACTGTTCAATGTTGATGCACTATTCACTCATGACCTCGAGCGCGCGACCTTCCTTGGCTTGTAATTCTGTAGTAACTGCATCCTGCAAAACATAGAGCATCTCCTGAGGGAGCGCAACCATATTTATTCTAACTCCCTTCAACCTACTGACCATAGGACTGTCAGCCTCACTTTCTGTCACGAGTGCTCCCTCTTGCAGCACTATAGTGTTAGTCACCTAGGCGCGCAGCATTTCCTCAGTCGTGGCCTTACCTAGTGCGAGGCTGGTTGACACAATACCAGGGAAGGTCGTGTGCTCCAGGTCTTGAGCGAGTAGCACATCAACATTGAACAGTTGAGCCTAAAACGTGACAAAGTATTTGTTATAGACAATTTTGTGCCTTGCATGAATTGTCAATAATCCAAGGGATCCAAAGTCCCTAAACATGATGTTCCTACCCCTAGAGGAACAAGGTCAGCAAGCCAACAGCTCTCAGATCAGTTCTCCACCTGAAAACACTCAAAAACAAGCAATCCTGAAATCAAAGCAGGTGCTCCACTAGGCTTCTGCGCTGAAACTCAACTCCTCCATGGTGTACCTGCTTTGCAACGCAGGTAGAACAAAGGCCACCTGCGCTGAGCGAGATGGGACAAGTGGCACACTGAGTCATTGCTCTGGAATCTTCCAAAAATGACACTTGGATCAGGTATTTCGCCTTGTGATGAGTCAGAGGCTTTGTTTCTCCAAGTGGAAGCAAGGTTCACCAAGTGGACTCAAGAACTGAAGATCAACTACAGATTAACTGAAGAGAGAGAGGACACAAGGCAGCTACACATCAGTTGCAAGCTGACTCATCCTTTCTCAATTCATCTATATATTGAGCTCTCTCCTGTGAGCTGAGGAGGCTGGAATTTTGTGCAAAGTAATGATATGCTGTTGGTTTCACTATAGAGCTATTGGGTGATTGCTTGAAGGAGGTGAAGAGGAGAAATTCTTTCTGCTGGGAAGTGTTGCTGGATTGGAGCCTTCAATGGTTGTAACACTCTCAGAACTTTACTTCTTCTATTAATAAAAGCTATTGAGGTTCTTCTATATGCACTTGTTTCAATGTTATGTTGTGATGATTGTATATTTGGTTTATGCTAATCCTTGAATCAGTTATGATTGCATGCTTTTTGTAGTTCCCTTCTTGGTTATTTTGCAGGATCTCATTGTAGCTGGGCCAGCAAAAGAGCAAGGAGCTGGGAGCAAGCAAGCAAAGAGAAGAATTTGGATTCGACATTAAGCGCAAGACAACGGTTAGTGCATTTCTTCATTCTCTCTTGCTTTCATAAAGAAGTAAACCTTAAGTAGTTTTCTTTACAGTTGTTGCTGAGGTACTATCACCCTTAGAGTGGGATAGGGTCATCCGAATCGGATACTTTTCCCTACAACAAACTGGCGACTCCACTGGGGATCGTATCTGTTTGATTGGTTGTAGTATTTTGCTATTCATTTCCTGAACAAAAGAGTACCAAATCGAAAAGCTTTTGACTATATCAAAAGCGAAGTAGAGGGCAGCTACTCCAGCTCATTTCTGAGCAAGTTCATGATTTGAAGAGCTGATCTACTAGGATCCTTGTAAGCTCTTAGTGATAGCTTTTCACCTTCCTAATCATCCCTTTGAGTGTGCTTGACTGATTGTTTCTGATTTGAGCAAAAACTGTGCATTTTTGAGAAAATTATGACCCGGAAACTGTGAAAACGAAACTCTCGTTTTCCAAAGCAGGTAGTACACAGGCTACCTGCTTTGCAACGCAGGTCCCGAAGGGGCTACCTGCGCTGAGAGCCAGTTTGGCTGTGCAGAGCCTGCGTTGATCCAAATTTGCCTAGAGCATTTGGGGTTTCCTCCTTTCTCTTGCCTGTTTTCACTTAGTTTTGCTGCTAGGTGTCAGTCTTGTGCCTATTTTGAAACCAATATTACTTGCCATCATTCAGCCTCTGTTATATATCGAAATTGTACTTGTTCTTTTGTATTTCTTACGTCATTTACAATTTCCCATAACGAAGAGTAAACTAATCTTGCTTTTGGCCTCTTAGATCTGAACCTGTGTTAGGCATTTTGCTGGTCTAAAGAGTTAGCTTGTTTGCTGTCCATAGCTGATTAGTCATTTACTTTCGTCATTATGGTTTGATTTCATGCATTTCCAGTGATTAAGCAAGTGAATCATAAGGTGTCTTTTGATTTTGGACTAGCTTGTTTACTTTCGCTTTAAATCGAAATCAAAGTTATATAACAACTTTCTTTTTGTAACCCATCAACATTAAGAAAGGGAAAAGAAAATACATGCATTGTGCATTTTGCATTTGAAAAAGTTTGCATGATGATTTAGGAGAAAGTGCATTAGTTTGTGCTGTATGAACTGTGTGAAAAGATATACCTTTCTTCTCCCTCAGTAGTTAAGATTTTCATCAGTCAAAAAGATTTGAAAAAGCTTGCTTCTCATCTTAGGCTGCATTTAGGAATTTGTCATATACATCTCGTGGTGAACCTTGAAAGGCAAACTTTAAAAAGATCAACTTAAAATATACTGAATGAACCTAACAACGCATTGAAACATAATGCAAACATATAGAGGTCTAAGCTAGAGACGTGTTCCGGCGTCGTTAAACTTAGTGACTGTCGATCTCTACGAAGGTGGGTGATTCCTCCTGAGAGTCGGTGGCACTAATACGGACTTGTGCTCCCACGTACCGTCGCGTATATATTGGGAGACCCCTATAGGAATAAAGCCTTTATCCATAGGAAGCCGTGTCGGCCGCCCTACTGATCGCAATGCAGTGAACACAGCATTCACGAAGATTGACCACACGTACCGTAAAACGTATTCCGTGGTTTTGCGAAAGGTTTGGCACACCCTCTGCCTAGAACTCCAGAGCAGTTTCTTTTGGCCTTTTTCAAACTCTATAACTGAAAAAGTCCAACCGAGCATTTGTCACTTCGGGCTCGTTAATACATCGAAGGAGACTAGAGTCATCTTTAGCTTTTTCTCGACTCTTAAAACATGAAAAAGCAAAGTTATGTCTAAAAGCGTCTAATAAAATTCATTCAAATCGGAAACACAAATTTTCCCCTTTATATTTTAGTTGATCGAGTAATCCGCAATCGTGGAAGAAAGTCAATTGAATATCCGTCGTTCGCGGAGGCTTGCGAGCCAACCGTCTTTGTCTCCGGAATCGAAAACAATCCGGGCAAAGCGAGCTCGTCGAACCAGTTCAAAATCTCCTTTAAAAGTTGGAACAAGTGTTCCAACAACATCTGAGATTCTGGTAACTCCAAACATTTCCGGAAACCCTGCCTCTATAGAAGAAGTTCAACCGCAGCAGAAGGACAGTAATACTGATCCTAGTCTGGGGGCAAATACTTGTATAACTGAACCAGTTCCATCTGTAACCGGTCCAAAGAGTTTTGTTCCTCAAACATCTGTCGCTGTCAATACAACCCCTTCTTCAGCACCAGAAATCTTTTACGGACCTGACGGTCTTCCTCTTCCACCTGGTCTGATTGCGATAGAGGAAATTATAGAGGAACCGCAAGTATCCACTCCAACTCATTTTGGAGTAGGGGTCACTCTATTTCCTGCTACAACAGAAGTTTGTCCATCACCAGCGGAAGTTCCTGTAGAATCACTAGGCGATCAATTGGATAGACTCAAAATGTCTGAACAACCGTCGACATCTAGGACTGTGTCAAATGACACGACAACAGCAGAATTACCCGCTGCAAATCCGACAATGGTCGCCGGCATACCAACTGTCCCAACTAGCTCTCAACCGCTAGAAGGAGTCCACCAAGGGACTATTTCGGCAGTATGGTCTGTTCCTGTTTGTTCCGGAATAATGTCTGGTAACTCTTATGGTGAGACTCATCAAATTGACCCTTTTGGGAATCAATTTAGGCCATCCAGTCCTCCAGGACAATCAATTGCCTTGAGTTCTGGATTACCACCGTATGGGGGGCAGTATGCTTTTTCATTACCCCCTCCGGGAGGGTACCCATACGGGAGTTCTCAACCTTATTCAAGTTATGGTGGAATTGCAACAAGTAGTTGGGTACCCATGCTACCCCAGCAACCAAGAGTTGTATATTCTATGCAACAGTGTGTACCTGTGACGAACATCCCAACTACACCGGCCATTGTAACCGTGTCGCAAGTTCAAACGATGCCTGTTGTATGTCAACCTCAGATTTCTCAGGTTCTCATGCCACAGCCCCTTGACCCTGCGACCCAACCACAATCGCCTACTGGTGGGGCGCCACAAGTACAATCGGGTACAATAACCCCACATCTTGGTCCAATGGTTAGTGTAGCACAACAACCCATGGTCTCACAACCGTGGCTAGTGCAGTACCAACAACCACAATTCCAACAAGTGTACCAAGGTTCTGAACAGCAAATCTTTGCGAATAGTGGACAACCATATATCCAAAATGGTCAAAATCAACCACTTTATAGTGGTAGTGTCCACCAACCGTATCAGTCATACCAGCATCAACTCCATTATGCTGGCATGCAAAGACCAACTGTTCAAGCGATTCCATCGTATCCTGGTTACGCTTCACCTAACTTGAATCAACAGTTACCATTCGTGGCAACTTTAGAGTTGCCTGATCTACATCGGTTAACCAACGATCCGATCGCCTACGCCCCTTGGTGGCCAGTGATTCCACACAAGCTTCCATCCGACATTCCTAAATTCAATGGAAATCCAGGTGAAGACCCGTCGAATCATGTGATGACATTTCATCTATGGTGTTCATCGAACACCTTAAATGACGATTCGATAAGACTTCGCCTCTTTCAGAGGACATTGACAGGTCCAGCGGCAAAATGGTATATAGAATTGCCAAGAGCTTCGTTCGACAATTTTAGCTCCCTTGCCACGACATTCTTAACCCACTTTCAATTACCGATAAGTTATGAAACGGGAACAGAGATATTGACCAAATTCAAACAGACAACCACAACTCATATATCAGATCATATACATGAGTGGCGACGTCGACGAAGAATGGTTAAAACATATGTTCCTGATCAGCTTTTAGCTGAGTGGTTTATAAAGTCGTTACTTCTGACCATAACGGAAGATGTGGCGAAGGGAGGAGTCGTAACATAAGAGCAAGTTATTGCTCGTGCGCAATATTTGGACTTAGTATATACTCAGTCCGGCACGCTCTATGACAAAATACCAGACGCCCCTAGACCAGAGTTTTCAATCCCTCCTCCTCCTAAATCGAACAGTGACTCTCATGCCGGCGATGGCGTGATTGGCACAGCAAACTCGAATCCGAAAAAGGCCAATCAAAAGAAGGCCCGTAAAGATTCGAATCAAAATGCGCATGAAGAAGTTCTTGCTTCGGAAGTAAATGCCGTATCGACAGATAAGGGCAAAGAAACCAATCAACCAGGAAGCAAGAAGAAACAAAACAAAGGGAAGAAGAATAAACAAGGTGAGTCATCTCCTAAGAAAAATTCTTCAAACCCTCCTGGGAATAGGAAACAGAGTCCATGTCAAATATGCGATGACAAAGATCATAACACTAAGAATTGCCCATTCAAAGCTGAGCTAAAGAGGTTCTTTAAGAGTCCACATACCTCAGCTGTGTCAAATGATCCATTTCCTAACCCAGGTCAAAATCTGGTTGATAGCGGAAACGCTTCCCCATCTCAGGTGCTTATGTTGTCAATTTCAAAACATCAAAATGATGCTTTGATTTCGACAAGGAACAAAGATTACGGAAATCCACAGGTGTCGAACGATAAAGGTAATGATCAACCTGGCAGTTCGACAACAACTTCGGCAGAAGTTGTACCCCCCATCACGCATGAATTAACAATAAAACCACCAAAGGGAGTAGTACACAAGTCGATGTTTAATCCTCGTGCCAGAGCGGCACAACATTACAACATAGTGGAAGATTTGGCGCAATCGCCATCCGCTATGTCGACTCTTGAAGTACTACAACATTGCCCATCCCAAAGGCAGGCATTGTTATCAGCAATAGGCGGGGTGGATCCTAAAGATTCTAATCTTGTATCCTTTGATCACAAAGGGTATGATCCTCAGTTACCAGCTCAACTAGCTTTCCTCGTCCAAGTGAAAGCCCTCAACAAAACTGTTCATCGAACGATTATTGATGAGGGGGCGTCGACATGTATTATGTCGATGAGTTGCTGGAAAACTCTAGGATCTCCAACCTTGTCGCGATCATCGACAACATTAAAAGCATTCGACGGAAGGATATATACCCCTTACGGTATCCTTAGTAACTTGAAAGTTGAACTAGGGGGCAAAACAGTAGAAATAGATGTTGAGGTCATTGATGGCAATCTTGACTATAACATCCTACTGGGAAGACCATGGATTTATGCCATGCAAGCTGTTGTGTCGACTTATTTTAGGAAGATCGCATTCCCCTTTGAAGGAGGGATTACGGTCGTCGACCAACAAAATTTCCTCCCTAATGGTTCACAAGTTACAGGAAGCGTTCCCATGATCCATAACAGTGACCGGTCGATTCAAGATATTGGAGTAGGTCTGTTGAAGGATCCCACCATGATGGGAACTTTCACGCTACCACCTCCTTTTTGCATAGGAAATGTACCATTTGTAGCAACATGCAATATGGTATCCACCTTGAAAGCCACAGAAGACAGAGTCGCTATGGATCATGCAATGGTTTTGCCACCAAGTCCCATTGAAATATTGTAGCAATCAATGTTTCAGGCCTGGGAGGCGAACCCTAATCAGCGCTCTTCGAGCGTTTGGGTAGATAGATCTAGAGAATATGGTACCCCATTAGATCCTTGGTCGAAAGTACATGGGACTGACGAAGGAATCTTACAATCAATGATGATTGAAGGGGCACCATGGAAAGATCACCACCATCGTTCCCTTCTTCCGGAATACGAAGAAGATACTCAAAAAGATCTTTACCACCCTTCAGTCTTTGAATTCCTAACAAATACTGTAAACACGGTGGATTCCGAGCGGAACTTATCCAATATTGAAGAGACTATAGCCATAAATATCTCGACCAAAACAGATGTTGTAGAGAATATTCATGTTGGCAAAGGTTGTTCCCCTTCAGAACTGGAAATATATAACGCTCTTTTTCGCAAATTCAGAGATGTCTTTGCTTGGTCATATGATGAAATGCCAGGCATCGACTCGAGTATCGTTGAACATGAAATTAAAATGTATCCTGATGTCAAACCAGTAAGACAACGGCTTCGGCAGGTGCATCCTAAGAAAGCCGCTGCCATTAAAGCAGAAGTTGAGAAACTTCTCCATGCTAGATTCATCTACCCGGTTCCTCTAACCAATTGGGTATCGAATATTGTTCCTGTTATGAAAAAACAAGGAACAATACGAGTGTGCGTCGATTATAGGGATGTAAACCAAGCTTGTCCAAAGGACAACTACCCTACACCCTTCATCGACCAGATAATTGATGAATGCGCCGGATGTGAAATTTTTTCATTTATGGACGGATTCTCCGGATATAATCAAATAAATATCCACCCACAGGACCAGTCTAAGACTGCATTTATATGTCCGTGGGGCACATTCGCTTATCGAAAATTACCCTTTGGTTTAAAGAACGCAGGGGCGACTTTTCAGAGGGCTATGAATTATGCCTTCCACGACATCAAAAGCATTGTTCAACCATATCTCGACGATCTTCCGGCTCATTCGCGTAAGCGGACTGATCATCCGCAGCATCTAAGAGCGATATTTCTACGTTGCCGACACTACAAGATAAGACTCAATCCACACAAATGTGTGTTTTGCGTCGGTTCTGGTCGTTTACTTGGCTTTGTAGTCTCTAAAGATGGGATTCGTCTCGACCCCTGTAAGGTTCAGGCAATCATCAATTTGCCTCCACCTTCAAATTTGCTTCAGATTCAGAAACTCCAAGGGAAAGCAAACTTTCTGAGGAGGTTCATTCCAAATTACGCAGAACTTGCTAAAGGTTATACACGTCTTTTGAAAAAAGATGTACCCTTCGACTGGGACCAGGTTGCGCAAGCTTCCTTTGACGCTTTGAAAGAGTCTCTAGTAAAAGCATCATTAATGTACGCCCCGGATTATCTTAGGGATTTTAACATGTATCTAGCTGCAACGGATACGACCATTGCGATGGTTTTAGTTCAAGAAGTCGATGGAGTTGAACATCCTGTATATTATTTAAGTAAAAACTTAAATGACACAGAAAGTAAATATTCTTACGTTGAAAAGCTAGCGCTTGCTGCTGTTCAAGCGATACAGAGATTTCGACATTATATCCTCTTTAGGAAAACTACCATTCTGTCAGATTGCAACCCCATGACTTATATACTGTCGCGACAGTTGCTGGGGGGCAAGTATTCCAAATGGATAGCGATCCTTCAAGAGTTTGATTTGGAATTTGTAAAATCCAAATCAAAGAAAGCTCTGGTATTCGCAGAATTATTATGCGATCTCCCATCGCCGTCCAATGATGAAACCTCCAAGGAATCAATCGTGGACGAGACTTTGTTTCTGATATCTGCAAGCGATGAGTGGTATGGAGATATAATAATCTATCTCCAGACCCAAAAGTTTCGGCCAGACACCTCACACTCCGAACAGAAACGTATACGATACCAAGAAAAAGATTACATGATCGTCGGTGATACTCTTTACCGTCGTGGTATTGATACAGTTCTGAGGAGATGTCTCACCCATGAAGAGGCCGAAAAAGCCCTGAATGAGTGTCATTCAGGCGCGTGTGGGGGGCATCAATCAGGTTTCGCTACAGCCCAAAAGATATTAAGAGCAGGATATTTTTGGCCAACAATATTCAAAGATTGCATAATCGCAGTCCGAAGTTGCCACTCCTGCCAAATCTTTGATAGCAAAACAAGAAAGCCACCCGCACCACTGCAACCAATTTTTGCAGTTGGGCCTTTCGCTAAATGGGGCATCGATTTCATGCAATGTAACCCCACCTCGACCAGGGGGCATGGGTATATTATAGTCGCTGTTGACTATTTTACCAAAAGGGCAGCTGTTTCGCCAGTGTTATCCAATGTAGGCATCGCCAGCCTATATATTGAGCTATCTCCTATGAGCTCAGGAGGCTGGAATTTTGTGCAAAGTAATGATATGCTGTTGGTTTCACTATAGAGCTATTGGGTGATTTCTTGAAGGAGGTGAAGAGGAGAAATTCTTTCTGCTGGGAAGTGTTACTGGATTGGAGCCTTCAATGGTTGTAACACTCTCAGAACTTTACTTCTTCTATTAATAAAAGCTATTGAGGTTCTTCTATATGCACTTGTTTCAATGTTATGTTGTGATGATTGTATATTTGGTTTATGCTAATCCTTGAATCAGTTATGATTGCATGCTTCTTGTAGTTCCCTTCTTGGTTATTTTGTAGGATCTCATTGTAGCTGGGCCAGCAAAAGAGAAAGGAGCTGGGAGCAAGCAAGCAAAGAGAAGAATTTGGATTCGACATTAAGCGCAAGACAACGGTTAGTGCATTTCTTCATTCTCTCTTGCTTTCATAAAGAAGTAAACCTTAAGTAGTTTTCTTTACAGTTGTTGCTGAGGTACTATCACCCTTAGAGTGGGATAGGGTCATCCGAATCAGATACTTTGGCCGAGGCGATGCCTACATTGGATAACACTGGCGAAACAGCTGCCCTTTTCTTTTTCAATCATGTAGTCGCCAGGTTCGGCGTACCACAGGCTATAGTTATGGATCATGGATCGCATTTTCGCAATCACATGATGGTCGAATTGGCTGCCAAACTAGGGCTATCTCACGACAGCTCTACCCCATATTATCCACAAGCTAACGGACAAGTTGAGGCAATCAACAAGGTCCTGAAGCGTATGTTGCAAAGGATGATCAGGGTTCATAAAAGAAGATGGCACCTAATCCTGTATTCAGCCTTGTGGGCTTACCGAACATCGGTAAAGAACGCAACCGGGTTCACACCTTTTCAATTGGTATATGGCCTGGAAGCAGTCTTACCAATCCAGTGCGAAATTTCGTCGCTTAAACTCGCAATTGATCTCCTCCCCGGAACCTCGGAAGAAGAGGCTCGTTTCTTGGAATTAATCCACTTGGATGAAACCCGTCATGATGCCGCTTTGGCTAACGAAGCCCATAAGAAACGAGTCAAGGCTCAGTTCGACAAAAATGTCAAACCCCGTGTCTTCTCAGAAGGTGATTTGGTCTTGCTATATGATCAAGAATCCGATAAATTAGGAGCAGGTAAATTCAATTCCTTATGGATGGGCCCTTATATTGTTAAAAGAGTGTTAACAAAAGGAGCCTATGAGTTAATAGATTACGACGGAATTCCACTGGCGCAGCCCCGGAACGGGCTGTACCTCAAGCGTTACTATGCTTAAATAGTAACCTGCATGCTTTTGTTATATTTTGTTTTCGCCAAAGTTATTGTTCTGGTTGAGTGATTCCCTTTTTTTTCATTCGTTGCAGATGTCAAACCTTATGGAGTCATGTGTTGGATATGCCGACGGAGCAAGTCGTAGTTCGCGGAACCTATCTTCCGCGGCATGGGCCATTTTTGATCCAAGTGGCGAGTTAGTAAGTTTCAGAGGTGTATGTATTGGGCAATCAATGAATAACATCGCTGAGTATAGCGCGTTGATAGAACTACTCTCTGATGCCATCACACGTGGCATATGCCGACTAATTGTCAGGCTAGACTCACAACTCGTAATACGACAACTCAATGGTATATATTCTGTTCGCAATCCAGCTTTTTATCGCATGTTCCTAAGAGTAAAAATCTTGGAAAGACGATTTGATTCAATTCAATATCAACATATTTCAAGAAATTTAAACACATTAACTGACTTATTAGCAAACTATGTGTTAGATAGACATTTGCAACATTTATAAAAGGACACCTCATAAAAGAGTGTACATATGAATCATCCAAATCAACCAGAATGAAACTCGAAAAATCAAAATACATATAAGCTGTTTATAAAGTTCATACATAATGTTCTGTAACCAAGACAAAATTGGTCATGTGACCTAAAAACTCAAAAAGTGCTAGGGGGCACCCTAGCCTAGTGATGCTCCTGATAGTAAGCCACAGTCTGTGCTATCATGCGCAGAAGACGGGTCCATCGTCTAGGTACACCGATAGTATGTTGCTGCATCGGTAAAGGTAACTCGTCAATCTGTACATCCGGAAGACCACGGGTAAGGTTCTCAACCTGCCCCTGCATAGCTGTAAGAGTCTCAGTATCGCTAAGATCACAGATAATAACTCTCCGAGCAGGTTCCTCTGCCGGAGCGACAACAGATGGTCTCAGACGAACTGCCGGACGAACATGACCGACATCTGCAAGCACACATGAGTTCAATTAAAGTCTTGATAGAATAAAGCACAAGAACATTATAAATGAAAACAATGGACAGTAATATGGTTGAAATTCTTACCAGTAGCATCCCACTGAGCACCGTCTGGCAGTACCATATCCGGATCACCCCGGAAATCCATACCAACATATGGGTACTCGGAAAAAGACATCTCCTGGCGATCGAACCACCTAAAGAAAGCAGCATTGAAAGAAATCTGGGATTGACCTGCATGTCTGGACATGTGATCGACCCATCGCTGCATACGTGGCTCGGTAGGAGAAGGCACTCCGAGATCGATGTACTGAGGTTGCATCAGAGGGATCTTCTCCAAGGCGAAGGCAGTCAGAATCGAACCAAAACCAAAGTTCTTTAGCTTCCCGTCCTTCACCTTGTTCAATTGATTTTTCATCTGACTAAGCACTGCATCACTCCAGTTGAAGATTTTCGGTTGGAGACATTCCAAGGCGTGCTGCATATGAGACCTGTTGGCAACATGTAAAGATGCGCTACCGGCCATCCTACCAAGAGTATACAGAATGGACCTGAGAGGCCTGCTAGTAACATCACGGATAACCACCTTGCCGTCTCTGCTCGGCTGGGACCCCTCCCTGCAATACTGGCGAACATAATCTCTCACGGAATCATTCCCCCGAACTGTACCTGATAAAGAAATGGGAGCACCCCGCCTTGACAGGCCAGTCAAGAAGTAAATATCTGTCACAGTCAATGGAATAGGTTTGTTCCTGATCTAGAACACTTGGTTAACAGGATCCCAAGCATCAAGCATATACTGCAGTAATGAAATCTGTGCTCTCATGCTTGAGATACGGAAAAACTTCAGCATACCACAGTCTCGTAGCGCGCCCACCGTAACAGGATCATGAAGGGCAATCATATCTTCTTCTTCATGTTCTCGTTCTCGCCATGTGAGGGCCATCTTGATCAAGAATCCCTGCAAAACAAACAAGAGAATGAGTCAGCTCCTAAAATTGATGAAAAACTGGCGAAAATTTCATCAAAAACTGTGAAAAATTGTTGTTTTTATGCCCTAAAGCAGGTGCCCAGTGTACTACCTACGTTGGGAGACAAGCTGCCTTCAAGCAGATTGAATCCCAACGTAGTTTTCGAATGGGGGACCTGCGTTGATCAGAGGGCGCCCTGGGAAAACCCCAGAGGCTCAATAGAACAACAAAACAAGCATAAAACAGGAAAATGAAACCATGAAAATGAAGAGCTAAGGTTTAGCTCCTACCTGGTCCAAACGGCGCCGAAAATCGTCCACAGAATCTCCCGGAATCAGCTAGTGAAAATCAAGGGGAAAGAGGCTCCTCCAAAGCTCCAACAAGCAAAATGCAAAATGAAATGGTAAAGTGAGAGGTAAAAACCCTTTTTATTTGCTTTTTACGTAGTTCAAGGTAAATATTAATGTGTTAATCTCATTTTCAAGTAAATATTACTCATTTCTAACTAGTTTGTTGCAGCAATTTGAAAATGCAGTGCTATCAGTAAAAAAGAGAAACTAGTTGTTACACTAAAAAATGTCACCTTGACTACTTACAGTTAGTATGGCTCAAATCAACAGTCATGCTACCCTCTTAGGCAAGTCTCATGCCTCTGTTATCCATCTCAAACTCAAAGAAGAGAGAAAGTCTTGTAAAAACTATGTTTATCTCTGGGGTCGCAGGTTCTCTCTAGCCTTACCTGCGGGGACGCTGACCATGTTCACAAAATCTGCGTCTATGGACGCTCTGTATGTTAAGGGACAGGTGCGTCCCTCTGTAAAAGGAAAAATGCGCGAGTTTTATCTTGAAAAAGTTACTTGTGGTTACTTCTAGAACATTCTAGAGGTCGGTTTGATGAAATGGATGCGCCTCCAGTTGGTTCATGTATCTCTATTAAGGGGGAACTTATCCCATCAATAAGGGAGCTATCCCACCCAAAGAGGGGGATGATCCCATTGATAGTGGACCTGAATAACCTCTTTACAGCACTATAAATAAAGACATTGAGCCAGAGGGAGAGGAGGTTGAAGCTATACATTTTCTTTGGGTAAATGCTGCAGGATTTAGGTCTTCCATTAGAACCTTTGTGAGGAGAGATTGTCTTTACATGATTCTACTTGGAAGTGGGTGAGCTTTGTCAAAGTAGAGGAAAACCCTTGATGGACCCTGGGAGGAACTTGCACAACACCAAGGCTAGGTTGTAAGAGTTTCTTTGTTTCGTTATTAATACAAACTGGTTTATTTTTCTCAATAGCTTGTGCTAATGAGTTATTTCATGTGTTCCTTGGTCTGCATGTTGAATATATGTTTTATTATATGAAATGCAAGTGCTTGGTAATTGTTTGATTGTTTGTGGTTGCAGGAATTGACTTGAAGGAGGAGCTCATCCGGATCGTCAAGAACGGACCTCAACAACAGCGTTTTGGAATAAGGTAAGCCTAAACACTTGTAGTTTTCATGTTATAAAAGGTGTATTTAGAGAAAGATCACTCCATTTTGTCTTGTTTGTCATTAGAATGTCTTAGACTTCTAGGAAGGTCAGCCGTGTCCGCACCCTTGACCAATTCCGTATGACAAATTGGCGACTCCGCTGGGGACTCCATTAATGAGAGAGTCTTTTCCTTTATGTGAACTTTGCTTTGAGAAAATCATTTTTATTTTCTGGTTTTTGACTGTGAGAATTAGTATTTGGGTGGCTTAGCTTTAGATTTAGTTAGATTTGGTTTTTCTTCATTTTTCCAGAAGGACGCACCCTCTGAGTACTGCACAGTGCGTCTTTGGACGCGCTGTTGCCGTTTGCACAGAGCGGGCCCGCACCTGTGATAACGGGTGGCCCGCGTCTTCCTGTAAAAGTTAAGAAAATTCCATTTTTGCTTTAAATTGCTTTTAGATTTTGATTTTCCTTAGTATTTTCTGCCCAGATCCTTTAGTACCCTGTCAAGAATTTTCACCTGAACTTGTTTTGTGAGCTTTGAGTGTTTTAGTGGTTTTCAACGAAGTTTAGGCCTAGGGTTTGATTTTTCAATAGGTCCTGTAGTGACTTTGATAGTAGAAAGTTGTCCAGCCTTAGATCTCTCTGGTTAGTCAACCTTCTTAGAAGTCGGGCCTATCGTAAAGTCTCCTTGTGTGAGCAACTTGCCATTTGAGTTGTTTTGGGTCAAATTTCGATTTGCTTGTTTATAAAGTATTGATTTCCATTTTACAAAAAGAACAAAAAGATTAGAGTTTTGTTTTGGCTAGTTTTTGGTTCTGCAATAAGCTAGTCCTTGATTTGATCATGATCAAGTAAAACACCTTAGAATAATCATTGTTAGTTTTGGCCTCGTTAAACTTGCTTAGAATAAATTTGCTTTTAGTTTGCTTATGAGTGGATTTTCATAGATTTTAATAGTTGTTAAGATTGATTTTTGGTTATATTAGATTTATTTGCTTTATTAAAAGAAAAATACAAAAACATCTTCTTTAAAAGTCTTGTTTCAAGTAGCTTTTTGTTTTTGAAAGAAGAAAAGAGTTTTTTCGTGCATGTAAAGAGAGGTTATGTTTTTATGCTTGGAAAAGAAAAACGAATTGTTTCTTTGATTGTCTTCAATTAAGAAGTTGCTTTTATAAATATTGCATTCTCTCAACTTTTTAGTTAAGCAATTCATCGAAAAAGTAAAGTAGTGGATAAATCATTCTAGGTGCATTTTGTAGTGGTTTCGAGTCGAGTCAACACACCACTAGTTTCACTTCCATCACCTTTTGACTTAAGAAACAACTTTAAAAGTAACGCTTAAATTAAAATCAATCTAGTAATCTTTATTTTTCTAGGGCTCTGAAACACCAACATAGCTTAGGCTAGGGTCTCGGAGTAGGTGAGTACTTAACTCTCCAAGACTACAAAACCAAACAGATAGTTTATCTTGAGTAGATTAAATCCAATTGTTTCAGTTATACTCTGGGAAAGCTCCTCTTAAAGGAGAAGCACAAGCTCGTGTCCGAACCAGTGAGGGGATCATTCCTCCCTCGTTGGGAACGACGCCAGGAAATACGTATTACAAACGGTAAACCTCGGATTAACCATTGTCGAGGAGCCAGGGGTCACTTATCGGTAAACCTTGGATTGTTGTCAAGGAGCCGGTAAGGGGATTGGAGCTTGCTACTCTGCCCTTGCGTGCTGTCGGAGTTTAGACTCTTCCCCCAGGTGTAATTGTTGTGATTGGTAACCTTAGTGGCCATAATATCTAGGATTCTACCCAAGGTGACGGTGGAGGGAAGGTCCCACTGTACCTGGAGCAGACGTCGGTTATACTCACTTGGATTTTCCGGGGGGTTCACTTCACTTCGAGATGGTTAAAGTGGAGGAACTTGTGCCGGTCTATTCATTAAGCAGGTTGCCGGGGTAACTGTTCCACCCGCCATTTCTGTACTGAATCCTGCGAGGTTGGGCCTAATCACCAACTAGCGCTTTTGGTCCGGAAGACTACTGTTTGTGTGTGGTTTGACGCTCTAGATTATTTAGGCGTGTGCTTCAAATTTGTTTGCTTCTTTAGAAGACTTTAGGTGGTTTGATTTGAAATTTTTACTTTGTTTTCGTGTGTTGTAGTTAAAAATCTTTAATTGTGGTGGAATTACCGAGAAGGTCCCGTCGAATTGCGGGCCAGTCTCCTGAAGTTGTTTCTGTGGCCGAATTGTTGAGAAGATCCCGTAGACTTAGGGGATCCCTCCTCGAGACGACCCAGGTAATTTAGAAGGGTTAAAGGTCCTTGTAACTCCTCCTAGTGGCAGTAGAGTAGGTTCACCTGAAGAAGGAGAATCTTCCTTGGTAGTCCATCCAGATTACCAAAGTTTAGAAACAGGTTACAATCCCGAAGCTGTTACAGTTTCCGAGCTTGCTGGTAGTTTTTCATCTGCCAGTGAAACAGGCGAAGAACCTGAAATTTCCGAACCTGTTACTCCAACTCCTAGTGTTCCTGATTCACCAAGAATAGAAAGAATTATCACCGAAAATCTTCCTGTTGGATTAATTGCTATAGAAGAACTTGTTCCAGAGGAAGAAATAGGCGTTTCTGATTCTGAAGATCTAATTACCCTTGATCTAAGGGAGCGTGAATCCATCTTTTACAGTCCTCCTAGAAGTGAATCTTGGTACCTTGCATTAACCAATTTTTTAGACAACTCAGTAGGTTTTTCTACACCTCGTACTCCTTTTCCACCTAGAGGAATTCATTCTCCTGTAAATATGTCTGGTCAGTCATCTGTGTTTTCGCAAAGTCCCGAATCATTTTTACATGGCGGTCCTTCTGTTCCTACTGGGTATCAATCACTTTCTGGTACCTTTGTGGGAGCATCTCCTCAACCCATTGATCATGGGTTATTAGTTGGAAACAGTGGTAATGTACCATTGAGTATAGGTGACATTTATATGATGTCAGGTTCAACTCCCATTAACCAACCTCAAGGTGGCCAATTACCGCCTGGGGGGCAACCTTCGTTAATGCCTGGGGGGCAACCTCAAGGTACTTCATTCGTCACTGGGGGGCAACCTCAAGGGTATCAACCCCAAGGGTATCAACCCCAGCCTCAATATGTACCCCAAAGTCAACCTCAGTATCAATATCAACCTCAAGGATGGCAACCTCAAGGATGGCAACCCCAAGGGTATCAACCCCAAGGGTATCAACCTCAAGGATACCAAACCCAAGGTCAAGGTCAACCCCAGTACTCGTATTTACCTCAAGGTTATCAACCTACGGGTCAATACCCTGGTCAAGGTTATCAACCACCTCAAGGGCAATCATATGGGACTGCACCTTACAGTTATCAACCTTATCCTCAATACGGCTATGGATCTCAGTATCCTCAACCTGTTACGAGTCAATACCCTGGAATGTTAACATGGGATCCGTCACAGGGTCAACAGATGTCGCAACCAAGTATACAGTCGGTACCTCAAGCAGGACAACCTGCAGTTCCTGGTCCACCCCAGCAACCGCAACCTGTCCAGTCAAGTGTTCAGACCCCCGTAACTTCCGTAGTTACTCAGCCGCCAATTGCACCTGGTACTCCACCTCACACGGCTGCAGCAACTACCGCTTCATCTACCATGCTTACTTCTGGAGTATCGGCAGCTCCGGTTTCTACTGTCCCTGTAACCACTCCTCAGACATCTGTACCATTGTCTGGACCTACGGTTCAAACCACAGTCCAGATGCCTGCAGGCCAACCTGGTACAAGTACGGTTGTTACAACTCAACCTCAATTTGTTCAACCTCCGTACCAGGGACAGTATCAACCTGGGCAAGCTGCCCAACAACCGGTTTACCAGTATCAACCGTATCCTGGGTACACTTATCAACAACCTCAGCAACCCCAGTACTGTCCCGTTAATCCTGGTTTTCCAGGAGGATATAATATCCCAAATGCGACTCCTGTTCCTAGTTATCCTGGATATCCTCCTCCTGGGGCTGGTATTGTGACTCAGAGTTTTAGAGATCCTAACCGGCAGTTACCATTTATTGCGACTTTAGATTTACCCGACTTGACGCGCCTAACGAACGATCCAATTCAATATCTTCAGTTCTGGCCGCCAATGCCAAATAAGTTGCCCAGCGATATACCCAAGTTCGAAGGTAAGTCTGGAGAGCATCCGTCTAATCACGTGATGACTTACCACCTCTGGTGTGCCTCAAATTCCATCTCAGATGATTCCATCCGCTTACGTCTTTTCCAGCGTACACTCATTGGTCTCGCAGCCAAGTGGTACATTGAGTTACCACGGGCCTCTTTTTACAACTTTAGCCAGTTAGCTACCTCGTTCTTAACTCATTTTCAGTTACCAGTCAGATATGATAATGGTATAGAATTATTAACTTCGCTAAAACAATCGACATCCACGTACATTTCTGATCATATCCATGAGTGGAGACGTCGAAGAAGATTAGTGAAAGTTTTTATCCCGGACCAAATCTTAGCTGAATGGTTTGTCAAATCATTATTACCAAGAATTACTGAAGATGTAGCTAAGGCCAGAGTAGTTACTGAGGAGCAAGTCATTGCTCAGGCACAATACCTTGACTTAGTTTACACTCAGTCGGGTACGTTACACGAGAAAATTCTGGATCTTCCAAAGTCAAACCAAATCGCTGCTGCTCCTTCGGGATCTCATGCCGCTGATGGTATGATTGGTATCGTGACTACAAAGAGCAAGAAGAAGTCTTCCAAGGCTTCAACTACTCCAATTATCACTTTGCCTGATTCTCCGACAGGAGAGTCTTCTCCTGAACTCACCGCCGACATTCACGCTGTAGAGTCATCTACGGCCAAACCAAAAAACGGTGGAAAGAAGAAAGGAAAGAAGAAGGCCAAAGCAGACAAGGCTCCAAAAGAGAAAACGGAAAAGTCGGAAACCAATGACGAAAAACGCAAACCTCGATATCCTTGTCTCATTTGTGAAGAAGATCATTTTACGAGAGACTGCCCTCATCGGGCCGAGGTAGTGAAAATAGTCAAAGGTTCTCCCACTCCTGCTGTGTTAAAAAATCCATTTCCAGAGCAGGAGAATAAGATGATAGGTTCTTCTTCGAATGCCAGTGAAGAACCCATTTTGATGATGTCTCATGTCAGGATTGCGACTCGATCGCAAGATTATGGTAGTAAGGCTCCTGTTGATGGTAAGGAAGCAGAATCTTCTCACTCTAACCCATCAACCTCAGCTCCTGGTTCCGATCCACTACAGATCGAAAAACCTAACCCAGACTTAGTGATTAAGCCGCCCGCCAAGGGTGTACTTCGAAGGTCTGCTTTCAATCCACATGCGAGAGCAGCCCAGAATTACAACATTGTTGAAGACTTAGCTGTTTCACCTTCAGCAATGTCGGCACTCGAAGTGCTGCAATCATGTCCAACGCAACGAAAATTGCTTTTGTCGGCTATCGGAGCTGTCGATGTTCAGGACCCGAACCTAATGATCTTTGATCTAGAAAATAGTACACCGCGTCTCCCCCATCAAATGGCTTTCCAAATCCCAGTGATAGTCAAAAACAGGCCTATTCATCGGACTGTGATTGATGAGGGAGCTTCTACGTGTATTATGTCGATTCAATGTTGGAGATCGCTTGGTTCCATGTAAAAATGATTCGGGACTTTGCGAAAACACAGATGACTGACCAGACATATTTACAGGAGAATGAATTCCTCTAGGTGGAAAAGGAGTACGAGGTGTAGAAAAACCTACTGAGTTGTCTAAAAAATTGGTTAATGCAAGGTACCAAGATTCACTCCTAGGAGGACTGTAAAAGATGGATTCACGCTCCCTTAGATCAAGGGTAATTAGATCTTTAGAATCAGAAACGCCTGTTTCTTCCTCTGGAACAAGTTCTTCTATAGAAATTAATCCAATAGGAAGATTTTCGGTGATAATTCTTTCTATTCTTGGTGAATCAGGAACACTAGGAGTTGGAGTAACAGGTTCGGAAATTTCAGGTTCTTCGCCTGTTTCACTGGCAGATGAAAAACTACCAGCAAGCTCGGAAACTGTAACAGCTTCGGGATTGTAACCTGTTTCTAAACTTTGGTAATCTGGATGGACTACCAAGGAAGATTCTCCTTCTTCAGGTGAACCTACTCTACTGTCACTAGGAGGAGTTACAAGGACCTTTAACCCTTCTAGATTACCTGGGTCGTCTCGAGAAGGGGATCCCCTAAGTCTACGGGATCTTCTCAACAATTCGGCCACAGAAACAACTTCAGGAGACTGGCCCGCAATTCGACGAGACCTTCTCGGTAATTCCGCCACAATTAAAGATTTTTAACTACAACACACGAAAACAAAGTAAAAATTTCAAATCAAACCACCTAAAGTCTTCTAAAGAAGCAAACAAATTTGAAGCACACGCCTAAATAATCTAGAGCGTCAAACCACACACAAACAGTAGTCTTCCGGACCAAAAGCGCTAGTTGGTGATTAGGCCCAACCTCGCAGGATTCAGTACAGAAATGGCGGGTGGAACAGTTACCCGGCAACCTGCTTAATGAATAGACCGGCACAAGTTCCTCCACTTTAACCGTCTCGAAGTGAAGTGAACCCCCCGGAAAATCCAAGTGAGTATAACCGACGTCTGCTCCAGGTACAGTGGGACCTTCCCTCCACCGTCACCTTGGGTAGAATCCTAGATATTATGGCCACTAAGGTTACCAATCACAACAATTACACCTGGGGGAACAGTCTAAACTCTGACAGCACGCAAGGGCAGAGTAGCAAGCTCAAATCCCCTTACCGGCTCCTTGACAACAATCCAAGGTTTACCGATAAGTGACCATTGGCTCCTCGACAATGGTTAATCCGAGGTTTACCGTTTGTAATACGTACTGCCTGGCGTCGTTCCCAACGAGGGAGGAATGATCCCCTCACTGGTTCGGACACGAGCTCGTGCTTCTCCTTTAAGAGGAGCTTTCCCAGAATGTAACTGAAACAATTGGATTTAATCTACTCAAGATAAACTATCTGTTTGGTTTTGTAGTCTTGGAGAGTTAAGTACTCACCTACTCCAAGACCCTAGCCTAAGCTATGTTGGTGCTTCAGAGCCCTAGAAAAATAAAGATTACTAGATTGATTTTAATTTAAGCGTTACTTTTAAGGTTGTTTCTTAAGTCAAAAGGTGATGGAAGTGAAACTAGTGGTGTGTTGACTCGACTCGAAACCACTACAAAATGCACCTAGAATGATTTATCCACTACTTTACTTTTTCGATGAATTGCTTAACCAAAAAGTTGAGAGAATGCAATATTTATAAAAGCAACTTCTTAATTGAAGACAATCAAAGAAACAATTCGTTTTTCTTTTCCAAGCATAAAAACATAACCTCTCTTTACATGCACGAAAAAACTCTTTTCTTCTTTCAAAAACAAAAAGCTACTTGAAACAAGACTTTTAAAGAAGATGTTTTTGTATTTTTCTTTTAATAAAGCAAATAAATCTAATATAACCAAAAATCAATCTTAACAACTATTAAAATCTAAGAAAATCCACTCATAAGCAAACTAAAGGCAAATTTATTCTAAGCAAGTTTAACGAGGCCAAAACTAACAATGATTATTCTAAGGTGTTTTACTTGATCACAATCAAATCAAGGACTAGCTTATTGCAGAACCAAAAACTAGTCAAAACAAAACTCTAATCTTTTTGTTCTTTTTGTAAAATGGAAATCAATACTTTATAAACAAGCAATTCGAAATTTGACCCAAAACAACTTAAATGGCAAGCTGCTCACACAAGGAGACTTTACGATAGGCCTGACTTCTAAGAAGGTTGACTAACCAGAGAGATCTAAGGTTGGACAACTTTCTACTATCAAAGTCACTACAAAACCTATCCAAAAATCAAACCCTAGGTCTAAACTTCGTTGAAAACCACTAAAACACTCAAAGCTCACAAAACAAGTTCAGGTGAAAATTCTTGACAGGGTACTAAAGGATCTGGGCATAAAATACTAAGGAAAATCAAAATCTAAAAGCAATTTAAAGCAAAAATGGAATTTTCTTAAATTTTACAGGAAGACGCAGGCCACCCGTTATCACAGGTGTGGGCCCGCTCTGTGCAAACGGCAACAGCGCGTCCAAAGACGCACTGTGCAGTACTCAGAGGGTGCGTCCTTTCTGGAAAAATGAAGAAAAATCAAATCTAACTAAATCTAAAGCTAAGCCACCCAAATACTAATTCTCACAGTCAAAAACCAGAAAATAAAAATGATTTTCTCAAAGCAAAGTTCATATAAAGGAAAAGACTCTCACATTAATGGATTCCCCAGCGGAGTCGCCAATTTGTCACACGGAATTGGTCAAGGGTGCGGACACAGTTGACCTTCCTAGAAGTCTAAGACATTCTAATGACAAACAAGACAAAATGGAGTGATCTTTCTCTAAATACACCTTTTACAACATGAAAACTACAAGTGTTTAGGCTTACCTTATTCCAAAACGCTATTGTTGAAGTCCGTTCTTGACGATCCGGATGAGCTCCTCCTTCAAGTCAATTCCTGCAACCACAAACAATCAAACAATTACCAAGCACTTGCATTTCATATAATAAAACATATATTCAACATGCAGACCAAGGAACACATGAAATAACTCATTAACACAAGCTATTGAGAAAAATAAACCAGTTTGTATTAATAACGAAACAAAGAAACTCTTACAACCTGGCCTTGGTGTTGTGCAAGTTCCTCCCAGGGTCCATCAAGGTTTTCCTCTACTTTGACAAAGCTCACCCTCTTCCAAGTAGAATCAAGTAAAGACAATCTCTCCTTACAAAGGCTCTAATGGAAGACCTAAATCCTGCAGCATTTACCCAAAGAAAATGTATAGCTCCAACCTCCCCTCCCTCTGGCTCAATGTCTTTATTTATAGTGCTGTAAAGAGGTTATTCAGGTCCACTATCAATGGGATCATCCTCCTCTTTGGGTGGGATAGCTCCCTTATTGATGGGATAAGTTCCCCCTTAATAGAGATACATGAACCAACTGGAGGCGCATCCATTTCATCAAACCGACCTCTAGAATGTTCTAGAAGTAACCACAACTAACTTTTTCAAGATAAAACTCGCGCATTTTGCCTTTTACAGAGGGACGCACCTGTCCCTTAACATACAGAGCGTCCATGGACGCAGATTTTGTGAACATGGTCAGCGTCCCCGCAGGTAAGGCTAGAGAGAACCTGCGACCCCAGAGATAAACATAGTTTTTACAAGACTTTCTCTCTTCTTTGAGTTTGAGATGGATAACAGAGGCATGAGACTTGCCTAAGAGGGTAGCATGACTGTTGATTTGAGCCATACTAACTGTAAGTAGTCAAGGTGACATTTTTTAGTGTAACAGATTAATCTGTTACACTAAAAAATGTCACCTTGACTACTTACAGTTAGTATGGCTCAAATCAACAGTCATGCTACCCTCTTAGGCAAGTCTCATGCCTCTGTTATCCATCTCAAACTCAAAGAAGAGAGAAAGTCTTGTAAAAACTATGTTTATCTCTGGGGTCGCTGGTTCTCTCTAGCCTTACTGCGGGGACGCTGACCATGTTCACAAAATTCTGCGTCCATGGACGCTCTGTATGTTAAGGGACAGGTGCGTCCCTCTGTAAAAGGCAAAATGCGCGAGTTTTATCTTGAAAAAGTTACTTGTGGTTACTTCTAGAACATTCTAGAGGTCGGTTTGATGAAATGGATGCGCCTCCAGTTGGTTCATGTATCTCTATTAAGGGGGAACTTATCCATCAATAAGGGAGCTATCCCACCCAAAGAGGGGGATGATCCCATTGATAGTGGACCTGAATAACCTCTTTACAGCACTATAAATAAAGACATTGAGCCAGAGGGAGAGGATGTTTGAAGCTATACATTTTCTTTGGGTAAATGCTGCAGGATTTAGGTTTTCCATTAGAACCTTTGTGAGGAGAGATTGTCTTTACATGATTCTACTTGGAAGTGGGTGAGCTTTGTCAAAGTAGAGGAAAACCTTGATGGACCCTGGAGGAACTTGCACAACACCAAGGCCAGGTTGTAAGAGTTTCTTTGTTTCGTTATTAATACAAACTGGTTTATTTTTCTCAATAGCTTGTGTTAATGAGTTATTCATGTGTTCCTTGGTCTGCATGTTGAATATATGTTTTATTATATGAAATGCAAGTGCTTGCTAATTGTTTGATTGTTTGTGGTTGCAGGAATTGACTTGAAGGAGGAGCTCATCCGGATCGTCAAGAACGGACCTCAACAACAGCGTTTTGGAATAAGGTAAGCCTAAACATTGTAGTTTTCATGTTATAAAAGGTGTATTTAGAGAATGATCACTCCATTTTGTCTTGTTTGTATTAGAATGTCTTAGACTTCTAGGGGTCAGCCGTGTCCGCACCCTTGACCAATTCCGTGTGACAAATTGGCGACTACGGATTGCAACCCTATGATTTATATTTTGACAAAACAACTACTAGGGGGCATGTATCTAAATGGTTGTTATCCTGCAAGAGTTCGACTTGGAGTTCGAGAAGTCCAAGTCTAAGAAATCTTTAGTTTTTGCGGAATTGATGTGTGATTTCCGAGTGCTGACAACAGAGACTGTGGCAGAGGGTCTCATTGCGGACGAATCTTTGTTTCTTATTAGCACTTTAGATCCGTGGTATGGGGATTATAATCATCTATCTCCCAAACCAAACATTTCGGCCTGAAGCTTCCAAGGAAGACCGTCGAAAAATTCGGTTTCGATCCCAGCAATACAGAATTATTGGAGATACACTTTATCGCGGGGGGGCAGACTTAGTTTTTCGACGTTGTTTTAACTCACGAAGAGGCTGAGAGGGTTTTGAATGATTGTCACTCTGGAGCATGTGGCGGTCATATGTCTGGGTACGCCACAGCTCAGAAGGTGTTGCGCGCTGGCTATTTCTGGCCGTCTATGTTTAAAGATGTATCCTTGCCGTCAGAAAATGCAACATCTGTCAAGTGATTGATCGAAAGATGCACGCTCCACCTGCTCCTCTCCACCTATAATTGCCGCTGGTCCATTCGCCAAATGGGGTATTGACTTTATTACTTGTAACCTCACTCGGCCGGGGGGCATGCGTATATCATCCTCGCGGTTGATTATTTTACAAAAATGGGCCGAGGCTATGCCTACATTCGAGGCAAGCGGCAAGACAGCTGCGGTTTCGTATTCAATCATATCATAACTAGGTTTGGTGTCCCACAAGCAATCATTACTGACCATTGGGAGCCATTTTCGAAACGTCATGATGACTGAGCTTACAAGCCAGCTTGGTTTGCGCCACGATAGCTCTACTCCTTATTATCCGCAAGCCAACGGTTTGGTTGAGTCAATCAACAAAGTTCTTGTCATCATGATTCGACGGATCATTGGTATCCATCGAACGTATTGGCATACATGTTATTTTCGGCGCTATGGGCATATCGAACTTCAGTGAAATAAATTCAACAGGTTTCACCCCTTTCCAGCTAGTTTATGGCTTTGAAGCGTGTTACCTATTGAATGCGAAATCCCATCACTTCAAATGGCTGTCGAATTACTTCCAAGCTACTTCCGAAGAGGAGAAACGGTTATTATACTTGGCTAAATTTAGATGAGACTCGACGTGACGCTACTTTAGCTATCGGAGACTCACGCGAAACGAAATGAAAGCTCAGTACGATAAAAATGTAACCCCTCGAAGTTTTCGGAAGGAGACCTAGTACTATTATATGATCAAGCTAACGATTAGCTAGGTGCCGGAAAATTCGTTCCCATGTGGCATGGGCCCTACATTGAGTAAAGCGAAAAGCTAGCAAAAGGGGCTTATGAGCTAGTTGATTTTGATGGGGACTCTTTGGGTAAACCCAGAAATGGACTTTACCTAAAGAGGTATTATGCTTAAAATGATGGGTATGGAGAAATTTTTAGAATAGGTTAGATTTCTTTCTAGCTAGCAAGTGTGTTAGTTTAGTCAGTGTGCTTAGCTTAGCGAGTGTGTGTGGTTTTTCGTCATTATTCTGGCTTATCTTGGTTTTACTCTTGATATTGTAGATGTCGACGCCTCTCCAAACATACATTGGATTTTTGCTGATGGTGCTGGTCGTAATACACGGAATATCTCTTCCGCAGCTTGGGTTTCTATTCGCCTCTGACGAGTTAGTTTCTATGCATGGGGTAAGCCTCGGTCAAACAACGAATAACATTGCAGAATACAGTGCGGTGGTTGAATTATTATCCGAATCTATTTCGTTTGGAATTCGACGTTTGATAGTGAGGTTAGATTCTGAACTTGTTGTATTACAGCTTAATAGAGTTTATGCCATTAGAAATCCTGTGTTATTAAGGTTGTTTTTGAGAGTGCGTCTCTTGGAACGTGAATTTGATTACATTGAATATCAACATATTCCAAGGTCTTTGAATACATTAGCAGATGCAATTGCTTCTCGAATGTTGGACAGACATTTACGATAATCATGCAAGTAAATTTAAAAACATTTCATCATACATGTTAAACAAGATAAGCCGGTAATAGTGATATATATAGGTAGAAGTGTGTCAAAAAATATATACATCGTCTTCGATCATAGGTTGAAAACACCTTATGATCGGCAAAATGATAGTACAAAAAGTCAAAAATGTCACATGTGACTACAAAAGTGACTAGTCAATCACTGGTGGTGCTCTCTGTACGACACCACTGCGCGGGCTACCTTACGCAAAAATCTCCTAAACGGTCCAGGGACCGCGGCTACGAAGCGCTGAGCTGAAGCTGATAGAATGTCGTCCATAGTAGTCTCAGGTATATCTGCGTGAGACGCTCTAGATCATGCTCCAACTCAGCTAGTACTTCTGCTGTCGCATCCTGTGGGGCCGGTACCGGTGCAGCTGGATGTAGTCTATCATAAGGCCAGAGGTTGGCTGGACGCTGTGGTCCAACATTGCATTTTGAAAAAGTTTTACTACATTAGTTTTGAGACGATATATATAAAAAATACAAAAAATACATAATTAGGAACTTGTGAAAATAAAAGTACCTCTGTCGTCCCATTGTTCTCCCTGTGGAAGAACCATGTCCGGATCACCTCTGAAATCCATTCCGGCATACGGAAAGTCTGTATCACAAAAAGCTGGCCCTCTAACTAGTCAAAATAACTATCTGAGAATCGAACTACTGTCGCGCCCTCGTCAGGATGCCGGGCCATCACCGCAACCCATCGTATCAGCTTTGGCTGCCGAGGACCCAAGATATCAACAGTGAGTTGCTGAGGGATCAGCATTGGAACTCTCTCCAAGGCAAAGCTCACGACTATAGGCCCATATCCAAAAGTCTTTAGTCGTCCGTTCTTTGCCTTGGTCAGTTGGCTCTTCATATGAGCCGACACAGCTTCACACCAGTTGAAAATGGGTGCCTTGGTAACAGTCAATTGCCATCCGCATTTGGGATCCGGAAGCAATGTGTAAAGCGGCCACGCCGCAAATTCTGGTAACGTGAACGCTATGACTTTGAGTTCCGGTAGAGTGATGTGTTTTATCTCTATGCTTTTGAATGGTGAGCCCCACGTGTGCACCAATCCTCGCGGAGACTATCAAGGGATTGGCCACCCGGCCTAGTCCCCGCAAGACTGAGTTGCTCACCTCTGTTTGGCAAGCCAGTGAGAAAGTATACATCCGAGGGCTCTATCTCGAGCTGGTGCCCTCCTATGTAAAAGCATTGTTCTTGAACGTTCCATCGCTCAACCAGCCATTCCAAGAATCTTACCTGGCCCTCATGCCCGGTATGGTCCAATACTTGTATAATCCGCATGCTCTTAGGGCATCCAGGGAAGGTTGATGATTTATTGTAGCTTCATCTTCCTCTACATGCTCTCTTTCTCTCCAGTCTAACATGATTAATGCCCTGCATATCAAAAATAGCAATTAGAAATTGATTTGGGAATTTTTGGTGGTTTTTTTTAGAGAGTTGGGGTTTTGAATGCGCGTTTCTCGGAAGACGCACCCCGGCTTTGTAGCACAGGGCGCCCGGACGCAGCTGGCCTGAAGGCGGGCTGCGTCTTCCGACCGTTTTCCCGTATGAGAAAAAGTCGGGGGACGCAGGTCACCCGAAGGGCACCTGCGTCCGCCGAGAGGCGCATTCCAAAACCAAAACCCTCCCAAAAAATGAAACTAAGACCTAAAAATTAATTCTAAACGGATAGAAAATGCAGAGTAGGATGTGTAAAATACCTGGATGAAACGGCGTTCGATTCCGACGGTCAGATTTTCCGCAGCGACCACGGGAAGTTTCTTGTCAAAAGCTCCTTTTTCAACCTCAACAGTGAAACGGTAAAAATGACATGGTAAAAGGTTTTTTTATAGGTTTTTTGGATGAATTAGTTCATTTTTTACCATGAAAAGATGTTTTTGAATGTATTTTTGCCTATTTTAAACAGGTATGAGTAATGTGTTGCTTTTGTGCAGGACAAAGGGATTTCGAGGGAAATTGTAATTTTTTCACAAACAAAAATATCAGAGTCATCTTTTAAGCCCTTTTCTGACTCCTAAAACATGAAAAGATCGCCGAGTGTTTCTTTTTCACTCGTTAAAAACGGAATTAAAAGACGGTCCCCTTTTAGCTCTTTTCTGACCGCAAAATCAGGAAAAGATTGTCGGGTTTTTTGTCGTTTCGAACTCGATAAGAAATAAAACAACGTGTCCTTGATCGCTTTTTACTTTTCAGGTCGACGACACTTCATGAAAGTACTCCTTTGGTCGCAAGATCAAGCGGTTCCCCCAGGTATTATTTTATACTTTTCGGGCTTGAGGGACACAAATATACGAAAAAGTTCAACGTGGAGTCTCCTTTAGTTTTTTCAGACTCTCTAAAATTGAAAAACGCCGAGTTTCTCCTATACTGGGCTCGTTAAACTTTTACAGTAGAGGACCTGTTCAATTACAAACAGGAACGAACCACTCCTTCCTAGGGTTCGAATTTGAACTAGGTTGGACTCATCCGAGGATGAGCTTATAATCAAGCATATGTTATCCTCCTCAAGCTTGTTAAAAATAAAGAGGTACTTGCCAGAAATGGTGGGGGAAAAGAGAGAAGAATGAACCTGTTTGTCACCTTTTGTCTCAAAAAGAAACTTTATTACCGCTCTTGAACACGACACTTTTTATTCACCTGGGTTGGGAATCTTTTACCTCACAGTTGACCAAACCACTTTGAAAGTCTTTAAAACCGGTTCCGGGGATTAACTTTGAGTTATTCGTCACCAAGCCATCTGTTGTGCGTTATGTGTTCGAGAGGTCTGCAAGAAAAACTTTCATCTGCAAAATACTTGTCATCCATTTGACCATCCCTGAGTCAGTCCTTACAGCAACATTTCTTCAACTTGAACAATGATTTCGTGTTGTGGGCTTGCCTGCAACGGGTCGCTTTCTATCGACATCGACACATTATCTAGAAAGATGACTTAGGAATCGACAGTACCTTGAAGTTGCATGCATCAATGGAGGTTTCTCGCCTTTGACGTCAGTTTACATCATTGACTTTCGATCAAAGGATTCCGTAAAGTGTTCGACATCAAAACATCTATTCACATTTCACGGGTTGTGCTTGGTACTTTGAGAACCATTGACATTACTGGTGGTCTCTCTCATGCTTGTTAACAGTTTACATCATCGACTGGTAATCAAGTGGTTTCTAACATGTTCGACATCGAATCATTTAATCACATGGCTAGAATCGTACCAATTCGGGAAGTAGAAGTGAAGACCCTAGATCTAGTTTCTACCATCCAGGCTGCGAGGAGTTTTGTATTCATTATCTATGTAGACTAATCATAAACAGATGGCTGCATCCATACTGTGTCTACAAAAGTCTATAAAAATGATGTACTGCAAGATCATTCCTGTATCAGAATAGTTAGTCCATTAGTTAAAGTTTTGAATCTGAGTATGGGAATGCCTACCTCAGTGATGATATAATCTTATCCATGTATTTTGTGTTGAAATTGCAGGTTCCAACCAGGCCATCCACAAGACAATCCTTAAAATGATAAAGCGCTTCACCCTTCCTAGAATTACAAAACCCTACTCTATTCCAGGCTTCGCACTTTAGGGGGCAATCTGTTACACTAAAAAATGTCACCTTGACTACTTACAGTTAGTATGGCTCAAATCAACAGTCATGCTACCCTCTTAGGCAAGTCTCATGCCTCTGTTATCCATCTCAAACTCAAAGAAGAGAGAAAGTCTTGTAAAAACTATGTTTATCTCTGGGGTCGCAGGTTCTCTCTAGCCTTACCTGCGGGGACGCTGACCATGTTCACAAAATCTGCGTCTATGGACACTCTGTATGTTAAGGGACAGGTGCGTCCCTCTGTAAAAGGCAAAATGCGCGAGTTTTATCTTGAAAACGTTACTTGTGGTTACTTCTAGAACATTCTAGAGGTCGGTTTGATGAAATGGATGCGCCTCCAGTTGGTTCATGTATCTCTATTAAGGGGGAAACTTATCCATCAATAAGGGAGCTATCCCACCCAAAGAGGGGATGATCCCATTGATAGTGGACTGAATAACCTCTTTACAGCACAATAAATAAAGACATTGAGCCAGAGGGAGAGGAGGTTGAAGCTATACATTTTCTTTGGGTAAATGCTGCAGGATTTAGGTCTTCCATTAGAACCTTTGTGAGGAGAGATTGTCTTTAAATGATTCTACTTGGAAGTGGGTGAGCTTTGTCAAAGTAGAGGAAAACCCTTGATGGACCCTGGGAGGAACTTGCACAACACCAAGGCCAGGTTGTAAGAGTTTCTTTGTTTCGTTATTAATACAAACTGGTTTATTTTTCTCAATAGCTTGTGTTAATGAGTTATTTCATGTTGTTCCTTGGTCTGCATGTTGAATATATGTTTTATTATATGAAATGCAAGTGCTTGGTAATTGTTTGATTGTTTGTGGTTGCAGGAATTGACTTGAAGGAGGAGCTCATCCGGATCGTCAAGAACGGACTTCAACAACAGCGTTTTGGAATAAGGTAAGCCTAAACACTTGTAGTTTTCATGTTGTAAAAGGTGTATTTAGAGAAAGATCACTCCATTTTGTCTTGTTTGTCATTAGAATGTCTTAGACTTCTAGGAAGGTCAGCTGTGTCCGCACCCTTGACCAATTCCGTGTGACATCTATGAAGTTGGTCATATGCTATGACAGCGGTCGTTTCATCGGTCTTTAGAGTCATTAAATTTCCACATAATGGTAAGATCGTGACTATTGATCAGCTGACATACTTTTCATCCGACCCAACCTCTTCAGAAACTATCCAGCATGTTGGTAAAACGACAATCCCTATAGGGACATTGGTGTAGGTTTAGTTAAGGATTCCGGTTTATGGGAACTTTTCCTCTCCTCCACTCAATGTAGACCCTTCATTTGCAACGATTCATATGATCACGTCAGAAAACATTATTTATGATGATCCTTGGTATGTTCCATCTGACTCTGAGCTAGATTCGTTCGGTGATGTTATGCCATTGAGTCCGTATGAGATTGCTTATGAAGCTCTTATGTTTTTTACCGATTTTCATTCAACCGAAACCGACCAAATGAATGTGGTCAGTGAAGAGTCATTTTCACCTCACCCTTAGAACGGATAACGTTTCCGAAGAAGTGCCATCTGACGAACAACTTCGCGAAATCCTAAGTGTAGATGATCTACCATGGGAAGATCTCCATCACAGATCTTCGTTTTTACCTAAGGGCGATGCATTTGAAAATGATTTTTCATCTATCTTTACCGCTGAATATGTCAAAGACGCTCAGGATCCAACGAAACATTCTGATTCAGAGCTGAATTTAGGGAATATTTCTCGTACTATTCCCATTGATATTTCAGTGAAACCCGGAATCGAGGAAAACATTCATATAGGTGCCGCATGTACTGAAGAAGAAATCCAAACTTACAAGGCCCTATTCCAAGAATTCCGCGACGTGTTAGCCTGGTCTTACGAGGAAATGCCAGGAATCGATCCTGCCATTGTTGTTCATGAAATAAAGACCTACCCGGATGCTAAACCCATTCGGCAACGGTTGCATCAGATTCACCCTCGAAAAGCGGCTGCGATTAAAGCAGAAGTCGAAAAGCTGTTGAAAGCAGGTTTCATTTATCCGATCCGTTAACGGATTGGGTATCGAATATTGTTCCCGTCAATAAAAACAAGGAACAATAAGAATCTGTATCGACTATAGGGATATAAATAGAGCTTGTCCAAAAGACAACTATCCTACGCCTTATATCGATCAAATTATTGATGATTGTTCCGGAAGTGAGATGTTTTTCCTTCATGGATGGTTTCTCAGGCTATAATCAAATCAATATTCTACCTGCGATCAACCAAAAACGGCCTTCATTTGTCCATGGGGGACATTTGCTTATTGCAAATTACCTTTTGGGTTAGAACGCCGGGCGCTACTTTTCAACGGGCGATGTCTTATGCATTTCATGACATCAAGCACATTGTGCAACCCTATCTCGATGATTTGCCTGCTCATTCTTTACATCGAGCTGATCACCTTGTCCATTTACGAGCAATCTTTATGCGGTGTAGGCATTATCGAATTCGGTTGAATCCCCACAAGTGTGTTTTCTGTATAGAAACAGGTCGATTGCTGGGATTTGTTGTTTCAAAAGCCGGCATTCGCGTCGATCCCTCGAAAGTCGAGGCTATCATCAAATTGCCTCCTCCTTCGAGTTTGTGCCAACTCCAAAGTTTGCAAGGGAAAGCGAACTTTTTACGCCGATTCATCCCAAACTACGCCGAGGTCACTAAAGGTTTTACACGGTTGTTGAAACAGAACGCACAATTCTTTTGGGACGAGATTGCCCAACAATCTTTTGATGCACTGAAACACGCGTTGACTCAGTTGACATGCACCGTTATTGCACACATCTCCAACTACAACCAAGACTACTTCTTATACCTCGCAGCTTCGCATTCCACCATTGGAATGGTGTTAGTTCAAGAAGATGAATTCGGAGTGGAGCATGTGATATATTATCTTAGTAGGACCTTGAATCCAACTGAGCTAAAATATTCGCATGTGGAGAAATTGGCCCTGGCAGCCGTTCAAGCTGTCCAGCGTTTTCGTCACTACATTCTTCTTCGCAAAACTACGGTTATTCGGATTGCAACCTATGATTTATATTTTGACAAAACAACTACTAGGGGGCAAGTACTCTAAATGGATTGTTATCCTGCAAGAGTTCGACTTGGAGTTCGAGAAGTCCAAGTCTAAGAAATCTTTAGTTTTTGCGGAATTGATGTGTGATTTCCCGAGTGCTGACACAGAGACTGTGGCAGAGGAGTCCATTGCGGACGAATCTTTGTTTCTTATTAGCACTTTAGATCCGTGGTATGGGGATATAATCATCTATCTCCAAACCCAAACCTTTCGGCCTGAAGCTTCCAAGGAAGACCGTCGAAAAATTCGGTTTTGATCCCAGCAATACAGAATTATTGGAGATACACTTTATCGCCGGGGGGCAGACTTAGTTTTTAGACGTTGTTTAACTCACGAAGAGGCTGAGAGGGTTTGAATGATTGTCACTCTGGAGCATGTGGCGGTCATATGTCTGGGTACGCCACAGCTCAGAAGGTGTTGCGCGCTGGCTATTTCTGGCCGTCTTGTTTAAAGATTGTATCCTTGCCGTCAGAAAATGCCACAACTATCAAGTGTTTGATCGAAAGATGCGAGCTCCACCTGCTCCTCTCCACCCTATAATTGTCGCTGGTCCATTCGCCAAATGGGGTATTGACTTTATTACTTGTAACCCTCACTCGGCCGGGGGGCATGCGTATATCATCCTCGCGGTTGATTATTTTACAAAATGGGCCGAGGCGATGCCTACATTCGACGCAAGTGGCAAGACAGCTGCAGTTTTCGTATTCAATCATATCATAACTAGGTTTGGTGTCCCACAAGCAATCATTACTGACCATGGGAGCCATTTTCGAAACGTCATGATGACTGAGCTTACAAGCCAGCTTGGTTTGCGCCACGATAGCTCTACTCCTTATTATCCGCAAGCCAACGGTTTGGTTGAGTCAATCAACAAAGTTCTAGTCATCATGATTCGACGGATCATTGGTATCCATCGAACGAATTGGCATAACATGTTATTTTCGGCGCTATGGGCATATCGAACTTCAGTGAAAAATTCAACAGGTTTCACCCCTTTCCAGCTAGTTTATGGCTTAGAAGCCGTGTTACCTATTGAATGCGAAATCCCATCACTTCAAATGGCTGTCGAATTACTTCCAGCTACTTCCGAAGAGGAGAAACGGTTATTATACTTGGCTAAATTAGATGAGACTCGACGTGACGCTACTTTAGCTATCGAGACTCACGCGAAACGAATGAAAGCTCAGTACGATAAAAATGTAACCCCTCGAAGTTTTTCGGAAGGAGACCTAGTACTATTATATGATCAAGCTAACGATAAGCTAGGTGCCGGAAAATTCGTTCCCATGTGGCATGGGCCCTACATTGTAAAGCGAAAGCTAGCAAAAGGGGCTTATGAGTTAGTTGATTTTGATGGGGACTCTTTGGGTAAACCCAGAAATGGACTTTACCTAAAGAGGTATTATGCTTAAAATGATGGGTATGGAGAATTTTTAGATAGGTTAGATTTCCATTTTAGCTAGCAAGTGTGTTAGTTTAGTCAGTGTGCTTAGCTTAGCGAGTGTGGTTTTTCGTCATTATTCTGGCTTATCTTGGTTTTACTCTTGATATTGTAGATGTCGACGCCTCTCCAAACATACATTGGATTTGTTGATGGTGCTTGTCGTAATACACGGAATATCTCTTCCGCAGCTTGGGTTATCTATTCGCCCTCTGACGAGTTAGTTTCTATGCATGGGGTAAGCCTCGGTCAAACAACGAATAACATTGCAGAATACAGTGCAGTGGTTGAATTATTATCCGAATCTATTTCATTTGGAATTCGACGTTTGATAGTGAGGTTAGATTCTGAACTTGTTGTATTACAGCTTAATAGAGTTTATGCCATTAGAAATCCTGTGTTATTAAGGTTGTTTTTGAGAGTGCGTCTCTTGGAACGTGAATTTGATTACATTGAATATCAAACATATTCCAAGGTCCCTGAATACATTAGCAGATGCAATTGCTTCTCGAGTGTTGGACAGACATTTATAATAATCATGCAAGTAAATTTAAAAACATTTCATCATACATGTTAAACAAGATAAGCCGGTAATATAGTGATATATATAGATAGAAGTGTGTCAAAAAATATATACATCGTCTTCGATCATAGGTTTAAAAACACCTTATGATCGGCAAAATGATAGTACAAAAAGTCAAAAATGTCACATGTGACTACGAAAGTGACTAGTCAATCACTGGTGGTGCTCTCTGTACGACACCACTGCGCGGGCTACCTTACGCAAAAATCTCCTAAACGGTCCAGGGACCGCGACTCTACGAAACGCTGAAGCCTGATAGGAATGTCATCCATAGTAGTCTCAGGTATATCTGCCGTGAGACGCTCTAGATCATGCTCCAACTCAGCTAGTACTTCTGCTGTCGCGTCCTGTGGGACCGGTACCGGTGCAGCTGGATGTAGTCTATCATAAGGCCGGAGGTTGGCTGGATGCTGTGGACCAACATCTGCATTTTGAAAAAGTTTTACTATTAGTTTTGAGACGATATATATAAAAAATACAAAAAAATACATAATTAGGAACTTGTGAAAATAAAAGTACCTCTGTCGTCCCATTGTTCTCCCTGTGGAAGAACCATGTCCGGATCACCTCTGAAATCCATTCCGGCATACGGAAAGTCCTGTATCACAAAAAGTTGGCCTCTAACCAGTCAAAATAACTATCTGAGAATCGAACTACTGTCGCGCCCTCGTCAGGTGCCGGGCCATCACCGCAAACCCATCGTATCAGCTTTGGCTGTCGAGGACCCAAGATATCAACAGTGAGTTGCTGAGGGATCAACATTGGAACTCTCTCCAAGGCAAAGCTCATGACTATAGGCCCATATCCAAAAGTCTTTAGTCGTCCGCTCTTTGCCTTGGTCAGTTGGCTCTTCATATGAGCCGACACAGCTTCACACCAGTTGAAGATGGTGCCTTGGTAACAGTCAATTGCCATCCGCATTTGGGATCCGGAAGCAATGTGTAAAGCGGCTGCGCCGCAAATTCTGGTAACCGTGAATGCTATGACTTTGAGTTCCGGTAGAGTGATGTGTTTTATCTCTATGCCTTTTGAATGGTGAGCCCCACGTGTGCACCAATCCTCGCGGAGACTATCAAGGGATTGGCCACCCGGCCTAGTCCCCGCAAGACTGAGTTGCTCACCTCTGTTTGGCAAGCCAGTGAGAAAGTATACATCCGAGGGCTCTATCTCGAGCTGGTGCCCTCCTATGTAAAAGCATTTTTCTTGTACGTTCCATCGCTCAACCAGCCATTCCAAGAATCTTACCTGGCCCCTCATGCCCGGTATGGTCCAATATTTGTATAATCTGCATGCTCTTAGGGCATCCAGGGAAGGTTGATGATTTATTGCAGCTTCATCTTCCTCTACATGCTCTCTTTCCTCTCCAGTCTAACATGATTAATGCCCTGCATATCAAAAATAGCAATTAGAAATTGATTTGGGAATTTTTGGTGGTATTTTGAGAGAGTTGGGGTTTTGAAATGCGCGTTTCTCGGAAGACGCACCCCGGCTTTGTAGCACAGGGCGCCCGGACGCAGTTGGCCTGAAGGCGGGCTGCGTCTTCCGACCGTTTTCCCGTATGAGAAAAAGTCGGGGGACGCAGTCGGTCACCCGAAGGGCACCTGCGTCCGCCGAGAGGCGCATTCCAAAACCAAAACCCCCCCAAAAAAATAAACTAAAACCTAAAAATTGATTCTAAACGGATAGAAATGCAGAGTAGGATGTGTAAAATACCTGGATGAAACGGCGTTCGATTCCGACGGTCAAATTTTCCGCAGCGACCACGGAAGTTTCTTGTCAAAAGCTCCTTTTTCAACCTCAACAGTGAAACGGTAAAAATGACATGGTAAAAGGTCTTTTTATAGGTTTTTTGGATGAATTAGTTCATTTTTTACCATGAAAAGATGTTTTTGAATGTATTTTTGCCTATTTTAAACAGGTATGAGTAATGTGTTGCTTTTGTGTAGGACAAGGGATTTCGAGGGAAATTGTAATTTTTTCACAAACAAAAATATCAGAGTCATCTTTTAAGCCTTTTCTGACTCCTAAAACATGAAAAGATCGCCGAGTGTTTCTTTTTCACTCGTTAAAACGGAATTAAAAGACGGTCCCCTTTTAGCTCTTTTCTGACCGCAAAATCAGGAAAAGATTGCCGGGTTTTTGTCGTTTCGAACTCGATAAGGAAATAAAACGACGTGTCCTTGATCGCTTTTTACTTTTCAGGTCAACGACACTATTATGAAAGTACTCCTTGGTCGCAAGATCAAGCGGTTCCCCCCGGTATTATTTTATACTTTTTCGGGCTTGAGGGACACAAATATACGAAAAAGTTCAACGTGGAGTCTCCTTTAGTTTTTTCAGACTCTCTAAAATTGAAAAAACGCCGAGTTTCTCCTATACTGGGCTCGTTAAACTTTTACAGTAGAGGACCTGTTCAATTACAAACAGGAACGAACCACTCCTTCCTAGGGTTCGAATTTAAACTAGGTTGGACTCGTCCGAAGGATGAGCTTATAATCAAGCATATGTTATCCTCCTCAAGCTTGTTAAAAAATAAAGAGGTACTTGCCAGAAATGGTGGGGGGGAAAAGAGAGAAGAATGAACCTGTTTGTCACCTTTTGTCTCAGAAGAAACTTTATTACCACTCTTGAACACGACACTTTTCATTCACCTGGGTTGGGAAATCTTTTACCTCACAGTTGACCAAACCACTTTGAAAGTCTTTAACCGGGTTCCGGGGATTAACTTTGAGTTATTCGTCACCAAGCCATCTGTCGTGTCGTTATGTGTTCAAGAGGTCTGCAAGCAAAACTTTCATCTGCAAAATACTTGTCATCCATTTGACCATCCCTGAGTCAGTCCTTACAGCAACATTTCTTCAACTTGAACAATGATTTCGTGTTGCGGGCTTGCCTACAACGGGTCGCTTTCTATCGACATCGACACATTATCTAGAAAGATGACTTAGGAATCGACAGTACCTTGAAGTCTGCATGCATCAATGGCAAGTTTCTCGCCTTTGACGTCAGTTTACATCATTGACTTTCGATCAAAGGATTCCGTGAAGTGTTCGACATCAAAACATCTATTCACATTTCACGGGTTGTGCTTGGTACTTTGAGAACCATTGACATTACTGGTGGTCTCTCTCATGCTTGTTAACAGTTTACATCATCGACTGGTAATCAAGTGGTTTCTAACATGTTCGACATCGAATCATTTAATCACATGGCTAGAATCGTACCAATTCGGGAAGTAGAAGTGAAGACCCTGGATCTAGTTTCTACCATCCAGGCTGCGAGGAGTTTTGTATTCATTATCTATGTAGACTAATCATAAACAGATGGCTGCGTCCATACTGTGTCTACAAAAGTCTATAAAAATGATGTACTGCAAGATCATTCCTGTATCAGAATAGTTAGTCCATTAGTTAAAGTTTTGAATCTGAGTATGGGAATGCCTACCTCAGTGATGATATAATCTTATCCATGTATTTTGTGTTGAAAATTGCAGGTTCCAACCAGGCCATCCACAAGACAATCCTTAAAATGATAAAGCGCTTCACCCTTCCTAGAATTACAAAACCCTACTCTATTCCAGGCTTCGCACTTTAAGGGGCAATCTGTTACACTAAAAAATGTCACCTTGACTACTTACAGTTAGTATGGCTCAAATAAACAGTCATGCTACCCTCTTAGGCAAGTCTCATGCCTCTATTATCCATCTCAAACTCAAAGAAGAGAGAAAGTCTTGTAAAAACTATGTTTATCTCTGGGGTCGCAGGTTCTCTCTAGCCTTACCTGCGGGGACACTGACCATGTTCACAAAATCTGCGTCTATGGACGCTCTGTATGTTAAGGGACAGGTGCGTCCCTCTGTAAAAGGCAAAATGCGCGAGTTTTATCTTGAAAAAGTTACTTGTGGTTACTTCTAGAACATTCTAGAGGTCGGTTTGATGAAATGGATGCGCCTCCAGTTGGTTCATGTATCTCTATTAAGGGGGAACTTATCCCATCAATAAGGGAGCTATCCCACCCAAAGAGGGGGATGATCTCATTGATAGTGGACCTGAATAACCTCTTTACAGCACTATAAATAAAGACATTGAGCCAGAGGGAGAGGAGGTTGAAGCTATACATTTTCTTTGGGTAAATGCTGCAGGATTTAGGTCTTCCATTAGAACCTTTGTGAGGAGAGATTGTCTTTACATGATTCTACTTGGAAGTGGGTGAGCTTTGTCAAAGTAGAGGAAAACCCTTGATGGACCCTGGGAGGAACTTGCACAACACCAAGGCCAGGTTGTAAGAGTTTCTTTGTTTCGTTATTAATACAAACTGGTTTATTTTTCTCAATAGCTTGTGTTAATGAGTTATTTCATGTGTTCCTTGGTCTGCATGTTGAATATATGTTTTATTATATGAAATGCAAGTGCTTGGTAATTGTTTGATTGTTTGTGGTTGCAGGAATTGACTTGAAGGAGGAGCTCATCCGGATCGTCAAGAACGGACCTCAACAACAGCGTTTTGGAATAAGGTAAGCCTAAACACTTGTAGTTTTCATGTTATAAAAGGTGTATTTAGAGAAAGATCACTCCATTTTGTCTTGTTTGTCATTAGAATGTCTTAGACTTCTAGGAAGGTTAGCCGTGTCCGCACCCTTGACCAATTCCGTGTGACACTAGTTATGGTAAAAAATTAAAAGTAAACCATAAATTCGAGCAGTTTTAGCAATGTTCATGCTCGTTAAAAAATAAACGCAAGATTCGAGCAGTTTTAGCAATGTTCATGCTCGTTAAAAAATAAACATAAGTTGTGAGCAATCTTTCCCTAGAGTTCAAGCTCACCCAGAAAAAATGAACCGGTAAATAACCTTGGTAAAATGTAACCTTTGACTGCCATATTAAAAGCCCTTGGTCGTGTTTATATGCCATCACCTCCATCCGTTCATTTGGCCAATCGTTCATCTCCATATGATTGTTTACCTTCTTTTGAGGAACAGCTGCGAAGAGTGATTTCACTAAGCCATCCTTGTGACACTGCCGTGATTGGAATATTCCAACCTGTACCTGGAATCCGCTGCTACCCTGTTTATCACTCGTTCCTCAAAAGGCGAGTCTTCTTTGAGCTCTTTTCACTGACTCGTAAAATATGAAAAGTTTGCCGAATTTTGGCCTTCCAGCTCGTTAAAGCGACCGGAAAGCTATCCCTCTTGTAGATTTTAATCTTTTTGGACCTGAGGGATTATTGCACAAAAAGACCGAGCGCTTGTTTGTTCGGCTTGTTAAAAGTACCGAAAACTCATCCCTTCTGTATTGTTTTATACTTTTTCGGACCTAAGGGATTAGCTGACGAAAAAGGAATTCTGGAGTTAACTTTATGTACCTTTTCAGACTCTCTAAAAATGAAAAGGACCGAGTTATCCTTGTCGTTAGACTCGTTAAATTTATTAAATAGCGACAAACTTGTCTTTAGACGAGAACGAGTTTCCCTATCGCTAGGCTCGTTAAAACATAGCGATGGGCTTGCCCGAAGGGCAGGTTATAGAACAAGCATATGTTATCCTCCTCAAGCTTGACAAAAATAAAGAGGTACTGGTCAGAAATGACTGGGGAAAAATTGGGAGAACCTCACAGCTTTAATGGTAGCAAGTCGCTCTTGAACATGACACTTTGTCCTCCGTATCACATCGGGTTGGGTTGTTTCATTCATCGGTCTCATCACCATGGTCCTCGCCACACCATCCATAGTTGGGGTAATGCTACCGATCCATCACATCAGTGTCGTTATATGTTCAAGAGATGTTGTTCTGCAAAGAGTCAACCGTGCCCCATCCACTACCATACATTGTCCTTCATCCATTTCATGACCGCCACCCTGAATCATACATCACAGTTTGTTTTCACCTCATCACAATCACTAGCTCCGTTCTGTGTCAATGATGTGGGATTCATTAAGGCCCTCCTTTGATGGATCACTCCTTGTCGACGTCAGCTCATTATCCAAGGAGTTGATCTAGGAACAACCCCTTCAGTACTTTGAAGCTTGCATGCCTCAATGGCAAGTTTCTCACTTCCGGCGACAGGTATACATCAATGACCTTCGACCAGAGGATTTTGCATGGTGGTCGACACCAAGTCCTTTATTCCCACCATGTGAATTGTACTGCTGTACCTTGAGGGTCATCATCCTTATCGGTGATTCCTCTCGCGCTTGTTAACGGTTTACATCATTGACCGGTAATCAAGCGATGTCTTTCCATGTTCGACTTCAAGAAATTCTCACATGGATCGGCTTGTACATCGAGTGAAGATCGGAAGAGATTGAAGACCCCGGATCTAGTTTCATCCATCCGGGCTGCGATATATATTCAGGATATAAAGACATTTGATATGTACATCATTGCAGCAGATGATCATCCTTCTCAAAGGATGATAATTTCAGCAGAGAATTATCAGTCTACCATCAGACGATCGTCTGTTCTATGTACCAAAATGAATTCATAAAGCTGAGCATGGGAATGCCCGCCTCAGCTAGATCATGAAAAAAGTATGAAAAATAATGTATTGTATTGTATCTTATTACAGGACACTTCTCAGCAGATTGAATGAACTTCGGATCCTCCTAATAAAGCATTTCACCCGATAAACGACCTCACACTTTAGGGGGCATCTATTATAGACAATTTTGTGCCTTGCATGAATTGTCAATAATCCAAGGGATCCAAAGTCCCTAAACATGATGTTCCTACCCCTAGAGGAACAAGGTTAGCAAGCCAACAGCTCTCAGATCAGTTCTCCACCTGAAAACACTCAAAAACAAGCAATCCTGAAATCAAAGCAGGTGCTCCACTAGGCTTCTGCGCTGAAACTCAACTCCTCCATGGTGTACCTGCTTTGCAATGCAGGTAGAACAAAGGCCACCTGCGCTGAGCGAGATGGGACAAGTGGCACACTGAGTCATTGCTCTGGAATCTTCCAAAAATGACACTTGGATCAGGTATTTCGCCTTGTGATGAGTCAGAGGCTTTGTTTCTCCAAGTGGAAGCAAGGTTCACCAAGTGGACTCAAGAACTGAAGATCAACTAAAGATTAACTGAAGAGAGAGAGGACACAAGGCAGCTACACATCAGTTGCAAGCTGACTCATCCTTTCTCAATTCATCTATATATTGAGCTCTCTCCTATGAGCTCAGGAGGCTGGAATTTTGTGCAAAGTAATGATATGCTGTTGGTTTCACTATAGAGCTATTGGGTGATTGCTTGAAGGAGGTGAAGAGGAGAAATTCTTTCTGCTGGGAAGTGTTGCTGGATTGGAGCCTTCAATGGTTGTAACACTCTCAGAACTTTACTTCTTCTATTAATAAAAGCTATTGAGGTTCTTCTATATGCACTTGTTTCAATGTTATGTTGTGATGATTGTATATTTGGTTTATGCTAATCCTTGAATCAGTTATGATTGCATGCTTCTTGTAGTTCCCTTCTTGGTTATTTTGTAGGATCTCATTGTAGCTGGGCCAGCGAAAGAGCAAGGAGCTGGGAGCAAGCAAGCAAAGAGAAGAATTTGGATTCGACATTAAGCGCAAGACAACGGTTAGTGCATTTCTTCATTCTCTCTTGCTTTCATAAAGAAGTAAACCTTAAGTAGTTTTCTTTACAGTTGTTGCTGAGGTACTATCACCCTTAGAGTGGGATAGGGTCATCCGAATCGGATACTTTTCCCTACAACAGTATTGGCACAAAACCGACCGATTGTGTAGGTGGTCGACGAAGCCTGCCAGATGGTCCCAGAGCTAGTCATCCAAGCAGAGGAACTAGCGAAGGTGTGCATCTGGAAACTAGAAGCTGGGGTGCGCGAGGCTAAGGAAGAGATGGCCAAGGTTCAGCTAGATCTAAACTTTCAGATCACCGAACTGCAGTTGAAGGCACAACCTTCAACTCTTCCAGAGATTAAGGAACAATGTGCCATCACCATTATAACAACCATAGCAGAGGTCAATAGCATAGTGAAATATTTCGCCAAGATGTTTGAGGAGTCATTCGTGGTTCTCACTTTTAGCTCTGCTACATTTTGTGACATTCAATGCGTTGAAAACAGGTGTGGCAGTGTTGTTCCGTGCCTTAAGAATTCTCACAGCAGTTGGTTTCCTTTTTTCCCTCATTCTCCTTATAACTCCATAGCCCCTGATTTCCCTATCCTCCTTTGAAACTCTGCCTAATCCCATGTTTTCTCTGAGTCCCACTTTCTCTGTTTTGTCTTCTAAAACTTCTTCTTTCCCTGCTAGCCCTGTTTTCCTTCAAATTTTAGTGTAAACCCATGTTGTTTAACTCTCGAGCACGAAGTTTAAATCGCATGACCACGTGCCTTATCCATTTATTCCTCATCATTTAACCGTAGCCATTGATCGTTCCGAACCAACGGTCAATTTTATTTTTCCCACACATTAAACTGTGCGCATGTTCCCTGTCTTCTGGCCGTCCATCGCTCGATCGGACAGTAGTCGCAAGCACCGATTGCACGACTTGCGTATGCGTTAACCTGTGGCAGTGGTGGTTTTCGTCTGCCACGCGTCGTGTTTTGACTGGATCGCACCTACCCTATACGTAAACTGCCATAGCCCATAAGCGGTGCAGGGAATACCACCCGCTCGAGAAACTGCCATCATCCCGCTCGTTAACGTTCACGCTTCTTTGCCGCGCGATAACTATTGGATCTTCCACGGGCAGATCTAACGGCTCTCGATTGCCCTCTCCCACTGCCGCCCGATAGCTGTTAGATCTTCCCGACTGTGATCCGATGACCCTCGTTTCTCCATTCTGTTTCCTCCCAATACCCATCATCAAACGATCTCCGCCATTGATTTGTGTGATCCGACAGCTGAGCTTCGTCCCTCCGCCATTCTATCTACGCCCACGACCTGCTTTGTGCTCCCGAGAAACAAAGGTGGCCGGCTACCAGTTCTGGTACTATCTGTGTTAATTCTTCAGCAACTACATTCAACACAGTGTACACCCGAAGGACGAAAAGGACGGCCTCGAGCAGATCAAGGTGTTAATTAGTCATGGAGCCTTATACACATTACATTCCATATGCTTAGAAAAGGATAGCAGAGCATTAGAAAAGGTCGATTTTGTTCATTAAAACACACAGTTTGCAGCAGAGATCCATATCAAATTGTAAATGTGGTTGGTGGTTCATTATGACCCCTCCACGCATAGCCCAGCAGAGCAATTTTGTAATCAACCTCTATATATATCTAGAAGACAGAATGTAATAGGTTGATGAATGTTATTTTGTTGTAAGCTTCAACTTCTAGAGACTGTAACTTCTGGAGGTTGTGCCTGTTATGCATTTATTCATGTGTTGTAGATGTTTAGCATTAGAGGGGCTGTCATCCCACCTCTATGTTTGAATCTAGCATGTATCGTTGAATTTTTATGTAGGTTTCTATTATTTTAATGCCAGAGAGCTGTCATCCTGTCTGTCTATTAGGAAACATATTTACAGACCTTTTAACTGGTTGTAGCTAGCCATCACAGGGTCCTGTGCATCTGCTGGTGTGGTCAGTCTTCTCCATCATCACATTTTCCTTAAACTATGAGTAATTGGTGGTCTAAAGCCTTGTAGTCTGGGGGTGTTCACCCATGTCTGGGGTTAAGCATAGTAGAAGTGGTTATCTGGCTTGAATATGCAGCATTTATTTCATTCATCCACCATTTTCCAACATTTTTGTTGAGTTTATAATGTTCCCGAGCATCTCTGATATACAACCTAGGAGAGTTTCTTGGGGTGATAACATTAATTGGCGCTGTTGTCGGGGAGAGGAGAATCGAAGCTCAGCTTCCCTGGGAGAACGACACAGTTCCAGATTTTGATGATAGACAAGGTTTGGGCACAATTTCTAGTTGTAATCATCTATCTGGCGACTCCATTGGAGGAAGACCAACCTTTGGCGACTCCACATTGAAGTTCTGGTGCAGCTGGTGAAGCATGCTCAGAGAAATCCTTAGAAACCATCAGTTGAACCAGTGCCTGGTCATGAGAAGATCGTTCAGCAGAAGAAAATATTGCAGTAAGGAGCATCAGGACCAGGTAAGCCTTAGAAGTTCTATGTATCTCTGTTAGTGAATGTCACCTTCAGAGATTCATTAAGCCCCTTAGTCATTCATTTCCATTTCGGACCTCATAAGAAAGAAGCTTTACATGCTGTCCATTATATTCCTCTGTCTCTGTCATTCTTTTCATTGATCCATTCCACTCAGTCTACCAGTATCCTTTCACTTGCCTCAGTCATGTCAGGCCAGCAAGCCCTCACAAAGATAGAATGAATAGTTGCTGCTAGGTATGGACCTAGATGGGGAAGCTAGAAAATGGTTCAGACAATTACCCCCTAGGTCCATTGCAGACATTGAGGCCCTAGATGATGTATTCTTAAAGCACTAGGGGAATAATAAAGATCTGCTCTTTTATCATGATGAATTTGGGAACTTGCAGAGAGAAGATGGCGAGCTGTTGTCTGATTTCAATATCAGATTCAATCTTATGTACATCAGAATGCCAACTGAAGTCAAACCCACCCCTACTTCTACTATGATTACTTATGCCAATGCCTTCAATTCCTAGTTCTACCTGCTGTTAAGAGAAAGAAGATGTGCTTCTTTGGCTGATATGAAAAATGCAGCCTTTGAGGTAGAAGAAAACATTATTGCTGGAGAAAGACTCGAAGGTAAAGATGAAAGGAGAAGACAGGGAGGTGAATTCTCATCATCTTATGATCCTGAGATCGATGAATTAGCTAGGATGATTGAGTTTCTAGCCTTTGAAGTTTCCAAGTTGAAGGCTGAGCAGTATTCTGAGGAAGCAGGAGCTCCTTGTGACTTTTCTCTTCCAAAGCCAAATCCATATAGAGAGACAAAGGAGTAGATGCAGATTTTGCAAAGAAATAACATTACAAATGAAGATAAAGGGGTAAGGCCCCTTTTACAGAATATAGTCATGAAAGAAGAGCTGTTTGAAGAAGAGGAGGAGGTCCATGGTTTGGAAGGTGCTCCTTTCCTAACAAGGGCTGCTTATGAGAAAGCAATATCCAAAGGCACTGCTCAGCAATTTGTTGTAGCTGCAGAACAACAAGTTGACCATCAGTGGTAGCTAGCAGTGGCAGCCAGTAGCAGATCCCTTCACCCTCAAAGAATCTGAGCTTGAAGCCAGCCCAGCTTCCAGTGACTATGCAAATCTGTCAATTTTCCAGCCTGCTATGCTCCCCAGTCCAGTGACCAAGAAGGGAGAAGAAAGCTCCCCATCATCTTTTGTCCCTCTGTCTACTCAAGTAAAAATCCCTCGAAGTTGCCACTTAAACACTGGGGAAAAACAAAATTCAATACTCAAGGTTGAAGCTGATCATCTTAGTCTTGATGCTCTGAAACCTGCTCAGGTGGCCTCCACTCAGATTGAAAAGGCAGCTTATCAGATGACAGAGGAAGAGAATGTACAGTTTTGGGACTCCTCCTTGGATGAGGATTGTTCAAAGAAAAATTCAGGAGCAGATAATGTTTCTGTGTCCCCTACACATGAACATATTGGTGCACCATTCATATTAATTGTGCAGGCCACAGATGATAAAGATAAGTACACAGCAGCAATGATTATTCAACAGGTGTACAAAGGCTCCCATAAAGAACGTCCAAGGAGGAAAATACACAGAAGGGAGATGAAATTTGATCCATTTCTACCTATTAAGCTCAAATGTCATAAACTGTTTGAGGTAGAGGATCAAATAAATCCTGTTTTGTAGCTCTATGATGAAGATGCCGAGAGCAGGAGAAGCAATTTTTGTGGCTCAGCAGATGGGCAGTTTTTGAAGCTTTAAGTTTTCAAGCCTTATTGTTGTAATTATGTTCTTTTTAGTAGAGACTTAGTTTGACTCCATTCCCAATGGATACTAGGCAATGTTTTTAACCTAATTTTGTATGAAGGCATTGGTCTGCAGTTCTTGAGACCTCACAAAGAGGATCTCATCCCCAGAAGGAGCCAATGTTAACTCTGCTACATTTTGTGACATTTGATGGGTTGAAAACAGGTGTGACAGTGTTGATCCGTGCCTTAAGAATTCTCACAACAGGTGGTTTCTTTTTTTCCCTCATTCTCCTTATAACTCCATAGCCACTGCTTTCACTGTCCTCCTTTGAAACTCTGCCTAATCCCATGTTTTCTCTGAGCCTCGCTTTCTCTATTTTGTCTTCTAAAACTTCTTCTTTCCCTGCTAGCCCTATTTTCCTTCAAATTTAAGTGTAAACCCATGTTGTTTAACTCTCGAGCGCAAAGTTTAAATTGCATGACTGCACGCCTTATCCATTTATTCCTCATCGTTTAACCGTAGCCATTGATCGTCCCGATCTAACGGTCAATTATCTTTTTCCAGCACATTAAACTCTACACACGTTCGCTATCTTTTGGCCATCCATCATGCGATCGAATGATAGTCACAAGCCCCGATCGTGCGACTTGCACGCACGTTAACCCGCGGCGGTGGCAGTTTTCGTCCACCAAGCGTCGTGTTTTGACTAGATCACACCCGCCCTATACGTAAACCGCCACAGCCCATAAGCGGTGCGGGGAATACCGCCCGCCCGTGAAATCACCATCCTCCCACTTGTTAACATTCGCGCTTCTCTGCTGCGTGATAACCATTGGATCTGCCACGGGAAGATATAACGGCTCTCGATTGCCCTCTCCCGCTGCCACCCGATAGTCGTCGGATCTGCCCGACCGCGATCCGACGGCCCTCATTTCTCCATTTTGTTTCCTCCTGACACCCATCATCAAACGATCTCCGCCATTGATTTGTGTGATCCGATGGCTGAGCTTCGTCCCTCCACTCAGTCTGCCTCCACCATTCTGTCTACGCCCACGACCTGCTTTGTGCTCCCAAGAAACAAAGGTGGCAGGCTACCAGTTCCGGTACTGTCTGTGTTAATTCTTCAGCAACTGCATTCAACACAGTGTACACCCAAAGGACGAAAAGGACGGCCTCGAGCAAATCAAGGTGCTAATCAGTCATGGAGCCTTGTACACATTACATTCCATATGCTTAGAAAAGGACAACAGAGCATCAGAAAAGGTCGATTTTGTTCATTAAAACACATAGTTTGCAGCAGAGATCCATATCTAATTGTAAATGTGGTTGGTGGTTCATTATGACCCCTCCACGCATAGCCCAGCAGAGTAATTTTGTAATCAACCTCTATATATATCCAGAAGACAGAATGTAATAGGTTAATGAATGTTATTTTGTTGTAAGCTTCAACTTCTAGAGACTGTAACTACTATGATACCTGCAGCATCTAGTCTTCATTTTCAGCTAATGCAAGCTTCTTTTGCTATTAATTTCTCACTTTCCACTTCTTCTTCTTTGTTCTAGGTTGTGCCTGTTATGCATTTATTCATGTGCTGTAGATGTTTAGCATTAGAGGGGCTGTCATCCCACCTCTATGTTTGAATCTAGCATGTATCATTGAATTTGTATGCAGGTTTCTGTTATTTTAATGCCAGAGAGCTGTCATCCTGTCTATGTATTAGGAAATAGATTTACAGACCTTTTAACTAGTTGTAGCCGGCCATCACAGGGTCCTGTGCATCTGCTAGTGTGGTCAATCTTCTCCATCATCACATTTTCCTTAAACTGTGAGTAATTGGTGGTCTAAAGCCTTGTAGTCTGGGGGTGTTCACCCATGTCTGGGTTAAGAATAGTAGAAGTGGTTATCTGGCTTGAATATGCAGCATTTCTTTCATTCATCCACCATTTTCCAACATTTTTTTTGAGTTTATAATGTTCCCGAGCATCTATGATATACAACCTAGGAGAGTTTCTTGGGGTGATAACACTCACTACTCAGAAGGAGGACCCAAATATACAGCACCTAGAAATAGAGGTGTGTGAGCTACAGCAGCAATATAATGAAGTAAAAGGGACTGCGCAAATGGTTTCCCTTACACAGAGGCTCACGCAGATGCAGCAGACGAAAGCGCTCAAGGAGCAGGTGGATGTTGCTTGACACAAGGAAGTCGTTTTGAAAGCACGCGTACAATCATGGATTGATGAGGCTTTTGTGATTATAGCCTCTATTGAAGAAAAGCTCGCGCAGATGCAAGGAACACATGAATAGATTCAGGAGAGAAATTCAGCTACAGTGGCTTTTTAACAACGCGTCCAAGAATCACAACAGGCAACTGCTCAATGCACTGCTGATTTTGCAGTAGTCCAGGTAGAGTTGGGAGGTCTTCACGCAAATATCTCTGCACTGACAGAGTGTGTTCCTATAAGTTAGCTTTCGATTGCTCTAATAATGAAGCGGAGTATGAAGCATTGGTTACAGGTCTAAATATTTTGAAGAAGTTGGGTGCGAAAAAGGATCTCTATTTATGGTGATTCAAAGCTAGTGATTAAACAAGTCAAAGGAGAATATCAAGCGAAGCATCCGCAGATGAGAGCTTATAGGAACACAGTCCTGGATATCTTGAAAATGTTTCCAGAATACACATTGACAGTGGTGTCGAGAAGTCAAAACATCATTGTTGATTCACTTGCTACAACAGTGAGCAAACTGAAAATTCCAATGAATTCTAGCAATAAAATTGAAATTCATGTCAAACATAGGCCTATTGTTCCTGATAATCTGAGGTATTAGCGTTTTCTAGGATGACAATGAAATTAATTCCTTTTTGTAGAATGAAGGGAAGTTTAAGAATGCTTTCATTGATGATGTTTGTGATTCTGATGAACAAGACCTTGAGGTAAATTAGATGGATGTTTTACAGCTGAAGGATAATGTTATTCCTAGAGGACTTATACTTTTACAGGAGTTGTTTGATCAAGATGATGTGGTGAGAAAACCAGCCTTGGTTCCTATTGACAAAGGAGTTGAAGATGTAAACTTTGGGACAACAGTTAGCCCAAGCGTGTTAAGTTATCAAAAACATTATCTCCTGAGTCAAAGGCTAAGTATGTTAAATTGCTTTCTGAATTTTCTGATTTTTTTGTGTGGGATTACTCATATTTGAAAGTATATGACAAGAACATCATTCAGCATACCATTCCTATCAAGCTAGATCAAAAACCTTTTAGACAAAAGTTGAGGAGAATCAATCCAAAGCTGTTGCCATCCATCGAGAAAGAGGTAAATAGATTGTTTAAAGTTGGTATCATTGTTCCAATTAGATTCTCTGATTGGGTTTCAAATTTGGTCTCGGTACGAAAAAAGACCGGAGAGATAAGGTTGTGCATTGATTTCTGGAACCTAAATAAAGTATCCCTGAAAGATAATTATCCTCTTCCTAAGATGGACCATATTCTACAAAGAGTAGTTGGAGCATCATGGATGTCACTACTAGATGGCTACTCAGGTTACAATCAGATCTTCGTGCACGAAAAATACTAAGACAAAACTGCCTTCACAACACCATGGGGAACTTTTCAGTATGAAAAGATGCCATTTGGGCTGAAGAATGCTAGGGCCACTTTTCAATGGGCCATGGATATAGCTTTCACATACGAGAAGGATGTTTTCTTGGTGGTTTATTTAGATGACTTGACAGTATTTTCTGGTTCTGATGATGAGCATTTACACCACCTGAGTATTGTTTTTCGAAAATGTTGGGAGTTCAAGATTTATTTAAATCCAAAGAAGAGTATTTTTGCCATGGAGGAAGGTAAACTCCTTGGTCATATAATTTCTAAAGATGGTATTCGCATTGATCCTTCTAGGGTGGAGGCAATCCAGCAAATAGACTTTTCATGCAACAAAAAGGAGATTCAAGCTTTCAATGGTAAGATGAACTTCTTACACAGATTTATACCAAATTTGGCTGAGAATTTGCGTGAGTTAACTAATATGTTGAAGAAGGACAACACTATGAAATGGATGGAGGATGCCATGAAATCTTTCAACTTGGTAAATATTGCTTTGACCATAGCCCCGGTTTTGACCAGTCTTGATTATACTCATGATTTTATTATATTTCCATTTACATATGAGCACACTTTGGCTGTGGCGTTGATGCAAAAGAAGGATTAGGTGGAACAACCCATTGCATTTTTCAGTCAGACTATCAAAGATGTTGCTTTGCGCTATAACATCATTGAGAAACAAGATTTGGCTCTTATAAAGGCATTGAAGGATTTCTGAGTCTACATTCTGCATTCACATACCATAGCATATGTTCCTAATGTGACTGTCAAAGATGTCCTCATGCAAACTGATCCGGAAGGAAGAAGAGGTAAGTGGATAGCAGCGATGTTGGAGTATGATCTTGAGATTAAGCCTACCAAATTGATCAAAGGTCAAGGCTTGGAAAAACTTATGGCTGAGTCTAATCTTCATGCTCTGGAGATAAATCTCATTGCAGCATTGTCAGATGACGAAGATGGTGGCACCCTCATTCAAGTATCAGAGATGTTTCTCAACTCACCTTGGTATTCTAATATAGTATATGTTCTTCAGCATCTTTCTCCTCCTCCTAGAATGTCAAGAAGTAAAGGTAGATCACTAAAACTAAAGTCTACAAAATTCTGCATTTTAGATAGTGCTCTCTATTGGAAAGATCTGGGAGGGGTTCTCCTTAATTGTTTGGTTGAAAATGAAGCTCAGCAGGTAATGAATGATTTTCATAGAGGAGATTGTGGGGGTCACTTGTTTTGGAAAACAACAACTAATAAAATCTTGAGAGCAGGATATTATTGGCCATATTTGTTTTCAGATTTATATAAGACAATCATGAGCTACCACGAATGTCAAGTTTTTCAGGGAAAAAGGAAGCTGCTTCCTCTTCCTTTGAAGCCAGTTGTAGTTAATGCACCTTTCCAGTAGTGGGGGCTTGATTTCATAGGAGAAATTCATCCTACATCATCAGCACAGCACAGATGGATTTTGACAGCTACTGATTACTTCACCAAATGGATCGAAGCCATTCCAACAAGGCAAGCTACGAACACAGTAATTATTCAGTTTTTAGAGTCCAATATCTTGTCTCGTTTTGGTTTCCCTCACAAGATTATTACAGATAATGTAGTAGCATTTAAGTCGAAGAGAATGGTTGAGTTTTGCAACAAATACAACATCACATTGGGTCATTCCATGGCATACTACCCGCAGGGCAATGGACTAGCTAAGTCTTCAAATAAATCCTTGGTAAACATTATTAAGAAGATGTTGGAGGCAAACAAAAAGAATTGGCATCAGAAGCTTTTCAATTCTTTGTGGGCCAAAAGAGTGAGCAATAAGAAATCAATAGGTATGTCACCTTTTGAATTGGTTTATGTTACTAATACAGTGGTTCCCACATCCCTTGCAGCCCCGGTCATGAGATTATTGCAAGAAGAGGACAATGAAGAAGATGATATTCAGCACCAGATCAATCAAATGATTCACCTTAAACAAACAAGAGAAAAGGTTTCTCAAAACACTTTCCAGCTACAAGAGAAGATAAAGAAAATTTATGACCGCAAAACCAAGGCAAGAAAGTTTCAGCTAGAAGATGTAGTGCTGCGATGGGATGCACGAAATGAAGAAAAAGGGAAACATGGTAAGTTTTACAATCTATGGAAAAGACTGTATAAAATATCAACCTATCGAGGAAAAAATGCGTTTTTATTAAAGGAAATGGATTGTCAAGAATGCTCAGGAGGACCAGTGAATGGTAGGCTCCTAAAACACTACTATTTCTGAAGCAGCTCGCTGAAGTTGTTTCATTGTCATTATATAAACCAGTTTTCTTTCCTTGCAAGTTTTGAAGTACAATGTCACTTGAGCTTAGGGCCCGAAGTGAAGGCTATAAAGCTTAAATTATTTGTGCTGAGTTTAGTTGGTTTTTGAGTCAGTTTAGAGTCGGTTGTTAGCCAGTCTTCAGTTTGTATCCAGTCATTTTTCAAAAAATAAAAAATAAAAAATGAAAAAGTTTTTAGTCTTTCATTTGTTTGACTGTATTGGCTCAATCAGCTAGGCACTTGGTCTACAGTGTTCTTGACACCTCCAAGGAGCTGCCATCCCCAATAAGCAATGTTAGGGTCAATATCTGCATACTTCCATCAGGAATCAAATCTGCTCTTTGCATTTTCATTTTAGGTGTCTCATACTGAATTTTTGGATCATTCCATTAAGTCATGTCAAAATGATCCTCTGATGGTTGTCTTCTTCTCAGAAAATTAAATCTTCCCTCATGAGGTACATTTGCCGACCCATCTCTATGTTTTATTCAGTTGTGGTTTCAAATATGTTATTTTTAGTGTCAAGCCAGTTGCCTTTCCATTAGGTCTTAGGGTTCATTTCCAAGGTCAAAAGCATGGTTTCAAGTGTAAATAAAGGGCAGCAAAGGTATGAGGATGACCAATAAACAAAGAGTGATTGCTAGTAAGTCATGGTGATTGTACAAAGATCTTATGTCACTAATGTAATTTTCATCTCAAAAACATGTTTTTGAGATGAAAACAGAGTATTTTTAGTTGATTTATATATTTTTTATGTAATTCAATTCATTTCATGTAATAAGTGTTCCCAAATGCACCAAGCATTTCTCCTTGTTGCAAGAAAACAAAACCATTGAAGAAATCAATTCTATCCAAGCATCATCCACCTGAAAAGAGAAAAAGAGAGAAAGGTATTAAACAGAGATTTGAAGACAAAGAAAAAGTTCCAAAAAACATTAGAAAGTGGGTTTTTTCTAAAGAAAAATCAAAATCACCCTCTATATAAGATTTCAAATTCCTTTTCCAAATTCATCATTTTCATTTGACAAAGAGAAAGAAGAGAGTTGAAGGAGAGAAGGGAATTAAAGCCAATTGGTGGCTGAACAAAGAGGAGGCACTGTGCATAGAGCAGGAGGCATTGCACACAGAGTAGATTGAGGAGGTGATGCACATAGGAGACGAAGCATTACGCATAGGGACAAAGCACTACGCATAGGACCGATTTTCCAATGCAATTTTACATGGTGCTGTGCATAGAGCCGGAGCGCTACACTCCTGTACAAGGCGTTGCGCATAGGCCCAGCAAACACCAAAACCACAAGTAAGTGCACTCTTTGAACTATCCTCCCGACATTCAGTTCATGATTTTGAAGTTGGTTTGCTATTTAAAATTTCAAACCCTAGGTTGCCTACAAATCCCTCCACCTATCCCTTATACCCTAATTCCCTCAAACAAATCCCTCCACCTATCCCTTATACCCTAATTCCCTCAAACAAATCCCTCCACCTATCCCTTATACCCTAATTCCCTCAAATCCCTTATACCCTAAATCCCCAAAACAAAATCCTTAAAACCCTATTTACTAAACAATCCCTACCAAAAATACCCTCCTTCTCACTCTCATATCATATATATCTCATCCTACATCGCATAAGCTCCTCTCCCCTTCCCCTATCCCTATTCACCATAACTCACTTCTTGACTACCTTCTCTAGGGTTTCAAAGCTTCAAAATTCAACAAACATGGACAAAGAGGATAAATATTATGAGGAGGAGGAAAATAGTGGCAGTGAAAGTTTGCGAGATGAACTTCAGCATCAAAGAAAACCACATAAGGGAGGCAGAATCATAATAGAGGAACCATCAAACATCAGAGAGTTACAGGATTCTCATATGACCACCTCTTGTTTCAGACATATAGGGTGTTATGTGTTTTGTGAGTAGGTGGAAAGAGTTCAACATCATCCTGAGCTGACCAGGCTTTTTGTAGCTAATCTCCATGATAACAAGGTAAGTCTTCCCAGGGTGACGTTTATAGTTTCATCCTCCATCATTGCTGATGCTACAAGGATTACAAATTTGGGGGAAAAATTGTATAAGGCACAAGATTTGGATGAGCAATACTATGAGCCATACATCAAATCCAGGTAAAGGAATTAAAAGAAGAGGACCTTTCCTTTCAGGTTCCTTGAAGACAAGTATGCCCCTATGATGAGGATCATTATGAAGTATTTTACATGTGAGGGCATCTTTTCTAGATTGTACACCTATCATATTAGGCTTCTTATGCACTTCAAGAGTGAAAATGTTGAACATCCTGTATTTCTTATTCAGGAACATTGAGAATATGGCCTACATTGTACAAAAAAATCCATACCCCCAGCAAATGAGTAGTATGTATCACTATTCCTTGATTAAGATGATTGTGCTACATCATCTCAACCTCCTCAACATCTACTGGGATACATTCATTGCCAATGACATCTTCAATGGTCCTCAAATTCCTCCACTAGTGCCCCAAGAAGTAGAAAAGCCTTCTAGCAGTGCCAAAGTAAAGAAAAGTGAGAAGGCTAAAGAGACTAGAGTTTTTGAGAAGCCAGAAGCCTACAAAATATATAAGAGAGGGGCCAGAAAGTTTTTTGTAGTGGATAGGCAAGTGTTTACTCCACTTTATGTGGAAGGGGCTTTGCCTTCTTCATCAACTCATAGGAAAATGCTTGCTCCACAAAATGTGGAAGGGGCTTTGCCTTCTTCATCAACACAATAGGCACAATAGGTGTAGCAGGTGCATAAAGGGAAGGAAAACTTGGTGGAGGAAAGCCTCAATGATGAAGAGGAAAGGAAATTTGATTTTATGGAAGATGATGAACCAGAACAGCCACACATCCATCATGGCCTTGAGATAGTTGACTTGGAGGCTCAAGATGAGGCAACAAATGAAAATATAACCATAAGGGAAAAAGATGCATAGATCCAAGCACCAATGGACAACTTGGCGAGAGATAAGTATTTTATTTCATACCTTGAGCAAGAGAACAAGTAGCTAAGTGACAAACAAGTCTTCATAGAGCTGGAACTTCTCAAAGCAAAGAGGCAAGGTGACAAAGGCAAGTCAGTAATGCAAGAAGAAGAAACTCCAGCCACCTTGACTACAAAATAAATGCTTGACAAGGAGATTGAGGAGGATAGAGAAAATTAGCTTGATAGGGTCAATTTGAATTTGGAGAAGCTACTACAAAAGTCCAACAGGGACAATCAAATCATCAAGCACATGGCTCACCATTACAGTACCCAGAACAAGATTTGCAACATAAGGGTCAAGCAAATGAAGACAAGGCTAAAACAAGCACTCAAAGGAAAAAAGGAGGGTGATAGGTTTAGGTTGATTACTGAAGCTTCCTTGGCTAACCACGACACTTGATGTTGGTGTTCTCCACAAATTTTGAGTTAGTTTTAAATAATTTTTGCCTTTTGGAGAATTTAGCAATTTTTGACACATAAATTTTGGCTCTATGGCGTTGCGCTTTTCATAGCGGAATTCAATGAGGAAATGGTTAGAATTTTTGGATTCACAATGATGAGTACATGCACCCTGTGCATTTTCTAAGCTTTTGGAGTAGAATTGGTCAACCAAAAGGTCAAAAACTACTCAAAACAATGACCTTTCTACCTTCTGTTTGAGCCATAAAAGTAGTCTTGTAAGAATTCGTTTTTGAGGGGTAAAATCAACTCAAAATGAAAAAATACAAGATGTTCTGGAAAGTATACTTGAATATCTTTCCAACAAGCTATTGCGGGCCCAATTAGGACACTGGGAAGGCCTCTAAAATGGTCCTGCAAGAAGTGTTGCACATAGAGCTTGGGTGCTACACATAGGGCAATTTTATCCTCAATTTTCACTTCACTGTGCCATCACTGTAATTTTGTGTTTTCTCTCATGGATGATGTTTTTACTGATGTAAATGGTAACTAGGCATGTAAATAGGATGGATAATAGTTACTAGAAGGTAGATTCATTAGATCAAAAGCTATCTTGAGGACAAATGAATCAGTTTCCTCCCTTTTAGAGGCAAGTTGTTAGGTTGCCTAGATTTCAGTTTCTTGTTCAATTTTTGATGGATTAGTTCCTCATCCTAGGGATTAGACCCCTGAGGATGGGAGGAGGTTAAATAAATGTCTATATCTTCTTCTTCTTTCTCATTGTAAAGGGTTGGACTCAGTGGGATGCTTATGCTTTGAGTAGACATCATTTTGTATCAGTTACAATAGGAGATTAATGAAAAATTGCAGCTATTTCTTTGGGATCCATGTGGTATGATGCTCAGTTCAGTTTTCCTTATGTTTTCATGTGTTAAAATGTATTGTTGATTCCATTTCATCATTTCATGCTCTTTATGTGAATGTATACAAGTTTGAAAGGCAAAATCCATAACTTCTATGCTCTGTTTTGGGTAGACATTTCATAGTCTATGTTTTCTTCAGTTTAGGAAGAATCCATGTTGCTTACATGATATTTCTAGCTCCTCACCTATCTTTGAATCACTTCACACATCAAATCCTAGAGTGTTGAGCCTTGTTCCTACCTTGCCCCATCAAAACCCTGCATTTTTGACCTAATTTCCTTTCCCTAACTGTTTGGCTCCTCCTGATCCAGCAAAACCCTTCAAAATCAAATCAAACCTTGTGCTACTATACCTAGCCTAATATCATTTTCTTGATCCAGTCATCTTGGCTGAGATCCTTATGGAGAGAGCCCTCTCCTGGCCTAGTAGGGCTAGCTACTTGGCTAAGCGTGGTTTGTGGTTACCCTAGCATTACCTTCCTTCAGCCTGAGGTTCAATCTAGGTGATAACAGATGCGTTGTTCAGAAACCGCTGTAACTGAACTACTTTCCTGAATCTATTCCTGTGTTCCCTACATCTGTACGAGCTTTGCTTCAATAGAGGCTGTAATGAAAAAAGCCTTATCAATCCCCGGTTGTACGTGCACTTTAAAAATGACTTCCTTGTGTCGAAAAACATCCACCTGCTCCTTGATCTCTTTCGCCTGCTGCATCTGCATGAGCCTTTGTGTAAAGGAAACTGTCTGCATGGTCCCTTTTACTTCATCATATTGCTGTTGTAGCTCACACACCTATGTTTCTAGGCACTGTATATTCGGGTCCTCCTGCAGAGTAGTGAGAACCACGAACAACTCCTCAAACAGCTTGGTGCAATATTTCACTGCGTTGTTGACCTCCACTATGGCTGCTGTAATGCTGTTGGCGCGTATCCTTAATATTTGGAGGAGTTGAAGGTTGTGCCTTCAACTGCAGTTTGGCGATCTGAAGGTTTAGCTCCAGCTGAACCTTGGCCATCTCTTCCTTAGCCTTGTGCACCCCGGCTACTAGTTTCTAGATGCACGCCTTCGCTGGTTCCTTTGCTTGGATGGCTAGCTCCAGGACCATCTAGCAGGCTTCGTCAACCACTTGCACAATTGGCCGGTTCTACACCAATACTTCGTCGCGCTATAGGCTCAATTGTTCAATGTTGATGCACTACTCGCTCATGACTTGGTATGCGTGACCTTCCTTGGCTTGCAGTTCTATAGTAACTCCATCCTGCAAAACAGGGAGTGCAACCATATTTATTCCAACTCCCTTCAGCCTGCTGACCATAGGCCTGTCAACCTCATTTTCTATCATGAGTGCTCCCTCTTGCAGCACTATAGTGTTAGTCACCCCGACAAAAAGCATTTCCTTAGTCGCGGTCATGCCTAGTGTGAGGCTAGTTGACACAATACCAGCCTATGGCATGCGCACCTGCAACTCCTATATCTGCACTCAGGGAGCCCCCAACACTGTCTGATGTTCCTCCGCAAACTGTTGGAGGGCCTTTGCAGTGACATCCCTCACCATCTTCCCAATGTCATGTAGATCCCCTCAGTGAGGGTGATCGGGTCAAAATAAGTCTTTGAGGCCTTCGACTTCTTCCGCGGCCCCACTTGCTCTCTTGGGTGCTGTTGTTTTAACTATGTGGATGTTGTTTGCAGGTCCGCACCACCTTCCTCTAGATCTGTTTGTTGTTCGGGTGAAGGTGGCTTCTGGCCTTTGCACTCCTTCTCTGCTACTCTTCTGCTGCCTTCGCAGTGTCCTGCACCGCCTGGGCCTTCACTGCTGCTCCTTCATTCCTACGCTTCTCTACCAGCTGTGCCATCTGCAGTTTTTCCTCCTCCTTCTTCCTCTGTACAATGGACTTCTCTGCTTCCACTGCGGAGCTGGTTGGAGCCCGCCACGACTCAAGAATGACAAATATGACATCGTCCGTAGCCAGATAAGGTAGCCCCTTCCATGTCTTCTTGGGGTCCTTCATCGCCTTGATGTATACGTGATGAAAGTTTGCCTTGAACTCCGTGAAGCTCTGCAGACTATTATAAATAGTGGGTGATAACCACGGCTTGCGATTAATCCCCATTCTGATGTTCATCTCCTTTAACACCAAGAATATCTTACTATCCCTGATTCTCTGTGCATCTTTGGTTGCCCACGACGAAGTGTACTTCGCTGCCTCTGGAAGATCTTGCGCAATTGTTGGGAACTAGCTGTCCTCAAGCAATTCCCAAGCCACCAGCACTATGGATAGCTGTTATAGCACCATTTACCACCCTTGGTATTTGTGATGCTTGGTTTATGGCCTAGGGCAACCCCTCCTTCTAGACTTGGTCCAAATATATAAAAAACAATGTTTTATTCCCTGTATGCTACTTTGCCCTGAGATAAAAGCACGTACATGCAGGTTAGTCAATACCCAACCCATGTATATGTGTTAAAACACAAAAAAAATTAAATTTCCTTAATTATGGGCAGAGTTCACAGTTTTTACCTATTGATTACCTGCTATTTCCTGTGGCCCAACTATTTCCCAACTAAAAAACTAATTGGGAGAAGTATAAATAAACTTATATGGGAAGGCCTAAAGGGAGAGAAGAGATAGAGTTATTATATTGAGATTATCCCTGACTGAGTTTGATGAATCCCTCTGCCTCATGCACTTCCCCAGCTTCAGGAAACCCTTGTTTCCTTGATTATAGATATTCTCCCTTTTGCTTGAGATATCATGGTGTTGGTTATGGAAGAAGATTGTTGAAGGCTAGGATAGGACAAACCCGGAGGCTGGTTCTGCTTGGAGCCAGAAGAAGAAGACTCAAGTGAATTCTCTCCATGTTATTTATAACTTACTGCAATAAAATAAACGTTGTCTTGTTTCCGAAATTAACTTTGTTTATTCATCAAATTATGTTATAATTCATGTATGAATGTTGTTTTGATGTATGATCAATCATTTTTTTATATGATATAAAGTCAAATTTCGTGAATATGCTTTACTTCTATACTGCTATGTATGTTCGAATTGAATGATTTTCAGGTTTGAATAACATCAGGAGTTGCAGAGGGTCTGAACCTTGCGGGACCTACTCGAATGAAGGAATTCTGGGTATGGTTGCTCTTACGTAGTTTGATTATTTAAGCATTTTGCCTGAGCAATATGAGTGTTTCTTGTTGTAGTTTGCTTCTGCTCTGTTGGGGTTCTAACCCAAAGCCCTAGGGTACTTATTCCCGAAAAAGAATTGGCGACTCCACTGGGGATAACAATCTTGTTATTCCTAGTTTGGGTTGTTTAGTGTCAATCAATGCTCAGTCTTTGGTTTGCTTCTTGTTACAGTCTTATTTGGTCTAGTAGAGTCTCAGACCTTAAGTCTGATCTTTTGGATCTCGCTTTGTTTTTTATTTTTCTTGCAAAGCTTTGTATACGCCTTTTACTCTATTTACAGTAGTGTACACACGCTTGTTTCTGTGAAGTGAAACCGTGTATACGTGAGTTTCCTATATCACAAAAACGTGTACATGCCTCTGTGTTTGAACACAGTCGCGTATGCCAATTTTTTCATTGTTTTTTCAAGTCTCTCTGCCCAGATAGACTTGTTGCCTAGTCTTTTTAGTCTCTGTGTGGTCAATTTCTATTTAAAAAATTTAATTATTCAACAAGATTACTGTTTCGAAGTCTCTTCCTCATTGAAAAGATTTGGCCTAGGTTTTCTTTTTGAGCAAGTTTGTAATTGGTGTTTTGGCACACAAGACTTCGTTCAGAAGTTCTTGATTGTTTTGGTCCTCCAGAATAGGAGATTGTTTTCAGTTTTAGTGTCAAGCTCGGTTTTTGGATCTACTTTCTTTGCTTTCCTTCGTTTTGTGGCCTTATAGCTTTTCTTTCTTTTTGAAAGTCTTTTTGACGAATTTGGAAGTATTTCTTTCCTGGCTTCTTGGTCAGTTTGTCAAACTCGTTGCTGCTATTTGGGTTGTTTGGTACAAGTTGAAGTCTTTTTTCTCAAGTTTTCGTTCATTTTCGAGTTTGTAACTTGCAAAGACTCCTTTTTCTTTTTTTTTGATCTTTTGAGTATTAGTAGCATTTTGAGTGATTTCAAAAAGTTGTTTTAGTTGTTTCTTGAAAAAGAAAAGATCTCAAAAAATGTTGTTTTTTGTTTTCTTTTGCCAAGTGTGATTTTGGTTTCTTTTGGTTTTTGAAAGTGAATTGCGATCTTTTACAATTTGTCCTTCTTGTTTGGAGAGAATTTTGTGTTCAATGTATGCTCTTCAATACTTAAGTTGGCTCATTGATAGTTATAAACAATTTCTTTTGCCTTTTAGAGTGATTTAGGATCTTGCATCTCCATTAAATCTTTCATTAGGGTAGTTTGCATTGTTAAAGCATTCGTAGTCTTTTAGTTTTTGGGTGTGTGAAGTGTGTTTCAAGAAAAGAAAAGAAAAAGTATTTTGCTTTATAGAAGTTTCGTAGAACCCATGTAGAGATCTCTTTTCATCGAAGAAAAAATGATTGCATTCATGTAGTTAGTTTTTCATTGATTTATTTTGTGTCATACAAACACCATTGGTTTCACTTCCATCAATACCCTTGACTTAAAGAACAACCATTAAAATCAAGCGATTAATTAAAATAAACTAGAACTTTTGTATTGTCATCAGAATACACCAACAAGTTTAGGTTTATTAGGGCCTTGGATTAGGCGAGAGGAGAGTTAACTCTCCAAGGCCACTCTAAATTACAAAATGTAGAAGTTTGATTAATGAGCGAAATCCAATAGCGTTAGGAAGACCGGGAAAGCTCTGTAACTGGGAGTAAATCATGAGGGTGAGTGAAGATAAGGATGAGAGATACCCCCTCTCTTACTTGTCGGATCCTACCTCACGACTATTCCACCCGGCTTCTAATACGAGTTGGTGACCATAGTTGCCTATCCTAGGGACCACACAGGTGGCTACATGTTATAGACATTTTTGGGCACTGCAACCCCAATCATAAATGTCAATAAAACAAGGGCTCTTAAGTCCCTAAAAGTTTTGTTCTGACCCCTAAAAGAACAAGGTCAACTGATTACATCTTCTCCCAGAAGTTCTCCACGAGAAACTACTCAGAACTGGTCAAAACTAGACCATTTCACCTGCTCCATAGGCAAAGTGCATTGCATCTCACCTGAATACACCCAGTAGGTGCGTTGCATTTCAAAAAGCCCTTCTATGGGGTGCGATGGGTGAGAAGGGACAAATGGCAGGGTCAATCCGCAAGGTGGAGGAGCATGGAATCTTCCAGAAGCTTCTCCTGTGACACTTGCCTCTCTGAATTCGACCAGGGATGAGTAAGAGATCATCAATCTCCAAGTGGAATCAAGAACTATTAGAGAGAAGACACTAATCAAATCTCAAAAGCTGACTCACCCTCCTTGCAAACATCTATATATGGATCCCTCATCCCAGAGATCCAGAGGCTGGAATTTTGTATCTTGTAACGAAGTGCTGCTGGTTTCTTGGTGTAACATCATAGCGTTGGGTGATCTAAGCTTTTCATGAGGTTAAGAAGGGCTTCTTGCTGAGAGGATGATGCTGGGTCAGAACAATTGGTTGTAGTTCTCTTGGCTCTTTCTTGATTATGAATAAATCTATTCAAGTTTTCCTCCATACTCTTATATGATTTATGTTTTATGCATTTGTATGGTCAATTTACATCTGATCCTAGATTGTTTATTGTAATAGATCTATGTTCTCATATAGTGTTATGCTGCTTTGATTCTACAGGTACTCTGTGAAGCTGGGTATACAAGAAAGCAAGTAGCAAAAGACTATCAAAAGAGAGAGGAATCGAGAAAGGAACCAAGCGCAAGACAGAGGTTGGTCTCCTTTATTCTTCTCTCATCTATCTTTCATAAAGGAAAACGAAAGTAGTTTTAAGTTTGTTTGTTTCTAAGGTAGCCACCAACCTTAGTGGAATTAGCAGCTCTGCATAGACACTTTTCTCGGTAACAGAATGGTGACTCCGCTGGGGAACGAGTAGATTGTTTGTTTATCTGCATTTGTTTACTTTATAAACTTACAGATGGAGCATGAAGTTGAGCCAGGTAGCCTTCAAACTGCATTTGCTATGCAAATGCAAAGTAGATAAATGTCGCTTCAGTCTATCTCTGGGTTTTGTTTATGAATTAAACAATTGATTTACAAGCTCTCTCATTGCCCTTGTGGTGGCTCTAGTAACCTCTTTAGATCTACCCCTGTGATTGATTTACTAATTATCACTTGCTCGGCCTAAATCCCTGAACTGAACTGCAAACTGTGACTCTGAACCCAATAAAATTCTCGTCCCTGGTCCAGCGCACTGTCTGTTCTGTGAACTTCAAATGCATCACACTTCCCGAGTGTAGTAGGTGCGCTACATTTCAGTTTCATTGTGTTACAGGTGTGCTGATCAGACAAGGCCTTGTTCCTAAATTTTTGTTTCTGTGTTCACTATTTTCAGATCTATTCAGGAGTTTTACTGCCTGTAGTCAGTACGCCTATGTTTGAGACCCCCTTCCTTGCTGATTATTCCGCCTCCATTGTGCAAAGAACTGTAAATGTTTTTATGTATTTTTTGAGTCATTTTCAGTTCTCCTTTACAAAGAAGTAGCGTAATTGTACTGTCGTTTCTTGATTTGAAAGTGTCACAAGTGTCGTTTTCAGTCATAGAAGAGAATCTGATTGTTCTTGATAGTAGATTACCCTGTTACTCTTGTATTTGATCTGAATTAGTAGTTTTTCTAGTGTCGAAAGAAAGTTTTCAATTCCAAATCGCAAAGTGTTGTTATTGTCCTCATTTTGTCTTGAAAAGAAACTTGTTAGTAATTGTCGCTTTGAAAAATAATTCAGATTTGTGCATTAGCTTTATTTTTATCATTCACATATTAAGAAGCTTGAAAACAAATACATGCATGTGCATTTGCATTTAGACTGTTTGATTGGTTTGATTTAGGACAATGCATATAGTGTGTGCTCTTTGCTCTTTGTTGAAAGAATGCCATTTCTCTTTCCTTAGTAGCTAGGATTTTCATTTGCAAAAAGAAGATTAAACGACTGTTTATCATCTTAGATTGCATTTTAGGAATTGTACATCTACATCACGCGGTGAACCTGAAAGGCAAATTTCTTAAGCAAGATCAACTATAAAATAAATTTAATGAATCTAACAACGCTTTGGAACCTAACGCACAACATCTAGAAGTCTAGGCTAGAGACGTATTTTGACATCGTAAAGCCTGGTAACTGTTGTTTTCATTGTTGGTTGGGTGATTCCTCCACTTTGGGACGATAAGTGCCAGTACGGACTTGTGCTCCCACGTACTGTCGAGTATATTTTGGGAGACCACAATAGGCTTAATCCTTTATCCATAGGAAGCCATGTCTGCCACCCTATCGATCGCAATGCATTGAACACAGCATTCAGGAAGATTGACTGCCATACCGTAAAAAGTATTCTGTAGTTTTGCGATTGGTTTGGTAATCCCTCTATCTAGATTTCCAGAGCAGTCCCTTTCGTTCCTTTTCAGACTCCTTAACAGAAAAGGTCCATCTGAGCACTTGTCACTTCAAGCTCATTAAAAATCGAAGGCGACTAGAGTCATCTTTTGTTTTTTCTCGACTCTTAAAAATTGAAAAAACAAGTTGTGTCAAAGCGTCTAAAATTTATTTTAAACGGAATAATTATTACCTTTCCTATGTTGGTCTTAGGTTGAGGAAAATGGAGTCCACCAACCAAGGAGTTCCCCTTGGAGGAAATCCTAGTCCCTTCTCCTCTTGGGGAGATGTTGGTGCACCCCATATGGCCACATTGTTGCTTCCAGGATTGACAATCGGCCTGCTCGTATGGCTTTTCTCAACCTCCGTCGTTTAGAACACCGTGATTCCTGAACAATCGAGTCAGCAATTATATGATTCCAGAGTTACCCCCCAACCCTCTACTTCATCCAATTCTTCCTCTCCTCCTTCCTCTTCGCTTGATGAAGCTGGTAAAGCCAAAAATCAAGTACCTGAGAAGAAGAAGGAAAAGAAGAAGAAGGAGCCAAAGGCGAAAAGGGGCAAGCGAGCATCATCTAGCGAAAATCCACACACTGCACTAACCAGGCCTAAATCGCCATGTGTCATTTGCAAAGGAGACCACTATCATCGAGATTGTCCTTGCATCCCTTGGATCTTAAGGGACTGGTCTCCTCGTTTGCACAACCCGATGTCGTCAACCTCTGATGATCATGTTGAAAATACACCATCAACTAGTGAAAGTGAAGCCCCTGGACAAAAAGGAAAATGTAAATTTCCTTGTAAACTGTGTGAAGGCGATCATGCCATCCACCGTTGTCCCTTCTTAGATGAGGCTAAAAGAGTTTTGGACGACTGTCCGGTTTCACCGTTACGGCTTCCTCCTGGATATAAGAAACTCTTGCCGAGTCTGTCACTAGTTGAAAATCCGGCTGACACGCCCTTGTGGTCGGCTGAAGCATCTACCATTGAAGATAAAATATTTGAATCCACACCAGACGAAAGTCAAAAGGTCGAGGTGGTAGTTGACCCGGTCTTGCCTTCAGAGGTTCCATCTTCAAATGATACAGTCACCGAAGAGAACAAGGATGACACCGTCCAAATTCTTTTCGTAAGCACAGACTCCGATGAACATGGGGGTAGTCTACCCATTCCTTTACCACAGGAAGGAAGTTCGTCAGAGTCATACCCGACCGTCTATTCGGTCCCACCTCCAAGCAACCTAGTTGTTTCCTTTGACTGGAATCTACTAGGCAGACCCCGTTTACCGGCTAGTGTACCATTCCAAATCATTGCTCAAATATATAGAATGGTTATGGCCGGTACCATCATAGATGAAGGGGCTTCTGTGAGTATCCTTTCCTCAACTGCTTGGAAAGCGCTTAGCTCGCCATCGCTTTTGCCTGAGATGAGAAATCTAACAAGCTTTGATAAAGGAACCAGTCGACCGTTAGGGATCCTTCCCAATGTGCCCATAACATTGAGAGGGAAAACCATTCACATGAACGTAATGGTAGTCCAAGGACCCCTGGATTATAATCTACTCCTTGGACGAGACTATATTTATTACATGGGAGCCATTGTCTCATCACTCTTTAGAGTGATGTGTTTTCCGCACGAAGGAAGAGTGGTCAAGCTCGTAGACCAGCTTTCATTCCCCGATTCACGCATAGCAAATAGTCATATGCCATCCTTGAATGGTCTTTTCACGCAAGGAATGTCTCATCAATCCCCAGTTCGTCCACCTGATGAGCGCGAGTGATTCGGGGGACATGACTGAAACCCAGGGGGCATGCACCCTGGTCTGCTTCGGCATGAGAACCTTGGGTGTAGGGTTGATTTCCGCAAAGGATATATGACTAGTCTGGAGAACTCGTCCTGACAGGAAAATGGGAACGGACTGGAATAAGATACCTTTGTTAAGGTTATCCCGGGTGACACCACTCCCCTTTGCCTATTTCGATAGGCATCACCGAGAAAGAATTTTATCCGCTGTGCGGATGAAACTTTCTTGGTAACCTGGAAATTTTTCTCTATACCTGGGGGCATGCAAACCTTTTGGCATGCAAGCGAAGAGCGAACATTTATCTTTTTTTTGGATTAGTCGTTTCCCAACTTGCATAAAGAAAGGATGTGGGGCAAAGCTTTGAAAAATGCTGTTTTTAGATGAGACATTCTTATTTTATGACTAGATCGAGCAGTTTTAGCACATAGTTCAAGCTCGTTAAAAAATAAACATAAGCAATGAGCAAATGTTTCCCCCAGCATTTAAGCTCATTAAAAAATGAACCAATTTCCGGTAAATAACCGTCGTGAATGTAGTACTTCAGCCTTTAAAGCCTTGGTCGTGTTCTCACCATCACCTCCACTCTGTATTGGCTGATCATTCACCTCCATTTGATTGTTTACCCCTTTTGAGGAATAGCTGCGAAGAGTGATCCTGTTAGCCATCCTTGTGACACTGCCGTGATTGGAAAATTCCAAACCTTACCTGGAATCAGCTGCTACCCGAATTTATCACTCGTTCCTCAAAGACGAGTCTCCTTTAAGCTCTTTTCAACTGACTCGTAAAATATGAAAAGATTGCCTAGCCATTGGCCTCTACAGCTCATTAAAGTGACCGGAAGTGCTATCCCTCCTTTAGATTTTAATCTTTTTGGACCTGAGGGATTATTACACAAAAATATCGAGCACTTGTTTTGTTCGGCTCGTTAAAAGTACCGAAAATTCATCCCTTCTGTATTATTTTATACTTTTTCGGACTTAAGGGATTAGATGACGAAAAAGGATTTTTGGAGTTTCCTTTACGTCCCTTTTCAGACTCTCTAAAATTGAAAAGGACCAAGTTATCTTTGTCGTTAAACTCGTTAAAACCTAATAGCGACAAACTTGTCCATAACAGACAAGAACGAGTTTCACTATCACTAGGTTCGTTAAAACATAGCGATGGGTTTGCCCGAAGGGCAAATTATAGAACAAGCATATGTTATCCTCCTCAAACTTGACAAAAATAAAGAGGTATTGGTCAGCAATGACTGGGGAAAAATTGGGAAGAAAACTTGAAGAAACTTTGTTGGTAGCAAGTCGCTCTTGAACATGACACTTTCACTCCACATCCGAGTCGGGTTGGGTTGTTCCATTCACTGGTCACATCACCATGGTTCCATCAAACCATCCACATTTGGGGTTAATGCTACCAATCCATCATGTCAGTGTCGCCGATATGTTCAAGAGAAGTCGCTCAGAGAATTCACCTGTGTCTCACCCACTACAATACATTTACGCTCCATTCTTTCATGACCGCCATCCTGAACCTTATATCACCAGATCGTTTTCACCTCCATTAAAATCATTTGCTCCATTCCATGTCATTGAGGTGGGATTCATTAAGGCCCTCCTATGACGGATCGCTTCTTGTCGACATCAGCTCATTATCCAAGAAGTCGATCTAGGAACAACCCTTTCAATACTTTGAAGCTTGCATGCCTCAATGGCAAGTTTCTCACTTCCGGCGACAGGTTTACATCAATGACCTTCGACCGAAAGATTTTGCGTGGTGTTCGACGCGAAGTCCTTTATTCACACCACGTGAATTGAACTGCAGTACCTTGAGGATCATTATCATTATCGGTGATTCCTCTCGTGCCTGTTAATGACTTACATCATTGGCTGCTAATCGGGCGATGTCTTTCCATGTTCGACTCCAGAACATCTCTCACATGGATCAACTTGTACTTTGAGTGAAGATCAAATGAGATTGAAGACCTCGGATATAGTTTCATCCATCTGGGCTGCGACATATATTCAGGAAAATAAAGACATCAAATGTACATCATTGTTGCACAGATAATCATCCAATATAAGGGATGATGGCTCTACCAGAATCATCAGTCTACACTCAGACGATTGTCTGTCTCATGTACATGAAAATGAATTTATAAAGCTGAGCATGGGAATGCCCGCCTCAGCTAGATCATGAAAATATTATGAAGATAATGTATTGTATTGTATCTTATTACAGGTCTCCTTCCAGCTTGAAAGAACTTCAGATCCTCATGATAAAGCATTTCACCCGACATCAACAAATTAATGACCTCATGCTTTAGGGGGCAACTATTATAGACATTTTTGGGCACTGCAACCCCAATCATAAATGTCAATAAAACAAGGGCTCTTAAGTCCCTAAAAGTGTTGTTCCGAGCCCTAAAAGAACAAGATTAACTGATTACATCTTCTCCCAGAAGTTCTCAATGAGAAACTACTCAGAACTGGTCAAAACTGGACCATTTCACCTGCTCCATAGGCAAAGTGCATTGCATCTCACCTGAATACACATAGTAGGTGCATTGCATTTCAAAAAGCCATTCTATGGGGTGCGATGGGCGAGAAGGGACAAATGGCAGGGTCAATCCACAAGGTGGAGGAGCATGGAATCTTCTAGAAGCTTCTCCTGTGACACTTGCCTCTCTAAATTCGACCAGGGATGAGTAAGAGATCATCAATCTCCAAGTGGAATCAAGAACTATCAAAGAGAAGACACTAATCAAATCTCAAAATCTGACTCACCCTCCTTGCAAACATCTATATATGGATCCCTCATCCCAGAGATCCAGACGCTAGAATTTTGTATCTTGTAACGAAGTGCTGCTGGTTTCTTGGTGTAACATCATAGTGTTGGGTGATCTAAGCTTTTCATGAGGTGAAGAAGGGCTTCTTGCTGAGAGGATGATGCTGGGTCAGAACAATTGGTTGTAGTTCTCTTGGCTCTTTCTTGATTATGAATAAAGCTATTCAAGTTTTCCTCCATACTCTTGTATGATTTATGTTTTATGCATTTGTATGGTCAATTTACATCTGATCCTAGATTGTTTATGATAATAGATCTATGTTCTCATATAGTGTTATGCTGCTTTGATTCTACAGGTACTCTATGAAGCTGGGTATACAAGAAAGCAAGTAGCAAAAGACTATCAGAAGAGAGAGAAACCGAGAAAGGAACCAAGCGCAAGACAAAGGTTGGTCTCCTTTATTCTTCTCTCATCTATCTTTCATAAAGGAAAACGAAAGTAGTTTTAAGTTTGTTTGTTTCTAAGGTAGCCACCAACCTTAGTGGGATTAGCAGCTCTGCATAGACACTTTTCCCAGTAACACTACGGAGGGGAGTTCCGTGGCACCTGAGGTTGACATTGTATCATGTTCAACAGTACTTCTAGAGGGCACCCTTGCGAAGCTTGCGGGCTTGCACTGGCAAAGGATGTTGTCTGGAGGTTAGCGTAACTACCTCTGATACCTTCACTAGTAGGCCTGGGGCATAATTACCCCAGTCTATTTTCGGAAGGCCCTTGTTATTAACTTTCTTGTATTTTGGTGTCCGGTCCTAATCACCCGGAGCGGAAATACTCGAGAGTTGTTTGATTGCTGATATCTTTAGGGACTCTATAGTGAGTGTTCTTTGCTCCTAGTCGGCCTAACTCTATAATTTTTTAAGTCTTTAAGTAGATCTTTTAAATAATTCAAAGTGGTTGACCAACCATCTTGATGGTCTAGGAGACTTCTTGGGCTATCACCTATGAGTCCTGAGCCCTCTCCTAGAAGCCGTAGGAGAAATTCTGCTAGTGGTTATCAACCAGTGGCAGCAGGCACATCGGAGATTGATCCTCCGCTTGGGGGCATTAGTTCACAAGATAGACCTAGCACCAGCACAAAGTTAGAGAGGAACACACCAGTTATTTAGAGTACTCTTTCAGTTGGAAGATAATATTGAAGTTGAAGAGCTTTCAAAGTCGGTTGTGGCCTCGAATTCCCCTCTTACTCCTGATCATTTAGATGTTTTGTTATACGTTGGAACTTTGACTCATAGGCGTTTGAGCCCAAGTTTACATACATCTATTCCTTCGATGACCACTGCTGGCAGCATAGCATCTACGATGAGTGTTGTGAGCATGCAAACTCCCATATATGTAAAGGAGGAGGAACTATTTCCATCCCTTTTATTACTCCCAACACAGATATATTTGGGTCTGATTCCATTCCGTCAACGAGTGGAAGTTCTCAGGCTACCACGTCCAGTTTTGGATTTTTCCCTTATGGAATGCCATCTCACGGGATTCCTTAAGTTCCTTTGAACGTACCATCGACCGCCTCTACATCCATGATGAGTGGATCGACTTCTTTTCAGGGTTTCCCATTTGGAAGTGGTCATATACCACATTCCAATCTGACAGTAGGGTCAATGCCTTTTTCTTTTACAAATCAAGGTAGTAACCCCTTCCAGAGTTGAACATACCTTGCAGTTAGTGGGATAGGAGCTGGGAATCAATTTTTTGGCCAACAAGGGAATGTTCCGTATTCTTCAATTAATTCATTTCAAAATTTTCCACCCTTTGCTAACGCATGGAATCCTTATCAGGGGCTGTCAACTCCTTTCAATACTTCGTTCAGGGGTAACTTCACTGGTTGAAGGATTTTCGGCAGGAGTTGGTCAAACTCTGAATTTTGCTGGACCACAAGGAGAACCTTTTGGTTCAGTAAGCTCTATGAATTACTTTGGGAAACCTGGTGTTTTTCAAAATCTAGGTCATTCTTTTTAGACCTTTGGGAACCCCGCCTACTCTGGATGGAATTCCCAAGGTCCCACATGACTTCCTTTTTTGGCCACGCTTAACTTGCTAGACTTAACTAAATTGACAAATGATTTGATTCAGTACAATCCAGCTTGGCCTTCGGTCCCAACTAAACTTCCCTCAGACATTCCAAAATTTGAAGGGAAGAGTGGTGAACATCCGAGAGACCATGTAACCACATTTCACTTATGGTGCTCATCCAACTCCTTAATGGATGATTCAATCAGGTTGAGGTTATTTCAGCACACCCTAACCAGAAATGTGGCCAAATGGTACATAGAGTTGCCAAGGGGCACCTATACTTCTTTCTATGATTTGGCTAATATATTTTTGAACCATTTTCAGCTACCTATCCATTATGAAGCCGAAACTAAACTTCTGGCTAACTTTCAACAAGACACCGCAACTCACATTTTGGATCACATCCAGGAATGGAGAAGGAGAAAAAGGCTTATCAAAGCTGAAATCCCACCAGAATTCCTTCTCGAATGGTTTCTCAAATCATTACAACCTGAGATCTCAAAGGACGTGTCTCTTTCCGGTGTTTATTCGGAAGAGCAAGCTATTTTTCGAGCCCAGCAATTAGAACTGATATATTCTCAGTCTAGGACTCTTCAAAAAATTCTACCTAATGCTCCTAGATCTAAGGTCAATTTAGCCAAACTGAAGCCAAGCCCCCACGCTGATGGTATAATCATATCGATTGATGTTAACACAGTGAACCTTTTGAATCAATTGCAACAGTTGTCTTTACAAACTGCTTCTTCTAACCAGGCAGCACCATCTACACCTACACCTTCCCAACCTACCTCTATAAACATTGTCTAGGCCTCTAACCCCAAAGGAAATAAACAATCCGATTGGAAGAGGGAGGGATGAGGTAAGAAGAAGAACCAGGGAGGGAAATGCAATGCAAACAAACCCGGCAACGGTGCCGGTGAGGGTAGAAAAGAGTCCAAGAAAAATGTAAAGTTTCCATGCAAGTTATGCAATGGAGATCATCTGACTCACCTCTGCCCCAAGATACAAGATGCTCAATGCTTATTAGTGTAGCAAGGGTCCTCTAGCTCCCAAGCTGTTCTGACTAACCCTTTTCCCCAAGGGCAGCAATTACTTGCTGGCGCGAATTCAAACGTTGGTACCTTTGCAAGGGGCAACCAGGAAGGGGAAAATTCCTCAAATGTTTATATGATGAGCTCTCATATCGACGTCGCTACGCGAGCATGTGATTATGGTGAAACAGAAACATCTAAGGCTAAATCTATTCCCGAAGCCATAGACCCACTTCATATTGAGCGACCCTCTGTTGAGTCTATACCTCAGATACCGAAAGGTTCCGAAAAGCACTCGACTATTAACCCTAATGCTAGGGCAACCTAGAACTACTCGATTGTAGAAGATCTGGCTCAATGTCTCAGTGATATGTATGCATTGGATGTACTCCAGTCGTGCCCTGCTCAGAGAAGTGCTTTGCTTTCGGCAATTGGTGCAGTAGATCCAAAGAATTCATTAGTGCTCACTTTTGATATGTTGAATGTCAAAAAGAGACTTCCTCACCATATGGATTTCCAGATAAAGTCCACTTACCGAAAGACGAATGTTTTTTGGACAGTTATAGATGAGGGAGCTTCCACTTGTGTGATGTCTATGTCATGTTGGAAGGCCATTGGATCACCTTCAGTTGTTTCTTCACCGACTCCTTTGATGGCATTTGATGGACATTCTCATAGGTCGCATGGGATTATCTCAGACTTTCCTATATTTGTTGGGGGAAAGGTAGTGAATATTGAGGTAGAAATCATCGATGTGAACCTGGACTATAACTTCCTCTTAGGTAGGAATTGGATTTATGAGATGGATGCCATAGTTTCATCTTTATTCCACATCCTTTGTTTTCCTCATGAGGGGAGGATTGTTAAAATAGATCAATTGGATTATTCTCTAGGTGACTCCAACGCAACTTCAGATTCTATCGTTCCATTAGTGGACAATCCCCGTCAACCTATTGAGAAATTAGGGGTTGGGATGTAGTCTTTGTTGATGGGTATATTTGATCTTCCTGCTCCTACAGCTAGAATTAATGCAATTTCATCCTCTAAGGGACCCTCTCAGAAAGAGATCTTTCGAACTCATTATTTTTCGGACCCTTAGACCTTACCTTCATCTACCACCACATTAGATGGAGGGTAGGTAGGTGGAATAGCATTTCCCATGTCTGTAGTAGAACTTAGCTATCAATCTATTGTTAACTCTACAGACAACCATCTCACTCCTTTTTCACAAGAGGAGTTAGATGGTGATGTGGCTTCGACTTGGACCCTTGATTCTACTTCAGCTCTGGATTGCTTGGATACAGTCTTACCATCTGAAGAAGCAATTTTGGAGGCAATGATGGGTTTGGATCGACCATGAGAGAATTTACATCATCATTCATATTTTCTTCCTCCATTTCATGAAGTTGAATCTATGTTCTCAAATCTATTTACTAGTGATGTTTGTACAGTTTCAAACCCTTTGGCCCCAGCACAATTTTCTGCCAAAGGTAACATGTCGGTTATCTCACGAACTGTACCTGTAAACATCTCTAGGAATCCTAACGTGATAGAAAATGTCTTCATCGGAGCTGATTGTTCCCTTGAAGAAATTCAAATCTACACCGACCTCTTTAAATAATTTCGAGATGTGTTCGCTTGGTCTTATGAGGAAATGCCTGGAATTGATCCATCTATAGTCCAACATGACATCAAGACATATTAAAATGCCAAACCTATTCGTCAAAAAATTTGACTGGTTAATCCTCGGAAAGAGACAGCTATTAAAGTTGAAGTTGAAAAGCTGCTTAAGGTGGGTTTCATATACCCCATTCCTCTAACTGAGTGGGTTTCCAATCCAGTCTCGGTAGATAAGAAGCAAGGAACGATTCGAGTATGTATCGACTTTAGGGATTTAACTAAAGCTTGTCCAAAAGACAATTACCCTACACATTTTAGTGATCAAATTGTTGATGAATGTGTGGGTAGTGAAATTTTTTTGTTCATGGACAGATTCTCTGGTTACAATCAAATTACTATCCATCTAGAGGACCAGCACAAGACAACCTTTATTTGTCCCTAGGGCACGTTTGTATACAAGAAGATGCCTTTTGGCCTTAAAAATGTTGGAGCTACATTTCAGCAAGCCATGTCTTATGCTTTCCACGACATCAAACATGTTATCGAAGCATACTTGGATGACTTAGTTGCTCGTTCTCGAAAGAGAATTGATCATCCCAGCCACCTTCAGTTAGTTTTTGAGAGCTGTCGTTTTTATAAAATACAGTTGAGTCCAAATAAGTGTGTTTTTGTAGTCACATCTGGTCGGCTGTTAGGATTCATCGTATCGACTAAAGGGATTTGTGTTGATCCTTTCAAGGTTGAGGCAATAATTCAGTTGCCTCCCCTGCCTTCCATTCGTCAACTCCAAAGTCACCAAGGAAAGGAAAATTTCTTGAGGAGATTTATAGCAAATTACGTCGATATTACCAAAGGATTTATGCATTTTCTTAAGAAAGGAGTTCCATTTTTATGAGACAAATTCACACAATGATCTTTTGATGCTTTGAAAAAAGCATTAACCTCTGCTCCATTATTGAGTCCACCAGATTATGCCAGAGACTTCCTTTTGTATCTCGCTGCGAAAGAATCAACCATCGGTATGGTTCTGGTTCAGGAGGATGATGCTTTCAATGAGCATGTAATCTACTACTTGAGTCGAGGCTTAGTAGGACCTGAGCTATGCTATTCTCCCATTGAGAAATTGGCCTTGGCAGCTGTCCATGCTGTCTAGCAACTTCATCATTACATTCTACTGCGCAAAACGTTCGTCTTAGCAACTATCAATCCTTTTCAGTTTGTCCTCAGTAGGCAAGTGATTGGGGGCAAGTATAATTGATGGATTGTTATTTTGTAAGAATTCGATCTCGAATTCTTGTCAGCCAAATCTAAGAAGTCATTAGTTTTTGTGGAATTGATTTCAAAGTTGCCTTATGAGGAAGCTATTGTTTATGAGGAAAATTTTCCCAACGAACATTGATTCCTCATTTCTTCACAAGATCCCTGGTACGGAGATATCATTATATATCTCCAGACTTCGAAGTTCCCACCTGCTTTCTCCAAAGATGAACATCAAAAGTTACGTCACCTTGCCAAAAAATATGTTATCATTAGTGATACATTATATCGCAGAGAGGTTGACTCAATCCTTAGGCATTGCTTAACTTTAGAAGAAGCTGAGTCTGTACTTAATGATTGCCACAACAGAGCTTGTGGCGGTCATTTATCAGGGATTGCAACATCCCAAAAATTTTTGTGTGCAAGCTACTTTTGGCCTTCGATTTTCAAAGACTGTATCGAAGCAGTCAAACGCTACCACCCTTGTCAAATTTATACTTGGAAAATGCGTGTGCATCCAACTCCTATTTTTCCTGTTATCACTATCGGTGCATTTACGAAGTGGGGAATTGATTTTACTACTTGTAATCTGTCATCGGCAACGAATCACAAGTACATCATTATGGTCATAGACTACTTTACAAAGTGGGATAAGGCCATGCTTACTGACAAAAACGGTAATGAAACAACAACCTTTTTTCTCTTCAACTAGGTTATTTCACGATTTGGTATCCCAAGAGATATTGTCACTAACCATGGCAGTCACTTCTAGAATCAACTGATGACCAAATTGGCTCTTAAGTTGGGCTTCCGACAGGAGAATTCGTCTCCATATTATCCTCAGGCCAATTGGAAAGTTGAAGCCGTGAATAAGTCCTTTAAGACTATCCTGCAAAGGACAATTGATAAAAATTGATCCAATTAGCACATCATGTTGTACCTAGCACTCTAGGCATACCGAACCTCCATTAAAACTGCCACCGGTTTTACTCCTTTTCAACTAGTTTACGCACTCGAATCTATTTTCTCAATCGAATGTGAAATTCCATCCCTTAAGCTAGCTATAGAACTTCTTCTAGAGACGTCTAGTCTTGAATAACACCTCATTCATTTGGAACATCTTGATGAGCAGCGTCGAGATGTATCCATAATAAATGAAGCCCATAAGAAGAGGATTAAAACTCAGTATGATAAAGCTGTTCGTTCTTGGGTTTTTTCTAAAGGCGACCTTGTCTTAGTCTATGACCAAGACAAAGATGCCCTGGGGCAGGCAAATTCAAGTCTATGTGGTATGGTCCCTTTATAGTAAAGCGAGTTTTGGGAAAAGGGGCATATGAACTAATTGATTTTGAAGGGAACAAGCTGGCAGAGCCCCTAAATGGGCTCTACCTTAAGAAGTATTTTTCTTAGGCTTTGGCCAAGCAATTTCTTGTTTGTATATATTGTATCTTTGTACATATTTTTCTGGCATTTTGTGATATTGACATTTTTTATCTGCTTTGGCAGGTATTGATGGATAATTCGGTATATTTCGGATTCGTCAATGGTGCAAGTTGGCACACTCGGAATCTTGCTTCCGCAGCTTGGGTGATTTATTATCCATCTAGCCAGTTTTTGGTGTCGAGGGGAGTATGTATTGGCCTTGCTTTGAATAACATTGTCGAATATACTTCCATTCTTAATTTACTATCCGAAGCAATATCTTATGGAATTGATTCGTTGGTAGTTTATCTAGACTCACAGCTGGTGGTGTCACAGTTGAATAACATTTATCGCGTTCATGATCCTTATTTATATTTCCAATATTTGAGAGTGAGAGTGTTGCAACGATAATTTATTTATATTACATATGTTCACATTCCACGATCTGAGAATTCATTAGCAGACTCTATTGCTAATCAAGCATTATATTGGCATATTAATCATTCATCAAATTAAATAACATAAAAAATTGAATCTATATATATATCATAAAATTGCCTGTATATAGATAAAGTGTTCAAAAAATAATATAAAAATTGGGACAAGATGCCCTCAAAATTTGGGTTCATGCCCATAATCATGTCCAGCTATATATAGGTCTATCTATCAACCCAGCTCAGGATGAGTGGCTAAAAATTTAACCACTGCATTGGCTACATGCCAAAGTATCCGGACCCAGTCCCGTGGTACTCCTCCCACGCGGCACTACATCTACTCGGATAGGTCCTTTATGGCTATCATAGATACCTGGTGAGTTAGTCTCACAAAGTTTCTCTGAACAGCATATAGGACTCTCTCTGTCTCAGCTTCTACCTCTTCGGCTCCTCTTCCTCAATGCCTGTGCCTCGGAAATCCATCTGGTCTCACTGGACCCACATCTGGAACATGGTCATTTTGTAAGTATTTTGTCTCATCAAAAATATTTTTTCTAAGTTCATTTCATATTAAAAATCCAAAAAATCTTACAAATTCAAAAAAAACTCAAAAATTGTTACCTATGTCTCCCCATGCTGCGTTTGGTGGCAGCACTAAGTTTGGATCTCCTTGGAAATCCATATTGGCATACGGGTAGTCGTCGACTGCGATGATCTGTTGATCGCACCAGGTGAAAAACTCATCATCAAAAGTCATCCTAGGCATGTCTCCACCTCCCAGGCGTTTCATCAAGTCCACCCATCTACCCATTCGTGGATCTTTAGGGCTGCTGATAGACACTAATACTTTGGGACATAGCCCAGGTACCTTCTCGAAGAAGAATGAGCACAAGATAATCATGTATCCAAAATTCTTCATCTGACCCTTCTGTATAGAGGTCAACTGGCTCTTCATGTTAGGCAAAAGAGGCATGCACCAGTCAAATACCGTGGTAAGACATTCCACTGCTAGGCTCATGGACACTCGTGATGCCTGATGCAGGGAAGCTGACCCATTTACCCGTGCAATGGTAAATAGAAAAATCCTCAGTGATAAAATTTCCACATGTTTGATTGGAATTTGACTTCCAATCTTCTCTAGATGTCCAGGACAGTATATATGGACATAGTCTTCCACTAAAAGACTACTTCTTGTCCTACCAGTTGAATGCAAGACCTCCCCCTTCAGGAGAGACTGATAATAAAGTAGATGTCTTCAACCTCGATCCGTAAAGGCATCTGGTTTATCATGAAGGCATCTAGTCTATCATGAAAGCATCATCCTCTGCACTTCAGTAGTGTATCAATAGTTTGAGCAAGCACGTATTAGTTTTCATGTTTGGCATTTTGAAGAATTTAATTAAGCCACAACCCTCAACGCATCTAATGTAGTTTGGTCATTCATTACCTCATTATCAATAGTGGTATGCTCTCTTTCCCTCCAAGTGATAGTCATCCTGCAAAAAATTAGAGTTTCAACCGTTAGTTTTTATGTTTAAACTTTAACTCGCGTACACGTGGGTTCCCTTTACACACAGTCGCATGTAGGGCCGTCGTATACACGGGTTGATCACATCCAACCCGCGTGTATGCAGAGTTGGATTTTTGGGCATAATTTCCCATAGTCAGAACTTTAAGAAAACTTCTAAAAACTATCACAAAACATTACAAGTATGATTTGAGGGTTACTTGATAACTTTGGGGTGATTTGAACGGTCCAATTGTTTAGAGGAAAGCTTGCTCTATTTTTCTCCACAACTCTTTGCTCCAAACAGAAATGAAAAAACTGTGAGTCCAAAAGTCATTATATAACTTTGAAATTGCAAAATATTTTTTCAAAAATTGATTTTTGTCTCATGGATTTTTTGACCTGTGGGCTTGGATTGTTGAGATTGGGTTGTTTTTTCAGGATATTTTGGAGACCTTCTTCGAGATGTTATTTTGGTCCCATGACCATTGACCTGTCATGGCAGGTATCATTCACTCACTGGCATTTAAGTTAGGGAAAACCATTTTCCGCTGCATCTTGCATACTAGCCTCGATTCAGTGATACATGAGCCATAAGGTCGAACCCATCGTATCTTGGTTAGCAAACCATTTTCACTCGCCGATTTTGAAATCATGATGCGATGGTAGAGCCACCCTTTAGATGGGCATCTTAGTTAGAACCTCGCTAACATTGGTTGCCCATGCTGCTATACTGAGTAGGCTCAGGAGTCCTCTTTAGTCCCGCCATGACTGATACATTAAAGACACATTCTCCTTTCTTCCGTGCTAATTTCTGGCCTTCTACCCTAGAGGCTCCTTTGTTTTGATTTGTACTGCTGCATTAAATTTTGACTATTTGCACCTTTTGGCCTTAAGCTGACTTCACTTGGACTCATGTTTAAGCCACTTATTTGACCATGTCTTCTGCAAAATCAACCATGCAATCACTTATCTTTTGCAACTTCACGCATCCTTTTACCCATGGAATGAGCATCCCTTCGAGTGTCCTTGACTAGTTTTGCCTCCCTGCATTGAGCATAGGAATGTTCCCCTCCCAGGAACTAGATCATATGTTTCTCTGACACTCGTTCTTTCCAATGTACTATAGAATTCTTTCATTCTTTTTCCAGCTTAAAAAAAAGACAAAAAAAAAATTTATATTCCAAAAAGAGCGGGAACGAGACAACATTTCCATATTTTGTTGGCAGTTAGAGTCAATCATGTCACCCTTGAACAAAGCACTCAAAAGAAAGTCTCTCCTCCATTTGGGAAGGATTTAGTTTGACTTAGGTGCACCTTAACCTTGTTATTGAGTCAGTACTCCTCCAATTGGTTACCTCTTCCAATCATATGGAGAGTTTTCTCATGTCTCTTTCATGACAAACTTATAAAGAGTTATCATATGTTTCCATAGAGTCATCATTGAGTCATACTTTCGTTCAAGGGAAGTAAGCCTGAGTCAGCCTCTCTGCAGTGTCTCTTGACCTATTTTTCAGTCGGCCATCCCTAGTTGTCAGTGTCATGTTTGTCATCACATCAGTTATATTGGTCCTTTGCTCATGCCGGTTTTAGAAGGTCTTCATTGACTTCTTGCTGGCGGGTCTTGTCCTTATCGACTACGACATATTTTTCTGAGGGCAGATCTAGAGCCACACCCTAGCCCTATTTTCATTATTGATAGGTCACCTTGTGCTCAGCATCGATCAGTATCATGGGTGTTTGATTGAGTGGTTTCCCTTGTGTTCGATATTAGCTTTCATTATCACACATTAGGATTCATGCAGTGCCTTGGTTTCCATTTGACCCTATTGGTGGATTCCTCGCCTCTGTGTCAGCTGTCATTGTTGGTTGTTTCAAAGGGTTTCTATCGTTCGCTAGCTACATCTTGTGTACGCCAGAAACGTGCTTCAATTGGGTTACTACATCTTTTTCGTCCGATTCCTTCCACATTATTGACCTACGAGTTACACTCTCACTAGATTGATGAAGTATGCCTTAATGCCTTCCTTCTAGCAGACATTTTCCTATCGACTACAACTCATTTGCTCTAGGACAAAGATCTAGAGTCCATTTGGCAGTACCTTGGGGTTTGCAGTCATCAGTGGCAGATTCCTTCACTATCGACAGTGGGAAACCATCATTGTCTCCTGATTGATAGATTCTTTCAAGTGTTCGACTTCAGCTCATTTATTCGCACTTGTTAGATTGTACTAGGTACCTTGACTCTCATTATCATTATCGGTGAGTAGTCTCACGTTTGTTAATGGTATACATCAATGACCAGTAATCAAACAATTTCTCACATGGTCAACCTCAGATCATTTATTCCCATTGTGTAGAAATGTACCACGACAGTCGGTGAAGACCTCAGGTTGCATCAACATGTTTTGGTTCACTTGTTAGTTGCTCTTGTTGCTGCTAGTTGACACCATCCACCTTATATGTTACAGTTCTTCACAGCGACATCTTATATGCTAGCATCCGAGTTGCGATGTAGTATCATTGTATTCCATCATGCTCATTTGGTACTATTGGGATCAGTTTTTGACATCAGTGACTAGCTTCATCCTTCAGCATCATTGATTGTCTTCTTATGTGTGATATTTAGACATGTACTTTTTGATCATGATCATATGAACAATTATGTACTTTCAGTTTCTTTATACTTGTATACATATTGGATCTAGTTGTACTTGATATGTGGACATGCTTTACTTTTTCTGAGCATGGGTATGCCCGCCTCAGACATCAGTTTCTTTCTAATCCCTTTTGATGGCTTGGCAGGCTGAATTATGGTGAAGTCCTTCTCAGTCTTGACAAGATTCTTTCCATACACTTAATACATTTCGGCCATCATGTACCCCTTCTGACCTCATATATTACGGGGCATCTATTATAGCACCATTTACCACCCTTGGTATTTGCGATGCTTGGTTTATGGCCTAGGGAAACCCCTCCTTCCATACTTGGTCCAAATATATAAAAAACAATGTTTTATTCCATGTACGCTACTTTTCCCTGAGATAAAAGCGTGTACATGCAGGTCAGTCAATACCCAACCCACGTATATGTGTTAAAACACTTAAAAAAATTAAATTTCCTTAATTATGGGCAGAGTTCACGGTTTTTACCTGTTGATTACCTCTTATTGCCCATGGCCCAACTGTTTCCCAACTAAAAAACTAATTGGGAGAAGTATAAATAGACTTCTATGGGAAAGCATAAAGGGAGAGAAGAGATAGAATTATTATATTGAGATTATCCCTGACTGAGTCTGATGAATCCCTGTGCCTGATGCACTTCCCCAAGCTTCAGGAAACCCTTGTTTCCTTGATTATAGATATTCTCCCTTTTTCTTGAGACATCATGGTGTTGGTTATGGAAGAAGATTGTTGAACGCTGGGATAGGACAAATCTAGATGACGGTTCCACTTGGAGCCGGAAGAAGAAGACTCAGGTGAATTCTCTCCATGTTATTTATAACTTACTGCAATAAAAGAAATGTTGTCTTGTTTCCAAAATTAACTTTGTTTATGCATCAAATTATGTTGTAATTCATGTATGAATGTTGTTTTGATGTATGATCAATCATTTGTTTATATGATATAAAGTCAAATTTCGTGAATATGCTTTACTTCTATACTTCTATGTATGTTCGAATTGAATTATTTTAAGGTTTGACGAACATCAGGAGTTGCAGAGGGTCTGAACCCTGCGGGACCTACTCGACCGAAGGAAATTCAGGTACGGTCACTCTTATGTAGTTTGATTATATAAGCATTCTTCCTTAGCAGTATGTGTGTTTCTTGTTGTAGTTTTCTTCTGTTCTGTTGGTGTTCTAACCCAAAGCCCTAGGGAATTTATTCCTGAAACAATAGCAAAAGCCATGCATAGTGGAAAGTCTTCCCCTGCTCCTGTGCCTCGTGAAAGTTCTCAAGGAACTCCTTGCACAAGTAGTCCACCCAGTTAAACTAGACCCCTTCGATGCATTATGCAGCAAGTGCAACCACCGACGTGGGCACCTCATCTGCGAAACACTTCCGCATAAAATTCCCAGCCAGTATCTGCGTCACGACATTGGCCGCAACGTTGTTGATGCTGGAAATCATGTACCCTCTCTTCTTCTTCTCTAGCTTGAACTTTTTCTTCATGGCCTCCGAGATAGCCAAATCATCACTTTTACCCTCTGAGATATTCATTGGATCCTCCCCTTTGAAAGGGAGTCGGGTAATTCTTTGGATTAAGTGGTCCGTGATGGGGATGGGCTCGTCCAGCCACAAGCGCCCATCATGCACCAGGTAGAGCAGCTTCCTGATGACGAAAATAGTCACTGGGGCGTGATGGTAATGCAGCACCCAGAGCAGGTTTAATAGTTCTGCCTTTTCTACACCTCTCAGCCAGTGATGCGGCTCCAACTCTATAACTCCCATCGGTGCGGCTTTCTTCTAGTGCATGAGCTGCGCGGTTTCCAAATGTGGGAACTTCTTGTGGTCTGAGAGATCCCAGTCTTCAAAATTTAGCACGGGCACTCTTCCCAAGTGCGATATGTCAAAAATGATGTCGTCAGGGAGCAACGGAGTCTACAGAGAGCTTTTGCTCTCATCTAGGTCTTTAGGCACTCTCGCTTTCCACTTCCACGGAGGAACATACGCAAGGAGCCTAGTCAGAGGGTCCGCACCCTGGGTTTCCACCTCCATCTCTACATCCTCCTCCTATATCAGGATTTATTCAAAGTCTTCCTCCTCGTCATCAACTTCCAAGTTGATAGCCTTCCCCTTTTCTTCCATAGTAAGCCTAGTTCTCAGTGGGTTTCTAGGGGACACACGCACTGGTACCATAGCTTGCTTGTCTTTCTTGGGTCTCGGCGTGCGCGGTGATTTAGGGATTTCTGCAACTATCTCGACACTTTCTGGGGCTTCTCCTACCATTATGGCCTGCACGGCCTCCTCAGCGGTCATTGCTCTGGTATCCATGGCTTCCTCAGGCACTGCCATAATGCTATTCCACAATTCTCTCAATGGCTCGGGCAAGTGCTCAAACAATGACTTCGATTTCAAAAGATCAAACAAATCTGGGTTCATGAATCTCTGGGCGTGCAATAGCTCAATTCCTAAACGGCCAAGTTTTGTTTGTTGGACAACCCTTTGCAATTTATAGTTCCTTTTGAATTCGAATTCGACCATTCCCCCCACATTCAGTCCATTAATGCTCACTTGGCAGCAAATTTTCAATAATCTAATTCATAAAGTTCACCTTAAATGCTTGTCGCCTGCTCCATTTGGTCTCAAGCCAAGCATCACATCGTGAATAGTGACTGTAATGGTCACTTTCCAGCCAACTCGCGTGGAAGCGCAACTACCCTCGTGCTGTCGCGTACCTTGTGACACTTCATTACTGCGCGCAGTCCTGACATCGTGCATCTCCCAGGCATAGTAGTTTATAGTCCCGCACCTCTTTTTAGCTACCTGGAGTGCTAAGATTGTGCTTCCTGTAGCAAGTCAGATGGTTCGGCCACCTATGTATGCCTTCAAACAACCGCCATTGACTTTTCCTGGGAAGAGTTCTACATTTAACTTTACAAACTGCACCGTGTCACCATCTGTGATCTCCTTAATAACATATGGTCCTGGCCAATGCATTCTGAACTTCCCTGGGAATTGGTCAAACTTACTATCATATAGCAACACCAAATCATTCTCCTTAAAAGTGCATAACTTAATATGTCGATCGTGCTAGGCCTTTTCGTGTTGCTTTTGTACTAGCTGGTGAAATCCGAACAATAACCATTCTTCTTCAAGCTCCTCCAACTGCGTGAGCCTCTCCTCTAGGGCTTTGCAATCCATCATATCTATGAGTGCTGCTATGTGCAGACTAGGCACGATATACTTCATAGACATTATGGCTCCTACTCCATAGACGAGCCTAAAAGGCATCTATCCCATCAGTTTTTTGCATGTCGTCCTATAAGCCCATAATATTGCGGGTACGCGTAGGTCCCAATCACTTTGCTACGCATTGCATACCTTGGTTAGCGCAGTCTCCAGTACTCTATTAAATGCTTCTACTATCCCGTTAGCTTGTGGGTGATACGGTGTGCTTTTCTGATGATACGCCTGAAACTCTTCTGCTAGTGCATTGATCATCTCGTTCAAGAAATGTGTACCGCAATCACTCATCAAGATATTCGGACATCCGAATCGCATCAATACGTGTTCAAATAGAAACTTCACAACTGTTGTAGTCGTGTAATCTTTTATCGGTTGCACTTCTACCCAACGATTCAGGTACTCTGTCGCAGTGATAATATACCTCGCGCATGTCTTTCCTTGAGGTTTGATAGGTCCTACAAAGTCAATTGCCCACTTTTCAAAGGGTTTCAATGTCATTTGTATATTCGAAGGCATCTCGTCCCTCCGCGATGGTTTACCTATTCTTTGACATACATCACAGGCCTTGCAATGTGCTTTTGAATCCTGATGAAGGGTCTGCCACCACAACCTTGCACAAAGAATCTTCTGCGCGGTCTCTCTCCCTGCATATTGTCCTCCCGCAGTGCCCCCATGAGCGTCCGCGAGGATATTGCTTCATTCAAACTTAAGTACATACCTACACAGTATCTCATCATTCCCCATTTTGTATAGATTCCCCGCAATGACAGAGAAATCTACTGTGTGCACCACTAGTTCCTTCTTTTGCTGGATAGAGTACCCTTTTAGCGCAATTCCAGTTATGAGAAAGTGAATTATATCTTCAAAATTTCCATCCACTACACACATAGCAAAGAGCTACACATCTAGTAATCCTTCCTCTAGACTAGTAGGTTCCTCTCCTATCTCAATTCGTCACTGGTCATCTGGTCCTGCATTCAATCGTCCACTTCAAAGTCATATTCTTGGAACAATAAAAGCCATCTGCATATGTGCCCCCACCAACATAGGCTTATTGACCAAGTATTTCAACATGGAATGATCTGTATACATCTTGAAGTGTCCCCTTAGCAAGTAGTGTCGATACTTCTGGAGCACATACACCATAGCCAGTCCCTCGTGTTAAGTGGTGGAATAATTCTTTTCTGCTTTAGATAATCCACGACTTACAAATGCAATAGGGTGATCCAAGCCTTCTCCACCTTCCTGTGTTGGTACTTCCCCCAGCACTATACTTGATGTGTCAACATGAACATGGAACTCTTTCTTCCAGTTCGAAAAGACCAGAATCGACGTAGTAACCATCTTTCCTTTCAATACATCCAGGATTTTCTTACAGTCATCGTTCCAGCAGAATGTGACATCCTTTTTTAATAACTTTTCCATCGGCGCGGTGATATGGGCATTTATTTTGATGAACTTCCTATAGTACCATGTATGCCCCAGAGTAGTGCACAGCTGTTTCGTACTCCGCAGTGCTTGCAAATTCAGAATCACTGCAATTTTCGCGGGGTCTACCATCAGCCCTTATCTACAAACCACATGCCCCAACAGGATCCCAAAAGGAACGAGGAACGTACACTTTTTGAGGTTGAGCGTGATTTGGTATCTTCGACATGTATCCAACATCAAGCGCAAGTTCGCTACGTGGCACCTAACCAGCCCAAATATAGTCTAGTCATCAAACTAGACCTCCAAAAATTTATGAGTATATTCCCTGAATGCCACAACAACTATGTGCAAAAAGATAGTAGGGGCATGATTCAATCCAAATGGTGTGACAGTAGATTGAAAGCAACCCCACTCAGTCGCAAAGGTTGTCTTGCTCCTATCCTCTAGTGCGATTTTGATCTAGTGGTACCCTAAGAATCCATTAGTGAAAGAATATGCTTCCTGACTGCCTACATTGTCCAACACCTCATCTGTGAACGGAGTTGGGAATGGATCATGTACACACACGTTGTTCAACTTTCTGAGATCCATGCATATTCTTATTTCTTCCAACTGCTTCTTCTCTTGTACCACCATCGGGCTTACCTAATCAGATTCCTCCACAGGCTCAATGATGCCTGTCATGAGCATCTTGTCTAGTTTTATGCAGACCTTCTCCTTCTATTTTGGATTTAAGGGATATGACCTCTGCTTAACTAGCTTCACGTCAGGTTTTAATGTGATCTTCAATACCCTTAAATCTCTGATTATTCCCTTCAAATCTGTAAACTTGGTCGGGAATAAGTCTTGATATTCGCGGAGTAATTCAACAACCTTATCCACCGTCGAGCCGTCCCAATAGTCTCCAATCTTTGTAATTTTAGGTTCTGCCTCCGTACCAATATTCACCTACTTAGTCTTCACCGACGTGGTTATGTCAAGGTTCACAATCTGTGGTCCCTGAACCTCACAGTGGCCTTCCGTCTCTGGAATGTTAATTTTCTGCGGATCTTCATCTTCTTCTTCAGTAATTACATTATAACATTCTAGCGTGCAGCTTAGCTAAGTAGCCCATTCAAGCTTAATCGATTCTACCGACTCTTGTGGTATCCTAAAGATGGCTAGTTTTACCCCTTGTAGTGCTTCATTAATACTATCCAACTCATCCTCAAAACTGAAGGTCATCACGAACCCTTCGTGCAGAACATCTGATTCAACTGCCGCATGGTGGAGCTCTGTTTCTATATACCAGTTCATCAATATAACATCCAAGGTATGAAAGAATAGGTGTACCCACTTAGGCTGTGGATTTTCCCCATAGGCCTGCGTCCATTTGGCCAGATGCATGCATGGATCATCCTGCCCATTGTACTTATCTGTCAGTCACACCCTAGGCTTCCCAAATCATAAGCGCATCATTCCCCTACACTCATGCTAGTCGTCAAAGCTCCCTTTGTGCGTACCCCACCACCTCGCGGGCATAGCACGTAGTACCCAATCCAAGGCCTAGAAGCGTTGCTTTTCTGGCACCTCCCTTTCAAATTTATTCAAGAAGGTATCTACCTCACTTAGGCCATCATAAGTAGGCAGGTCTCTTACTTCTATCGACACGCAGCATATTGACCTTATTATTATATTACAATTTAGTATAGTTACCTCATGTAACCAATTCTTCCATTGCTCCATCTCCTCATTTGAATCTGAAGTACAGGAGATTTCATGCTCCCCTGCAATCCGCCCATTTGTAGTGGGATTCACCCAATCCTGGTTTCACGCTATTATCTTATAGATGCAATCCAAATCATCATCACTTTCATAGTCACGCACTAGCTCCGTATAGCGCGATCTTTCAGCGGGGTCCAGGGGTATAACTACGCATAGTTACTTCTTCTCAAAAATCATCTTGTGCTTGTTCAAATTAATCACCTCATTCATGTCAGTGGCCCAATCAATTCCTAAGACCGTGGGGTAGGGATTGCTATCATCAACAATCTCTATCACTTCAAAGTATGGTAGCACGCTCGCTCCCTCAATGTCCATAGTTATGCCCTGCAATCACCCCATGGGTATTATTTTCTGTTGGTTCGCCATTCGCAGTTGAATAGGAGACCACTACAACTTAGGTCCCCCCATTCATTCCCATGTCTACTTCGGCAGAACATTCACATCCGATCCTAAGTCCAGGATAACTTGATCCATCTCATATTCTCCAATCTGCACGGTTAGTCTCATTTCTCTTCCCGTCCTTGTCTTATGTTTTCCGATCTTCCTAACTACACACGGTTCTCTTAGCGTGGTCCCAACACATTTGTTAATGAGTTCCTGTAACCCTTTTATTGCCTTGCCATCGTGCAGTAGTTTCATACATGTCTCCAGGAACATTGTGAGCATAGATGGGTCCATCTCTGGCTTCTGTTTATCTTCACTTCCTGAAGTGGAGGCATCAGCGAAGCTCTTCTTAGCTTCCATGAAGGTTTCCCGAGTGCACTCCAATTCAAACTCCAATTCCTTTGTCAGATCTTTGCGAACCCAAGTACTATCTTCTGGTCATTTTCCTTTGTCATCTCCCGTCGCGATTCCACTTCGGAGTACAATGTTTACATTCGGGTCTTCCTCGCGTGGCTCAGACCTCATCATCTGTAGGTTCTGAGTCGTGGGAGGTGGTAGCGCTCCTTTGTCACATATCCTAGCTATCAGTGTAAGACAGTCTTCGGTCTCATGATCAAAAAAGTTGCAATACAAGCATGACAAGCATGTTGGATTTGTGCAATCATGGGCATAATGTCCTGGCCCTTCGCAATTGTAGCATATCAACTGTCTGCGACCTCTTCTAGGTCCTCCTCCACCTCGGCCTCGTCCACACCCTTGAAATCCTATTCGTGCCATTCCTGCATTCTGGTCGAGGGGCCGTGTTTTGGCCTGAACTCTATAGGTGGGAGTTCTATCCATCATTATCTCATAGCTTCTACAAGTGTGCTCATCGTGTCCCACTGACCTACAAAAGTTGGAGAACAATTTTTGTGAATTTTGTGTATACCTCTGTAACGAATGGCAGTTGTTTATGGCATGTTTTCTTGCTATTTGAAAAATTGCACACCACAAAGTAGGCATCGCGCTAGGTCCTTCTTGCGCTTCTAGTCTTAACAGAATTGGCCCTCCTCCTGCAAGGTAATTTTTGAAAACTGGGTAGTGGTCCTTATCATGACCCTGACCCTTGCATTTTATGCACCACACTTCTTCGCACACTTCTGGTTGAGTTGTCTTGTCTTGTTTTAGACTTTGCATCTCAAGGCATAAATTCTTCAGCTGTGCATGGATCTATTGAACTCCCAAGTTGGGATCCTGCATCAGGGTCTCATGTAGCCTCACCACAATCTCTAAGGCCTCTTCCTAAGTCATTAACTTCTGCTGTGATAGCGCACTCCTCAGATGTGGCATTAGCGACGCTGCAAGCCATTCGCGATGTTGTCCATTTGTCAGATTCATATTAGCTTTGCGAATCATGCATTTTAGTCTCTAATCTAGCTCCCAAGGAGTCTCGCATAATAGCATCATGATCTCTTTGAATCCAATGATCAACTATGCTTCAGACTTTGGCCTGCTAAATTCTCTATTTAGCACTGTTTGGATATCTGCAATTCCCACATTTGGATTATCATTGGAGTGCTTAACATACTAGGTCAGCGCGCGGTCTTGTAGGGTGCTAACCAGTGTCGCTTTCTTTATATTATCATCTGTAAGTCCTTGTGCTTCCCATACGTCTCTTACAACAAACCAAAATTGGTCTAAATTCTCATTTCCCAATCCCTTGAACACAAGCAACTTTATCGTGCTTGCCATATTGAATTGCGATGGTGGCGGAGGTGGTACAGGTGAAGATGGAGGTGATGGCGACAAAGTTGGTGGTGATGTGGGTGGGGGCGGTATTCATGTAATTATTTCCTTATCAAATGGATCGCACTTCATGGTGAGACCTTCGCGAGCTCTTCGTCGTCCCCTCGTAAAGGTGAAATCAAGGGGATAGTTTTTGGTTCCTTATTTCCTTCGTTCTTGTAAGTTTTTCCACTTCGCGTAGCCCAAAACATCAAGGTAAGTAAATAACCCTCTTTTCACACAATAGCATTTTAATCCAAGTATTCATAGACTTTATGTACTTACCTCGCGGTCCTTTGAGAAAGCATCTCTTTGCCTCACTGTAGCTAACTGAGATGTCAACCGCAAACTTAGTAATGAATCCTCCTATAATCGGATCGAGCCAATGATCAACGACATGCGCGATCTTATTCTTTGATGCTTCCAATCTTCGCACTAACTCTACGGTCCACAAAATAGGATTGTCGAGTTTCCACCTTCCTTGGCTATCTGCTAACTTCGCGATCCACTCATACAACTCAGTAGGGAAAGACGCGAAGAAGATTTCATGGATCTTTGTGTACAGGTAGCAGTCTAACTAGTCTTCTTTTGTCAGTTGCAGGTTCCTATTCTCCTACGCTACGAACTCGTGAATTCTTATTTCCAACCAGCCTTCAATTTCCTTCTTAGTTGGATTCCAAAGATACGACATCAGACATCTCAATGCAGATTCCAGTCCTGGCAACGGAACCGTTTGTTGGCTTGATGGGGCATGACCCAGGTTCGGAGTTAAGTAGCCAAACAAATCCCTGCACTACTGGCCATTTCGGCATCACCCCGCGGAGCGTGGACTGAAGTTTCACCCGAAGCAGTATGGGGGGATGATGGAACCAAGCTTTCTCACCCTCAACATGTCTTAGGTGTCGATTTAGTCCAGTTGTGCCTACCTTCGTGCAAGTCACTTCACACACTGTGCTGACCTGTGAGACCTTCACGATCTATTATAATCGCCTTTCGTACAACCCTAACCAAGGGCTGAGATGATTTCGCACTGCTATGGCAGTGTCCTACGTTATTTCCCCAAATTACACCGTGTATCTTACTTATCTTCTTAAAGATCTTAGTTAACTTAGCGTAAACAAATACTTTATCTCACATTCACTTAATTAAGACAGTCACATATGTTTGCGCATCATTTAAAGAGTAGAAATGCAATTCATACCCAATACATTCAATGCATAAAACAGGAAATGAATACACATAATAGATATGAAACTTCTCTTTATTAATACTTCCAACTGTTACAGACTCCACTCACCCTGCGCACTCAGTTGTGGACTACTAAGCCTTTGTGCACTCAGCTGCAGAGCCTTCTCCTACTCTATGACCCAAAACTAGACTTTACACTTCAGATACGTTGCTATGCTTCTATTCCAAGATCATCAATTGATTGATTTCCATTATTGATTTACACTTAGAGCCTCTCTCTATTTATACAATCCCATGGTCCGCGGACCATTGGTGTTGGCATTATGATTCAGGTGTTGTCCTTGATGGCAAACCCATTCAGGTGATAAATCAAGAAGGACGCAGGAAATATGTTCAACAAGTGCGTCCCCGCAGGTATACCATACAGAACCCGCGTCCAGGGACGCAGGCCAGCCGTTCAGGAGGTGCGTCCGCCCAGTGCACACATTTCAAGGCAGAGAAAAGCACGTGGGGGTTTCTTGTGTGGTATCTAGCCGACGGTTTTGTGTTTCTATGGTGTCGGCTCGTGGTTTTGTTCCATGTTTTGGGGAGAAGCTTGCCTATATAAAGCAAAGGAGTTCATTTGGATTAAGCATTATCTGGGTTGAATATCTTTTGGTGAGATCTAGTCCAGATCTATGAAGGCGAATCTTCTAATGGACTGTGATCTCTATGGCGCATGATCAGATCTGTGGATCTGAGTGTTTGGGTTGGTTCTGAAGTCCTCATATCTTTTATATCTGAAGGGACGTAGGTTCAGTGAAGGGAAAGTGCGCCGGGACGCAGTACAGTAAAGGCTCAGGTGCGTCTCTGAGGCAAAGGACGCGGCGCGATTGTGTTATTGGGTGCGTCTCTGAAGCAAAAGACGCGGCGCGATAGTGTTTCTGGGTGCGCCGGTCGCAGCAAAGCATAGAGGAACAGTGCGTCGGCACGCAGAACAGTGGAAGGTAGACTGCGTCCAGTCGCAGGTCACAGAAAGAAAATATGCGTCCCTGTCTTAAGATGATCTGTTGACTGTATATTTCTGTTCATAAGGTGTTCTGGGTTATTTTTGTAATTACTGATTTGATATCTGTAGTGGACTGTACCTGTTGTATACTTGTTGATCATTTGATTCTTCATGAAAAGAAGTAGGGGGTTGTAGCTCCCTTCCAGGAGAGACTGGAAAACGAGAGAGAGTTGTAGCTCTCTGCAGGTTGCAGCCTGCGTGCTGGTAAAGGACTGCACCAGTACAAAATCATTGTAAAAAGAATTTCTTGAAAGAAGATAGAGACATATTGCAGCAGGTGGTTTTCTCCCGCATTGGGTTTCCACCTTACATCTTGTGTTCTTTGGTGTGACTGTCTATTTTCTTTATTCATGCTCATTATTTTATGGTACTGATATGCAAGAATAATTCAAAAGATCAAATAAGGAAGATTTGGTAAATTGCTTGATAATACTGATTCACCCCCCTCTCAGTATTATTTCCAACAATTGGTATCAGAGCAGGTCCTTCAGAAAAGCTTGATCGCTTGAAGGTAGATCGTTCATCATGAGCAACTACGAGAGAGAAGCATCAATCAGGCCACCAGTTTTTGATGGGACAAACTTCAATTATTGGAAGGTAAGAGTTACTGCATATCTTCAATCTCTTGGTACTGAAGTTTGGGACATTGTAGAAACAGGCTATGCTTTTCCTTCAGCTACTCCTACAGATCCAGCTGAGAAAAAGAAGTATGAAACAAATGCAAAAGCAGTCAGTACTCTATTAGGAAGTATATCCCAAACAAAATTCATGAAGGTAATGCACTTCAAATCAGCAAAAGAAATATGGGACAAAATGATCACAAGCTATGAAGGAGATGAACAGGTAAAACAAGCCAAACTTCAAACTCTCAGAATTCAATATGAGACTCTCAAGATGTATAATGATGAAAGTGTGGCTAATTATTTTCTTCGGGTAGATGAGATTGTAAATTGTATGAAAAATTTGGGTGAAGAAGTAAAGGAGTCTCTAGTAGTTCAAAAGATTCTAAGATCATTATCCCCCAAGTTTGAATCCAAAGTATCTGCAATAGAAGAAAAAGAAAATCTCCGTGTTCTTACTATGTCTCAGCTACATGGAATTCTAACTGCTTATGAAATGAGAAAGGGAGGACCATCAGACAGAAGGGAGGTTGCTTTTAAAGCATCAGGCAAAGAAGATTACTATGAAGCAAGCCATGATCCAGAAGAAGAGGAAGAAGAATCAAATTTTGTCAGAAATCTTCAAAGAGGTTCTGGAAGGTTCAGAGGTAAGCTACCTTTCAAATGCTTTGCTTGTGGAAGAGTAGGTCATTATGCTGCAAAATGCTCTTATAAGGATAAAGGAAAGGAACCAGTTAGATGGAACAAGAAACAAAGTGCAAATAAGAAAAGCTACTACACCCATGAAGATAGTGATGGCTTATCAAACAGTGATGAAGATGAACAAGGTAATAAATATAGGTTGTTAATGGCATTTGAAGATGATGATTATGAGGATGCTGTAGATGTGGATAACCTTTATGATGAAATTACTAGACTCAAGAGATGCATAGAAGAAAAGAACATGATTATTGATACTCTACAATTCCAAATTGATGAAAAGGAAAAACATCTTGAAAAATTAGAAGGTGAAATTGTTGGTCTTAGAAAAGAAATTGAGAAAACAAAAACTATTAATCTCAAGTTTGTCAAAGGATCTGAAACTTTGGATGAGATTATCAGTGTGCAGCGGTCTCCACTAAATAAGACAGGTTTGGGCTATAATGGAGAAACTTCTCAAGCATCCACTTCAAAAAGTTATCTTGATGCAGCAAGAAGAAATGAGCAAGAGCACAAGGAAGATCATCAGGTCAAGCAGGGACAAATGTCAAGCAGAAACTATCAGGGCAATCCAGCTTAAGGGTGAACAAAAGCCACAACCAGCCACAGGTAAAATCTTCTCAATTTGGTTCAAGAATAGATGAAAATAGAAATTACAATCAGTTGGCTGGTAGATCCAATAATCGCAGAAGCTTCTTCAATGGACAATGCTTTTCTTGCCATAACTTTGGTCACAAAGCAGCTCAATGTGTTGCGTATAAAACAATCATGACTAGGGAAGCTCAAAAACAAAGAAGTATGACAGGGATTACAAAAAGGACCTATAACAACTTTTCAGCTCTTGAAAATGAAGTTGAATGTTCTATTTGCAATAATTTTGGACATAAAGACTTTGAATGCAGAAGCAGGTTTCCGGAAAGAAAGGTACAAGAGCAGAAAAAGGAACAAGCCTCAGGTGCCAAAACATGGAGAATAAAGGAACCTCAAACAGAAAGATGTGGGATAGCATTTTATGCAGAAGGACAAGAAAATCTATGGTACATTGACAGTGGATGTTCGAAGCATATGACAGGTGATAAAGAAAAACTTGAGTCTTATTCTAATTTAGAAAAGGGAAAGAAAGTCTCTTTTGGAAATGATACTCCTGCAACTATAAAAGGAAAAGGTATTGCTCCTTTAAAAGAAGATGTTAAGGCTGGAAATGTTTTGTTTGTTGATGGATTGAAGCATAATCTACTAAGTGTCAGCCAGATGTGTGATCAAAGAACCGAGGTTATATTCAGATCAAATGGATGCCTTGTTCGTGATCTTGATACAGGTAAAACAGTTCTCAAAGGAAAGAGAACTCCAAATAATCTATACATATTTGATGAAGGACAACAACAATTCTATCTAAGCAAGAATGAAGAGCACTGGTTATGGCATCGAAGGTTGGGACATCTAAGCTTCTCACAAATAAGGAAAGCTTGCAAATATCAGGCAGTTCGCGATCTTCCAGATATCAAAATTCCTGACAACACCATATGCAGATCATGTCAGTTTGGAAAACAAACCAGAACTAACTTTCCAGAGAAAGAAGGATCAGCTAGCATGCCTCTTGAGCTAGTACATACAGATGTATGTGGACCATTCAGAAAAAGAACACCTAGAGGAGAGGAATACTTGATATTATTTATTGACGATTTCTCCAGGTTTGTTTGGTTAGGACTTATGAAGCACAAAGATGAAGCATTCGAAAAATTCAAAACCTTCAAAGCCTTGGCTGAAAATGAATCAGGTCACAAAATTAAGTGCCTCAGATCTGACAGAGGTGGGGAATTTACTTCAAATGAATTTTTCGATTTCTGTGATGAACATGGGATAAGGAGAGAATTCTCTACAGCTAGAACGCCTCAGCAAAATGGAGTTGTTGAAAGAATGAACAGAACAATCCAACAAATGGCTCGTGCTATGCTTGATGAATCAGGAACCCCCGCAACCTTCTGGGGTGAGGCTGCACATACAGCGGTTATTATTCTCAACAAGACAAATGTCCGGGTGAACAGCACTCAAACCCCTCATGAGCTCTGGAGTGGTAAAACTCCTTCGGTAAAGCACTTCAAAATATTCGGGAGCAAATGCTATATCAAGAATACTGAGGAGCAGCTTGGCAAACTTGATCCTAGAGCAGATGAAGGCATTCTTCTTGGCTATTCTCCACATAGCAAAGCATACAAATGCTACAATAAAAGACTTGGCAGAATTGTTGACAGCATTGATGTAGTGGTTGATGAAAAGGGATATATTCCTAGGCAAATACATCGTGAAGACATCGAAGAAGATGAGAGCTACCCTCAAAGACAGAATGATGAAGAAGAAAAACCTCAAGAAGAATCTCAAGAAGAACCTCACGAAGAAGCAGAAGAACGGACAAGAATAGAAGAAAAGACTCCATCCAGATATGTTCAGAAGAACCATCCAGAATCTCAGATCATGGGACAAAAAGAAGCAGGTATACAAACTAGAAGAACAGTTGCAGAAGCTTCAAGCTATTTGGCATTACTTTCCTCCACCGAACCACAAAATGTGAAAGAGGCATGCAAAGATGAATGTTGGGTGAAAGCAATGGATGAAGAACTTGAGCAAATCGAAAAGAACAACACTTGGGAGCTGGTTCCTAGACCAAAAGATAAGAATGTTATTGGAACAAAATGGGTCTTCAAAAATAAATTGAATGAAAATGGAGAAGTAATTAGAAACAAAGCCAGACTCGTTTGTAAAGGGTATGCGCAGCAAGAAGGAATAGACTTTGAAGAAACTTTTGCTCCTGTTGCAAGACTTGAGGCCATCCGAATGTTCCTTGCTCTCTCAAGTTTTCAGAACTTCAAAGTATTTCAAATGGATGTGAAATCAGCCTTTTTGAATGGAGACTTGGAAGAAGAAGTGTACATTGAACAGCCAGATGGGTTCATTCTTGGAAATGATCCAAATCTTGTATGCCGATTGAAAAAGGCTCTCTATGGTCTCAAACAAGCTCCAAGGGCTTGGTACTACCGGTTGGACAAATATCTTCATCAACAAGGTTTCTTAAAAGGTTCAGCAGATAGCAATCTGTATATAAAAGTTGAAAATGACAAATTGCTAATACTTGTTGTGTATGTAGATGACATTATTTTTGGCAGCAATGAAGAAGCTATGAGTCAAAGCTTTGCCTCAGTCATGCAGAAAGAATTTGAAATGTCCTTGCTAGGAGAACTGACATATTTCCTTGGTTTGCAAATCCAACAGAAGGAAGGAGGAATCTTTTTATCTCAAACCAAGTATCTCAAGCAGATTTTGAAGAAATATGGCATGGAAGATGCAAAACCAGTATGTACACCCATGGTCACAGGATGTAGTCTCAGTGCAAATGATGAATCTGCAGCAGTACATCAACCAACCTACAGATCTATGATTGGAAGTTTACTATATTTGACAGGTACCCGACCAGACATCATGCATGCAGTTGGAATAGTTGGAAGATTTCAGGCAAATCCGAAGGAGACTCATCTTCAAGCAGTGAAGAGAATTTTCAAATATCTTCAAGGGACTCAAAATTATGGCTTATGGTATCCTAGAGATACAGATCTTACTCTTCATGCCTATACAGATGCAGATTGGGCCGGAAGCGTGGATGACAGGAAAAGCACAAGTGGTGGTGCGTTCTTTATGGGTCCCAGACTGGTCTCTTGGTTCAGCAAGAAACAGAGTTCAATTGCCTTGTCTACAGCTGAAGCAGAATATGTTGCTGTTGCATCTTGTTGCACCCAACTCCTTTGGATGATGCAGAATTTGCAGGATTATCAAATCACTTGTACTCCTCCAATCCCTATCTTATGTGACAACACAAGTGCAATCAGCATCTCAAAGAATCCGGTTATGCATTCAAAAACCAAGCACATACCAATCAAGTACCATTTTCTCCGGGAACAAGTACTTGAACAGAAGGTCAAGTTGGAGTATGTTCCTTCTAAGGAACAAGTTGCTGATATTTTCACCAAACCGTTGCCCAGGGACACTTTTGAATACCTCAGGCAAAAGCTGGGGGTTGTTGATGCATCATCTTACTGTTGATCATCTTCCTATTGGTGGTATAGGCTCAGGGGGAGCACATAATGCATTGTTGGCATTATGGAGAAGGAGATCTTGGAAATAGCTGCAATATGTCTCTATCTCCTTCATGATGGATTTCTGGTTACAGATCTGGAGATGCATGAGCATAGGGGGAGCATACCCTTTGCCCTTGATGTCAAAGGGGGAGAATGAAGCTGAAGATTATGTGGTTGCCATCAAGTCCAAAGGGGGAGATTGTTGGCATTATGATTCAGGTGTTGTCCTTGATGGCAAACCCATTCAGGTGATAAATCAAGAAGGACGCAGGAAATATGTTCAACAAGTGCGTCCCCGCAGGTATACCATACAGAACCCGCGTCCAGGGACGCAGGCCAGCCGTTCAGGAGGTGCGTCCGCCCAGTGCACACATTTCAAGGCAGAGAAAAGCACGTGGGGGTTTCTTGTGTGGTATCTAGCCGACGGTTTTGTGTTTCTATGGTGTCGGCTCGTGGTTTTGTTCCATGTTTTGGGGAGAAGCTTGCCTATATAAAGCAAAGGAGTTCATTTGGATTAAGCATTATCTGGGTTGAATATCTTTTGGTGAGATCTAGTCCAGATCTATGAAGGCGAATCTTCTAATGGACTGTGATCTCTATGGCGCATGATCAGATCTGTGGATCTGAGTGTTTGGGTTGGTTCTGAAGTCCTCATATCTTTTATATCTGAAGGGACGCAGGTTCAGTGAAGGGAAAGTGCGCCGGGACGCAGTACAGTAAAGGCTTAGGTGCGTCTCTGAGGCAAAGGACGCGGCGCGACTGTGTTATTGGGTGCGTCTCTGAAGCAAAAGACGCGGCGCGATAGTGTTTCTGGGTGCGCCGGTCGCAGCAAAGCATAGAGGAATAGTGCGTCGGCACGCAGAACAGTGGAAGGTAGACTGCGTCCAGTCGCAGGTCACAGAAAGAAAATATGCGTCCCTGTCTTAAGATGATCTGTTGACTGTATATTTCTGTTCATAAGGTGTTCTGGGTTATTTCTGTAATTACTGATCTGATATCTGTAGTGGACTGTATCTGTTGTATACTTGTTGATCATTTGATTCTTCATGAAAAGAAGTAGGGGGTTGTAGCTCCCTTCCAGGAGAGACTGGAAAACGAGAGAGAGTTGTAGCTCTCTGCAGGTTGCAGCCTGCGTGCTGGTAAAGGACTGCACCAGTACAAAATCATTGTAAAAAGAATTTCTTGAAAGAAGATAGAGACATATTGCAGCAGGTGGTTTTCTCCCGCATTGGGTTTCCACCTTACATCTTGTGTTCTTTGGTGTGACTGTCTATTTTCTTTATTCATGCTCATTATTTTATGGTACTGATATGCAAGAATAATTCAAAAGATCAAATAAGGAAGATTTGGTAAATTGCTTGATAATACTGATTCACCCCCCCTCTCAGTATTATTTCCAACAATTGGTAGATCTCTACAGCCGACATTACATTACAAAATTAAGGGCGGACAACCCTATGACTCATTTACAAGCTACGCGCTCCGCGCCCACAAAAGGTGGAGTCTTTTACATCGGGGTTACAATTTGTGACAAAAATCTGGGCTCTACACCCCAAAACTTCCCTTGGGGGATCTCGCACCCAACAAAAGGTAACCCTGTCAAGGTTATGAATGCTTGTTGGTAGCAGTGGCTCTACCCGTGATGAACGAGTACATTACAAACTAAGTTGTAAATGCCCCCCTACTTTATTTTTATCCACTGATCAATGACTGATACAAGTAAATAGGAGTTTTTCATTCATGAAAGGTTTTTAAAAGAAATCGCAATTATTTGAGTTTTATAGTCAGAGTAATTTTATTTATCTAAAGGTTTCGAAAAGTAGTTTCTACTTCCTAAATTATTTTTACTTAATCTTTGAAGAAATTCATCATTTATGAGAGATAATTGGTTCTTCTAGTGAATCGCAAATTGTTGTATTTTTCAACAAACCCCATTTTAATATATTATAAATTTCCTATGAAATTTATTATATTAAAATAGGTACCCTTTAGTTTTAAAAAGCCTTTGATTTTATTTCTTAAAAAAAAAAAAAAATCAACATAAAAATTGTTAATAAAGTCCTATAACCAAAGTTTAATACTTAGGCTTTTTAACCAAAACCCAAGTATTAAACCTTGATTATCCAAAAAACCAAATTTCAAATAGCCCCCGAGACCAAAACTATACTTAGGCTTTAAAAACCTTAAGTATTAAACAAATATGGGTTATTTAATTTGAATCAAAGTTTTTAATTCCTAAAGGTAAAAATATTTATAGACTCAGACTCTCTACCATACCCCGCATCACACATTAGCATAATAGAAAAAATATAAAGGAAAATACTTCCTCATGCCTTAACCGATTACGAAAACCCCGAACCCGATGGGATTATACAATCCAATCCATAAAATCTCGTGACCACGGGCTATCACAAAATATCTAAACGTCGAGCATTCTTCCCCTTCCCGATTGTGATATGCGATATAACCAAACCCACCATGATTGTAAAATGCATTTCAATTAATATCACATCCGCGCAGTAAAAAATTTCCAAGAGTCATGTCTCATTTGAATTGCGATTGTGATATCCTTCCTCCTGCCGATTGCGATATGATGCCATCAGTGACGTCATCCTCCACATCTTATCCAGGCAAAGCCACTACCTAAATGGAAAAGGAGTTGTCTTAAGGTATGGACTGGGTGGTTTTCCCCGATGTTGATGAAGCGATTTTCGAGGCCTCAATAGGTGGATAATGTTTGGCAACAAGAGATAAGGAGATGATCAAGGTGTTCTCGCTCATTTATTTGTGGTGTGTACTGATTACGGGCATCTCTATGTTATGTTGAATATTGGTAAGATTTGTTTTTTCATTAGATGGAGAAAAAACCATACTATTGATATTTTTAAGCTAATATTAGGTGGTTTGATTCCCCATGTGATCTAAAAAATTATTTTGAGATAAACTCATAATGATCACAGGTACTTCAGTCCTTGGCCTCCAAGTTCACAAACATGGGAAAGAATCAATGTTGGTTGGATTCCAAATATTTATATGGTGATTTTTTATGAAACCAGCTCACAAGAGGATAGAAATGATAGATGAACGCCTTAGAAATAAGCCTTTTCAAGGGGGAAACCTCCTTTACATTACACAAATGAATAATTCTTGGATGATACAAATGACAAGACCTCCTTTCTATATATAGGAGTCTAAGGGGTCATAATATAATCAAAGCCGACATAACAATAATAATGTAAGGGCTCAATAATAACAATAGTGGGCTTCTATGGGGCACAATAATAACAATATCAGGACTAAATGGGCACAAAAATATATTAAGGGGTTTGTACTAATAATAATAAGGGGTTACACTAGTAGTATAGGGGCCTAACATGCCCCTCTCCTTCAAAAAGTGTTGTCCTCAACGCTTGAGTAGTTCTTGATGCTTCTGTATAAAATTCTTGTCCTCCCATGTGGAATCTTCAGCAGGTAAGTTCTTCCACTTGATGATATACTTTGAAATTGATCGATTCCATAGCTGTCGGGTTCTTGTTTCTGTGACTGCTCTAGGTTCCAATATGATTTTTCATTCCTCATCAAGTTCTGGCAATATTTTTGAACTGGGATCTTCTGCAACTTTTGAATGAGTGGCCACACTTCTTCTTCCTTCTTCCATTCATCCCTTGCTTCGTTTATCCAATCTGGTTGGATAATAGAAATAGCCCACAACAATGCTTCCACATCGTCATCCTTTCTTGAGAGTGCATCTTCCACAACATTTTTCTTCCCTTTTTTGTAGATTATTTCAAAGTCATAACCCAACAACTTTGTGGCCCATTTTTTTGCTCTTCAGAGGATAATATTTGTTCTAAAAAGTATTTAAGACTATCATGATCCGTTTTTACCTTGAAGTGTCTTCCCATTAGGTAGGGTCACCATTTCTTAAGTGCATGTAGTATTGCCAACATTTCCTTCTCATAAATAGCTTTGTGTAAATACTTTCCTATGATTGGATGACTTTCAAGGGAAATGGGTCATTCATCTTACATTAAAACAACACCAATTCCATTTCCTGAAGCATCACATTCTACAATAAAGGTTTTTGTGAAGTCCGACGTAGCTAAAACTGGTGCTTGGCACATTGCCTCTTTAAGATGTTCGAAGGCCTTTGTTGCTTCTGGAGTCCATGAAAATGCAACTTTCTTCAATAATGTTGTTAGAGGTTCTGCTATTCTCCCATAATTCTTAACAAACTTGTTATAATACCTTGTCAACCCAAGAAATCCTCGCAGATGCTTTATGGATGTGGGGATTTTCCATTCCTTAATGGCTTTAATTTTACTAGGGTCTACCTTAACACCTTCATGAGATACAATATGACCCAAATATTCCACCTCTTGTACTCCAAAGAAACATTTGGAGATTTTTGCGTATAATTGTTTCTCCTCCAATAGTTTGAGCACCCTGTCAACATGTTCAACATGATCCTTCCAAGACTTGCTGTAGATTACTATATCATCAAAAAATATTAACACAAGTTTTCTAAGGAAGGGTTTGAAAATGGAATTCATCAAACCTTGAAATGTAGAACGTGCATTGATAAGGCCAAAAGGCATGACCAAAAATTCATAATGACCCTCATGAGTTCTAAATGTTGTTTTCATAATGTCTTCAGTCTTCATTCTGATTTGATGATATCCTAAATGAAGATCCAACTTGGTGGAGTAAATTGATCCATGCAATTCATCAAATAACTCATCAATGGCAGGAATGGGAATTTTATCTTTGATAGTGAGCTTGTTGAGCTCCCTATAATCCGGACACATGTGCCATGATCCATCCTTCTTTTGCACCAATACTACTGGAGCAGAGAAAGAACTGTGACTAGGTTTAATTATACCATCCTCTAGCATTTCTGCAACCATACATTCAATTTCACTCTTTTGGGAATAGCGATATCTGTACGGCCTAATGTTTGGAGGAACACTTCCTGGCATCAAATGAATAGCATGATCATAATCACGAATAGGTGGAAGGCCTTTGAGAGTCTCAAATACCTTGGAATGATTGTCCAAGACTTTTTGGAGATCTGGAGAAATAGATGATTCGATGTGGGAACCTCTAGCGAACATAATTTTGCAATTACGCCTCATTGTTCCTTCTTTAGAAGCTTTGTCATACCGTTTGAACTGATTATCTTTCCCGATTTCCCTACAATACCCCTTAATTCAACTTCCTTCCCTTCTGCACAAAATTTCATGAAAAGTTCTTGAAAATTAAGAGCTATTGTACCCAAGGATTGTAGCCATTGGAATCCTAGTACAACATCAACACCACCCATTGGAATGGAAAGCATTGGGCTATTCAATACATTTTCTTCCATAGATAGCTTGATATTATGGCACTTTCTAGAGCAATTTATGGTTCCTCCACTTGCAACCATCACTTGACACTCTAGTGCTGGATATAGGAAGCAATTCAATTCCTTGGCTATCTTACAATGAATAAAATTATGGGTACTTCCTAAATCAATCAACACTATTCCCTTTTTCTTCTTGATATGGCCTTTTATCTTGATAGTTTGAGGAGTGGTAATTCTAGCTAATGCATTACAAGATATGGTTGGATTCATTTCTTCTTTATCTAGGGTTTTTTCCTAGAGTATATCCTCTTCTTTTGACATTTCTTATTCCTTTTCTTCCTTCTATTTATAATCTATGTAGAATAATTTATTCTCAGCACACTTATGACCTTTAGTGTATTTGCTATCACAACCATAACAAAGCCTTTTTGCTCTTTTTTCTTCCAATTTTTGTGGTGTCAACCTTGTAGGTTGTGGAAGGCTAGGGGAAACAACACTTCCATCTTTATAGTTGTGAGTGTTAGGCTTCCTAGTTTCCATAATTTTGCTTTCCATTTTTCTTGGTAACCTGAATGCCTTCTCTAATGAATCAGGTTCCCAAAGGTGAACCTCATGTTGGATATTATCCTTTAAAGTCCCTATGAACACATCAATCCTATGATCCTCTAGAATATGTTTTACCCTTATGTTCAATTTTTGGAAGTCCTCAATGTGCTCCATCATTGAACCCTTTTGTTTAAAATTTATCAATTGGCTAAAAAAGGTGTTTCTTTTTGTATCCTCATAATGTGCTATCATTTCTTCCATAAAAATTGCCCAAGTGACAATTTGTTTACAAGAGCAAAGCCATCAATACCATACAAACTGATTTGGTTCCAAATATAAAGTTGCAATACGTACCTTTTGTGTGTTTTGCACATTATGGAGATCGAAAAATTGCTCCATCTGTAGTATCCATGTTTCGGGATCCTTACCATCAAACTTCCTCATATCATTTTTTGGAACATGGTGGGTCTCCAATCCAACATTAGAGTCTATGAAATCATGATTAACATTTTTTTTGTTCTCATCATGAGTTTCCTTTACTACCCTTTCACTATTAGTAACCATTTCTTGTAGCAACTTATTCAAAATTATCTTCAATTCTTCCATATTAGCATCCATGCCATTCATCTTAGTGTCCATGACATTCATCTTAGATTCCATGCCATCCATATTAGCTTCCATTCCATCCATCTTAACTTGCACGTCATTCATATTAGCTTCCACGCCATTCATCTTGGCTTCAATTACCTTTTGTGAGAGTGAAATTTGTTGTACTTGGTCTTGTAATTTTGATATATCATGTTGCATTTCTTCCTCTTCTTCACGAGTCATGCTAGAGATTCTAGGTTTATTACTAGATGTTTCCATTTTATTTCTTTATACCATCAATTAATGCTAATAATTCTTCACTATTCCCTTTGAATTCCTTCAAACTAATTTTTCAAACCAATCTTATGCAAAATTTAAAAAAAACTACACACCTTTTTTTCACTTTGTAAGAGCTCGATATTGAATCTGTTGTATCTCTGTAAATGCAGATCTCGAATATCTAAAATCATGTCTTACAGTAGCCCTTTGAGTCCTCTTTCTAACCCCACAAGTCTGATCAAGATTGGATTCTCCAAGGAAGAGTTATGCCAAATCTCCCACGGTGACATGATTATAGACTAGTTCAGTAGACCAAACTTGTACGAAGTTCCACATGTCACTGTTTCGAGCTTAGTACCTAAAACTAGCATACAAAAAACTACAGGCCGTCCTCTTTCTAAAACATCTTACGACATTTCAATCCAATATTCATAACAAAAGTTATGGTGATGTTCCCTAGGTCACCTATTTGGAATGTAATTCGGGATTCTGCAAACACCCTAACTTCCTCAGATCATATCTCCGACAATATAGTGAGACAAGCTCTGAAATTTAGACCCGGAGTTTAGAACGATTTCGGATCAAATGGGCTTTTATTGTAGCTTTGGAAAAGTAACAGAACTAAAGTTATAGCGAAAATTCCTTGACGGCCTATTTGGAGCAGCAAAACCCTAGAATCCAAAGCTCTAATACCAAATGTTATGAAATGAGCTCACAAAAGGATAGAAAAGATAGATGAACGCCTTAGAAATAAGCCTCTTCGAGGTGGAAACCTCTTTTACATTACACAAATGAAAAATTCTTGGATGATACAAATGACAAGAACTCCTTTCTATATATAGTAGTCTAAGGGGTCATAATATAATGGGAGCCGACATAACAATAATAATGTAAGGGCACAATAATAACAATAGCGGGCTTCTATGGGGCACAATAATAACAATATGGGGACTATATGGGCACGAAACTATAATAAGGGGGTTGTACTAATAATAATAAGCAGTTACACTAGTAGTGTAGGGACCTAACATGAATTAAATCTTCACTAAGGCTATAGTATACATTGCGGTTTCTAAAGTATTTTTACCCATTCTTCAAATGAAAAAACTCCATAAAATATTTTTCTCAAAAAAAATAAGTTTTTTAGAACCCTTGTATATTTGTAGATCTTATGAATAATTTTGTATATCTAACTTGTAAATTATTTTTTTCTAACTTAGGTTTTGGGGATTTTTAGTGTTTTTTATATATTTGGGGTTTAGGTGTCTTATTTTCATTTTTGCAAGTTGGATCAAGGGATGAAGTTCAAGAAGAGCTAGATATAGGCCCTTGAAGGTAAGATCTAGTATCTAGACAATTTTGCAAGGATATTCACTAAAGATAATGCAGCAAAATTCAGATCCAACGAAGGAAAAATGTTTGAGACAAGGGTTTCACTGTTTGGCCTCCCCAGGACTAGATCCGACCGCTCCAAGCCTATTGTCAGCTTTCTCTTGGCCAGCATCACCCATAAAGCCCCCAAAGTCACATTTTTAGGCCTTTTTAGGGCTGTTCGTAGCCTCTAGGGGCCTCGACCTTCCCTATTTGGCCTTGCATCAAGGGTTTTAGGCCTTTTTAGGCCTAGTCATGGGCCTAAGAGGCTTCGGTCTCCCTCATTTACCCCATTTTTATTTCTAATTTATTACAATAGTCAAATCAATAACAATTAAGCCCTAAAATCACATGCTACATGGTCAAAATTGTTTAAAATTGAAAAATCATTTTTTCACAAATTTTGGCCACTTGAGCATCCTAAATCTAGCCTAGATATAAATTTTATGCTTACTGGAATTTACTACATAACTGAAAATTTCAGATATAAAAATTTCTTAAGAATACACTTAAATTGGATCAAAAACTACAAATTTTTAGTTTCAGTAACTTTTCACTATTTTTTGGTATTTTGGGCACTGATTATAGTTTCGTTAGCTTGATGATCTATCAAGTATTCACTCTTGTAGTAAATAGTTTAGAACTGTAATTTTCTGAATCACACACTCTAAAAGTCCTAAAAATTGATTTTTTTTTTCAAGTTGTGTAAATTTAACTATTTTTGGGCATATTGGGCATTGGCCCTGACAACATTAGCTTGTTGATATGTGGGTCAATTTATTGTTGTAATAACCTATTAGATCTGAAATATCACTTAATACATCATCATAAATTAAGTTGGACATATAAATTTACTTATGTTGGTCATTGGAAAGTTTTGTATTTAGTGTGATGGGCAAACTTTATAATTTAGAATGATTTTTCTACTATTGTCATAACACTAATAAGCGCTGAAATTTTCTGAAGCATTACTATTGATTAGATTGTTGAGATCTAACACTTGTATGGTTCATTCTAAGTTTGTAAAATTTCTGAAAATTGGCACCTAAAATCACTCCTACATTTATGCTCCACATCTAATCTTGTGGTAATTAGAATCTAATTGGCATCTTTGTGTTTTGTACTCACTCTAAGTCTTGGCATCTAAGTTTTCATTTGGCTATCTAATGAGCATGAGTATTGTAGCAAGGATGCTACAACTCCTGGGCTACCAGCTTTACTTATCAACCGAGGGTTCGTACAAACTTGGAGGTAACAGTGCTATATGCATAAGTAGAAGTGAAGGTCTTGCCTGTTGTCACTTGTTCATCTGGCAAGAGACCCTAGGGGTTCCAAACCAGACTTCTATAGAGTTAGAAGAAGCTTGATTCTTTGATGGAAGAAGAGAAAATCTATTCTAAGGGAGCTACTCTACTGCAGCAATGAAGAAAACAACATGTAATGATAAATCACACCATATCTTAATTAACCATTTAAACAGCTAAACTAAGCAGAATTTCTAAATCAACACTAACCTAATGATGCTATCTAAGTTACAGAAGTAAAGAGCATCAAACCAAATAAATGTGTAAGCAAGGAAACTAAACTAAGTCTGTTTTCGCGTTTTTGGTGTTTTGGTAAAATCAAGCATGCAAGGGGTCAAGCGGAAGAGCAAGCGAAGACCGAAATTAGTGAAAGGAGGACGTAATGAAGCAGAAGTACATGGGAACCATTGGATCGATCGGGAACAATATTAATGGAAGATGAGCGGCGGAGGTCTTATCGTAGAAGATTATGTGAATAGATGGACGAATAAGACTGACAGAAGATGAATGGCGGAGATCTTATCTTGGGAGGCTAAGTGAAGAGATGGATGAACATGACTAATCGAAAGATGAGCGACGAAGATCTCATCGCGTAGGTTGAGTGAATAGATGGATGAACAGGGTTAAACGAAAGATGAGCGGCGAAGATCTTATCGCGGGCGATTTAGTGAATAGATGAACGAATAGGGTTAATGAAAGATGAGCGGCGGAGATCTTATCGCGGGTGAATTAGTGAATAGATGAACGTATAGGACTAACAAAAGATAAATGGTGGAGATCTTATCACAGAGATGAAGTGAATAGATGGGTGGATCACATAAGGTCACGTGGCGACAAAAGGGTAAAAAAACCTGCGGAATGATAGAGGTGGTTTCCATAGGCGGTAAGCAGTCTCTCGCTCGCCCTCAAGGCTGTAAGCGGAATTCCAAAATTTTATGTGATTAGCATAACTGGGTGACACGTAGCACGCGAAAACCACTTTTCTCGTGTGCTCTTGGGCGGATATCGGTCGTGCAAGAATCTATGCGAGATTGCACGATAGCCATCAGATCATGTGGGTTTGATCAACAGTGGATATTTGGAGCACATAAAGTATTGAGACGCGCGATAGCCATCAAATATAGCTAGACACATCGACAGTGGAAATTTGGAACGCATAAAGTATTGAGATGATGCGATAGCTGTTAAATCAAGTTAGACAGATCGACGGTGGAGATTTGGACCGCATAAAGTCAAACTTTGAAATGAATACAAAGAAGATATGTGACACACGGTTGATGGTGGTTGGTTAGGGTTGTTGTGAAAGGAAATCTACGAGTATAATCCTTGCTAACCTGTTAACTGAAGAAAAAGGCACAAACAGAAGAAAAATAAAACTCAACCAATCTACGCTACAATATTGTAAGGGAAATGCATCTACTTAAGAAAATGAACGATTAAACCATGAATCTATGCTCTACACTGCTATAATGGAAATGAAACTACTTAAGCAAATGAATGATTAAACCATGAATCTATGCACTACCCTGTTGTAATGGAAATGCAACTACTTAAGAAAATGAATGATTAAACCATGAATCTATGTGTCAGGCGGAAAGAGTCGATTGTGCGGACACAACTAACCTCCCTAGGAGCCTAAGACTCTCTAGTGACAAACAAGACAAACAAGAGCAATCCTTCTCTAAACATGCATTTACTATATAAGAAATCAAGTGTTTAGATCCTACCTGTAGTCCCACGCTGTTGTAGCAGTCCAGCTCCGCTGATCCGGATGAGCTCCTCCTTCACTTTGAAACCTGCATCCACTAACAATCAAACGATTAAATAGCACTTGATAATCTCATAAAATAAAACATATTTAACACATAGACCAAGGAGTACATGAAACAACTCATAAATAACAAGTTATTGAGAAGAATGGACTCATTTGCATTAATAGGTAACAAAAGGAACAAATACAACCTGAGCCTTGGTGTTGTGCAAGTCCCTCCCAGGGTCCATCAAGAGTTCTCCTTTACTTTGACAAAGCTCACCCACTTCCAAATAAAACAAGCAAAGATGGCAATCTCTCCTCACAAGCTTCTAAATGGGAGTCCTAATTCAAGCAGCATCTACCCATAGAAATGTATAGCTTCCAACCTCCCCTCCTTCTGGCCCAATGCCTGTATTTATAGTGCTCAAGAGGAAGTTAATCAGGTCCACCATCAATGGGATAATCCCCTCTTTGGATGGGATAGCTCCCTTATTGATGGGATAAGTTCCTCTTTGGTAGGGGTGCATGAACCATCTGGAGGCACTCAATACACGTCGAACAACCTTCTAGAATGCTCTAAAAATGACCACAAGTAACTTTTTAAAGATGAAACTTGCGCATTTTGACCTTTACAGGGGGACGCACCTGCCCCTTTACATACAGAGCGTCCAAAGACGCAGCTTTTGTGAACATTGGGTGCGTACCCGCAGGTAAGGTTGAGAGAACCTGCGTACCCAGAGATAAATACATTTGTAAAGACTTTCTCTCTTTTTGGAGTTTGACATGGAGAGCAGAGGCATAAGACTTGCCTAAGAGGATAGAATGACTGTTGATAGAGCCATACTAACTGTAAATAGCCATGGTGACATTTTTTAGTGTAACAGATTGCCCCCTAAAGTGTGAAGCCTGTAATAGATTAGGGTTTTGTATTATCTAGGAAGGGTGAAGCGCTTTATCATTTCAAGGATTATCTCGTGGAGAGCCTGGTCAGAACCTGCAATTTTCAACACAAAATACATGTATAAGATTATATCATCACTGAGGTAGGCATTCCCATACTCAGATCAAAACTTTAACTAACAGACTAACTACTCTGATACAGGAATGATCTTGTAGTACATCATAATCATAGACTTTTGTAGACACAGTATGGGCGCAGCCATCTGTTTATGATTAGTCTACTTAGATAATGAATACAAAACTCCTCGCAGCCTGGATGGTGGAAACTAGATCCAGGGTCTTCATTTCTACTTCCTGAATTGGTACGATTCTAGCCATGCGAATAAATTAGTTGATGTCGAACATGGTAGAAACCACTTGATTACCAGTCGATGATGTAAACTGTTAACAAGTGTGAGAGAGACCACCAGTAATGTCAATGGTTCTCAAAGTACCCAGTACAATCCATGAGATGTGAATGAATGAGTTGATGTCGAACATTTCACAGAATCCTTTGATCGAAAGTCAATGATGTAAAATGACGTCAAAGGCGAGAAACCTGCCATTGATGCAAGCAGACTTCAAGGTACTGACGATTTCTAAGTCATCTCTCTAGATAATGTGCTGATGTTGATAGAAAGCGACCTGTTGCAGTCAAGCCCACAACACGAAATCATTGTTCAAGTTGAAGAAATGTTGCTGTAAGGACTGACTCAGGGATGGTCAAATGGATGACAAGTATTTTGCAGATGAAAGTTTTGCTTGCAGACCTCTTGAACACATAACGACACGACAGATGGCTTGGTGATAGACGACTCAAAGTTAATCCCCGGAACCCGACTGAAGATTTTCAAAGTGGTTTGATCAACTGTGAGGTAAAGGATTTCCCAACCCAGGTGAATGAAAAGTGTCGTGTTCAAGAGTGGTAATAAAGTTTCTTCTGAGACAAAAGATAACAAATAGGCTCATTCTTCTCTCTTTTCCCCCACCATTTCTGGCAAGTACCTCTTTATTTTTAACAAGCTTGAGGAGGATAACATATGCTTGATTATAAGCTCATCCTTCGGATGAGTCCAACCTAGTTTTGATTCGAACCCTAGGAAGGAGTGGTTCGTTCCTGTTTGTAATTGAACAGGTCCTTTACTGTGAAATGTTTAACGAGCCCAGTATAGGAGAAACTCGGCGTTTTTCAATTTTAGAGAGTCTGAAAAACTTAAGAAGACTCCAAGTTGAACTTTTTCGTAGATTTGTGTCCCTCAAGCCCGAAAAAGTATAAAATAATACCTGGGGGAACCGCTTGATCTTGCGACCAAGGAGTACTTTCATAATTAGTGTCACTGACCTGAAAAGTAAAAAGCGATCAAGGACACGTCGTTTTATTTCCGTATCGAGTTTGAAACGACAAAAACCCGGCAATCTTTTCCTGATTTTACGGTCAGAAAAGAGCTATAAGGGGACCGTCTTTTAATTCCGTTTTAACGAGTGTAAAAGAAACGCTCGGCAATCTTTTCATATTTTAGGAGTCAGAAAAGGGCTTAAAAGATGACTCTGATATTTTGGTTTGTGAAAAATGACAATTTTCCCTCTAAGTCCCTTTGTCCTGCACAAAAACGACACATTACTCATACCTGTTTAAGATAGGCAAAAATACATTGAAAAATATCCTTCCATGGTGAAAAATGAACAAACCTAGCATTCATTCATCCAAAAAACCTATAAAAAGACTTTTTACCATGTCATTTTTACCATTTTACTGTTGAGGTTGAAAAAAGGGCTTTTGGCAAGAAACTTCCCGTGGCTGCTGCGGAGAATCCGACCGTCAGAATCGAACGCCGTCTCTTCCAGGTATTTCACAACATCCTCCTCTTCAATTTCATCCGATTAAAAGTTTGTTTTAGGTTTTAGTTTTGATTTTTGGGGGGTTTTGGGTTTCAAAATCGCTCTGCGGGGTACGCAGGTGCCCTTAGGGTGACCTGCGTCCCCCGACTTTTTCCTGTACAGGAAAAAAGTCGGGGGACGCAGCCCACCTTCAGGCCAGCTGCGTCTCGACGCTCTGTGTCCTAAACGCGGGGTGCGTCCCCCGCGAAAGGCGGAATTTGAAACCCCAAACTCCACAAACAACCATTTGAATTTTCCCAAATCAATTCTAATCTTTGTTTCTTGGTGTGTAGGGCACTCACCATGTTGGATTGGAGAGAAAGAGAGCACGAGGACGTTGATTTAGCCGCAATTGAACATCAACCTTCCATTGATGCCCTAAAAGCATGCAGACTATATAAATGCTGGGCCATACCTGGCATGAGGGCTCAGGTGAGATTCTTGGAGTGGCTGGTTGAGAGATGGAACGTTCATGAGCAATGCTTTTACATCGGAGGGCACCAGCTCGAGATAGAGCCCTCTGACATATACTTTCTCACTGGCTTGCCAAATAGAGGCGAGCAACTCAATCTAGCCGGGACTAGGCCGGGTGGCCAATCCCTTGCTAGTCTCCGGGCAGATTGGTGCACACCCAATGCACACCATGCGAAAGGCGTAGAAATCAAACACATCTCTCTGCGTGAACTCAAGGTCATAGCTTTCACGGTTACCAGAATTTGCGGTGCAGCCGCTTTACATATTGCCACTGGGTCCCAAATGCGGATGGCGATTGACTGTTTCCAAGGCACCATTTTCAACTGGTGTGATGCTGTGTCGGCCAATATGAAGGGCCAACTGACTAGGGCAAAGAACGGACAACTGAAGACCTTTGGATATGGGCCTCTAGTTGTGAGCTTTGCCTTAGAGAGAGTTCCGATGCTGATCCCTCAGCAACTCACTGTTGATATCTTGGGTCCTCGGGAGCCAAAGTTGATACGATGGGTTACGGTGATGGCCCGTCATCCTGACGAGGGCACGGCGGTTGTTCGATTCTCTGATAGTTATTTTCACTGGTTAGAGGACCAGGTTTTTTCGATCCAGGACTTTCCGTATGCCGGAATAGATTTTCGAGGTGATCCGGACATGGTTCTTCCACAGGGAGAACAATGGGATGACAGAGGTACTTTATTTTTCACAAGTTTTCAAATTATATATTTTTTTGTTTTTTATATATATCGTCTCAAAACTGACAGTAAAAATTTTCAAAATGCAGATGTTGGTCCACAGCGCCCAGCCAACCTCCGGCCTTTTGAGAGGAGACATCCAGTTGCACCGGTACCGGCCCCACAGGACGCGGCTGCAGAGTCACTAGCTGAGTTGGAACAGGATCTAGAGCGTCTGACGGTGGATATACCTGAGACTACCATAGATGATATTCCTATCAGACTTCAGCGCTATGTAGTCGCAGTCCCTGGACCGTTTAGGAGGTTTTTGTGTAAGGTAGCCCATGCAGTGGTGTCGTATAGGGAGCACCACCAGTGATTGGCTAGTCACTTTTGTAGACACATATGACATTTTTGGCTTTTTGTACTTATCATTTTTGCCGATCATAAGGTGTTTTTCAACCTATGATCGAAGACGATGTATATTTTTTGACACACTCCTATCTATATATATCACTATTACCGGCTTATCTTGTTTAACATATGTGATGAAATGTTTTTAAATTTACTTGCATGATTATCGTAAATGTCTGTCCAACATTCGAGAAGCAATTGCATCTGCTAATGTATTTAAAGACCTCGGAATATGCTGATATTCAATGTAATCAAATTCACGTTCCAAGAGACGCACTCTCAAAAACAACCTTAATAACACAGGATTTCTAATGGCATATACTCTATTAAGCTGTAATACAACAAGTTCAGAATCTAACCTCACTATCAAACGTCAAATTCCAAATGAAATAGATTCGGATAATAATTCAACCAGTGCACTGTATTCTGCAATGTTGTTCGTTGTTTGACCGAGGCTTACCCCATGCATAGAAACTAACTCGTCAGAGGGCGAATAGATAACCCAAGCTGCGGAAGAGATATTCCGTGTACTACGACAAGCACCATCAGCAAATCCAATGTATGTTTGGAGAGGCGTCGACATCTGCAATATCAAGAGTAAAACCAAGATAAGCCAAAATAACGACGAAAAACACACTCTCTAAGCTAAGCACACTAACTAAACTAACAAACACGCTAGCTAGAAAGAAAATCTAACCTAACTAAAAATTCTCCATACCCACCATTTAAGCATAATACCTCTTTAGGTAAAGTCCATTTCTGGGTTTACCCAAAGAGTCCCCATCAAAATCTACCAGCTCATAAGCCCCCTTTGCTAGCTTTCGCTTTACAATGTAGGGTCCATGCCACATAGGAACGAATTTTCCAGCACCTAGCTTATCGTTAGCTTGATCATATAATAGCACTAGGTCTCCCTCCGAAAAACTTCGAGGGGTCACATTTCTATCATACTGAGCTTTCATTCGCTTCGCGTGAGTCTCGATTGCCAATGCAGCGTCACGTCGAGTCTCATCTAATTTAGCTAAGTACAATAAACGTTTCTCCTCTTCGGAAGTAGCTGGAAGTAATTCGACAGCCATTTGAAGTGATGGGATTTCGCATTCAATGGGTAACACAGCTTCCAAGCCATAGAACTAGCTGGAAAGGAGTGAACCCTGTTGAAGTTTTCACTGAGGTTCGGTATGCCCATAGCGCTGAAAATAACATGTTGTGCCAATTCGACCGATGAATACCAATGGTTCGTTGGATCATGATAACTAGAACTTTGTTGATAGACTCAACCAAACCGTTGGCTTGCGGATAATAAGGAGTAGAGCTATCGTGGCGCAAACCAAGCTGGCTTGTAAGTTCAGTCATCATGATGTTTCGAAAATGGCTCCCATGGTCAGTAATGATTGCTTGTGGGACACCAAACCTAGTTATAATATGATTGAATACGAAAACTGCAGCTGTTTTGCCGCTTGCGTCGAATGTAGGCATCGCCTCGGCCCATTTAGTAAAATAATCAACCGCGAGGATGATATACGCATGCCCCCGGCCGAGTGAGGGTTACAAGTAATAAAATCGATACCCATTTGGCGAATGGACCAACGACAATTATAGGGTGGAGAGGACCAGGTGGTGCGCGCATCTTGCGATCAAACACTTGACAGTTGTGGCACTTCCGGACTGCAATGATACAATCTTTAAACATAGATGGCCAGAAATAGCCGGCGCGCAACACCTTCTGAGCTGTGGCATACCCAGACATATGACCGCCACATGCTCCAGAGTGACAATCATTCAAAACTCTCTCAGCCTCTTCGTGAGTTAAGCAACGTCGAAAAACTAAGTCTGCCCCCCGGCGATAAAGTGTATCTCCAATAATTTTGTATTGCTGGGATTGAAACCGAATTTTTCGACGTTCCGGCTTAGAAGCTTCAGGCCGAAAGGTTTGGGTTTGGAGATAGATGATTATATCCCCAAACCACGGATCTAAAGTACTGATAAGAAACAAAGATTCGTCCGCAATGGACTCCTCTGCCACAGTTTCTGTGTCAGCACGCGGGAAATCACACATCAATTCCGAAAAAACTAAGGATTTCTTAGACTTGGACTTCTCAAAATCCAAGTCGAACTCTTGCAGGATAACGATCCATTTAGAGTACTTGCCCCCTAGCAGTTGTTTTGTCAAAATATAAATCATAGGGTTGCAATCCGAAATAACTGTAGTTTTACGGAGAAGAATGTAGTGACGAAAACGCTGGACAGCTTCAACGGCTGCTAGGGCCAATTTCTCCACATGCGAATATTTGAACTCAGTGGGATTTAAGGTCCTACTAAGATAATATATCACATGTTCCGCTTCGAATTCATCTTCTTGAACTAACACCATTCCAATGGTGGAATGCGAAGCTGCGAGGTATAAGAAGTAGTCTTGGTTGTAGTTGGGAGGATGCAACAACGGTGCATGGGTCAACGCGTGTTTAAGTGCATCAAAAGATTGTTGGGCAATCTCGTCCCAAAAGAATTGAGTGTTCTGTTTCAACAACCGTGTAAAACCTTTAGTGACCTCGGCGTAGTTTGGAATGAATCGGCGTAAAAAGTTTTCTTTCCCTTGCAAACTTTGGAGTTGGCGCAAACTCGAAGGAGGAGGCAATTTGATGATAGCTTCGACCTTCGAGGGATCGACGCGAATGCCGGCTTTTGAAACAACAAATCCCAGCAATCGACCTGTCTCTATACAGAACACACACTTGTGGGGATTCAACCAAATTCGATAATGCCTACACCTCATAAAGATTGCTCGTAAGTGGACAAGGTGATCAGCTCGGTGTAAAGAATGAGCAGGCAAATCATCGAGATACGGTTGCACAATGTGCTTGATGTCATGAAATGCATAAGACATCGCCCGTTGAAAAGTGGCCCCGGCATTCTTAAGCCCAAAAGGTAATTTGCAATAAGCAAACGTCCCCCATGGACAAATGAATGCCGTTTTTGGTTGGTCGGCAGGTAGAATATTGATTTGATTATAGCCCGAAAAACCATCCATAAAGGAAAACATTTCACTTCCGGCACAATCATCAATAATTTGATCGATATAAGGCGTAGGATAGTTGTCTTTTGGACAAGCTCGATTTATATCCCTATAGTCGATACAGATTCTTATTGTTCCTTGTTTCTTGTTGACCGGAACAATATTCGATACCCAATCCGTCAACGGGATCGGATAAATGAAACCTGCTTTCAACAGCTTTTCGACTTCTCCTTTAATCGCAGCCGCTTTCCGAGGGTGAATCTGACGCAACCGTTGCCGGACGGGTTTAGCATCCGGGTAGGTCTTTATTTCATGAACAACAATGGCAGGGTCGATTCCCGGCATTTCCTCGTAAGACCAGGCAAACACGTCGCGGAATTCTTGGAATAGGGCCTTGTAAGTTTGGATTTCATCTTCTGTACATGCGGCACCTATATGAATGTTCTCCTCAATTCCGGGCTTCACTGAAATATCAATGGGAATAGTGCGAGAAATATTCCCTAAATTCAACTCTGAATCAGAATGTTTCGTTGGATTCTGAGTGTCTTTGACATATTCAGCGGTAAAGATAGATGAAAAATCATTTTCAAAAACATCATCCTTAGGTAAAAACGAAGATCTGTGATGGAGATCTTCCCATGGTAGATCGTCTACACTTAGGATTTCGCGAAGTTGCTCGTCAGATGACACGACTTCGGGAAACACTATCCGTTCTAAGGTTGAGGTGAAAAGTGATTCTTCACTGACCACATTCATTTGGTCGATTTGGGTTGAACGCGAGTCGGTAAAAGACATGACAGCTTCATAAGCAATTTCATATGGACTCAAAGGCATAGCATCACCGAATGAGTCTAACTCAGATTCAGATGGGACAATCCAAGGATCATCATAAATAATGTTTTCTGATGTAATCATATGAATTGATGCAAATGAAGGGTCTGCGTTGATTGGAGGGAAAGGAAAAGTTTCCAGTAAACCGGAATCTTTAACTAAACCTACGCCAACGTCCCTATAAGGGATTGTCGTCTTACCGACATGCTGGATATTCTCTGAAGAGGTTGGGTCGGATGAAAAGTATGTCAGCTGATCAATAGTCACGATCTTACTGTTATATGGAAACTTAATTACTTTGAAGACCGATGAAACGACCGCTGTCATAGCATATGACCAACTTCGACCCAAAAGAAGGTTGTAGTCTAGAGGGGCATCAACCACCTCCACATCCAGACTAACGGTTTTACCTTCTACCCCTATAGGCAATTCCTGTAGAATACCAAACGGATGGAACCCACGGCCATCAAAGGCCTTAAGGATGGTGGGGGATTGGTTCAACGAAGGAGAACCAAGCGATCTCCAACATTGAATCGACATAATACACGTAGAAGCTCCCTCATCAATCACAGTCCGATGAATAGGCCTGTTTTTGACTATCACTGGAATTTGGAAAGCCATTTGATGGGGTAGACGCGGTGTACTATTTTCTAGATCGAATATTATTAGATTCGGGTCCTGAACATCAACAGCTCCGATAGCCGACAAAAGTAATTTTCGTTGTGCTGGGCATGATTGCAGCACTTCTAACGCCGACATTGCTGAGGGTGAAACAGCTAAGTCCTCAACAATGTTGTAATTCTGGGCCGCTCTCACATGTGGATTGAAAGCAGACCTTTGAAGTACACCCTTGGCGGGCGGTTTAATTACTAAGTTCGGGTTAGGTTTTTCGATCTGTAGTGGATCGGAACTAGGAGCTGAGGTTGATGGGTTAGAGTGAGAAGATTCTGCTTCCTTACCATCAACAGGATTCTTACTACCATAATCTTGCGATCGAGTCGCAATCCTCACATGAGACATCATCAAAATGGGTTCTTCACTGGCATTCGAGGAAGAACCTATCATCTTATTCTCCTGCTCCGGAAATGGATTTTTTAACACAGCAGGAGTGGAAGAACCTTTGACTATTTTCACAACCTTGGCCCGATGAGGGCAATCTCTCGTAAAATGATCCTCTTCAAAAATAAGACAAGGATATCGAGGTTTGCGCTTTTCGTCATTGGTTTCCGACTTTTCCGTTTTCTCCTTCGGAGCCTTGTCTGCTTTAGTCTTCTTCTTTCCTTTCTTCTTTCCACCGTTTTTTTTATTTGGCCGTAGATGACTCTACAGCGTGAATATCGGCGGTAAGTTCAGGAGAAGACTCTCCTGTCGGGGAATCAGGCAAAGTGATTATAGGAGTAGTTGAAGCCTTGGAAGACTTCTTCTTGCTCTTTGTATTCACAATACCAATCATACCATCAGCGGCATGAGATCCCGAAGGAGCAGCAACGATTTGATTTGATTTTGGAAGATCCGGAATCTTCTCGTGTAACGTACCCGACTGAGTATAAACTAAGTCAAGGTATTGCGCCTGAGCAATGACTTGCTCCTCAGTAACTACTCCGGCCTTAGCTACATCTTTAGTAATCTTCGGTAGTAATGATTTAACAAACCATTCAGCTAAGATTTGGTCCGGGATAAAAACTTTCACTAGCCTTCTTCGAAGTCTCCACTCATGAATGTGATCAGAAATATACGTGGACGTCGATTGTTTTAGTGAAGTTAATAACTCCGTGTCGTTATCGTATCTGACTGGCAACTGAAAGTGAGTTAAGAACGAGGTAGCTAACTGGCTAAAATTGTATAAAGAGGCCCGTGGCAACTCAATGTACCACTTGTCCGCGAGACCAATGAGTGTACGCTGGAAAAGACGTAAGCGGATCGAATCATCCAAGATAGAATTTGAAGCACACCAGAGGTGGTAAGTCATCACATGATTGGACGGATCCTCTCCAGACTTACCTTCGAACTTGGGTATATCACTGGGCAACTTATTTGGCATTGGCGGCCAGAACGGAAGATATTGAATTGGATCATTCGTTAGGCGCGTCAAGTCTGGTAAATCCAAAGTTGCGATAAACGGTAACTGCCGGTTAGGATCTCTAAAATTCTGGGTCACAAGACCAGTCCCAGGAGGAGGATATCCAGGATAACTAGGAACAGGAATCGCATTAGGGATATTATATCCTCCTGGAATACCAGGATTAACCGGACCGTACTGGGGTTGTTGAGGTTGTTGATAAGTGTACCCAGGATACGGTTGATACTGGTAAACCGGCTGTTGGACAACTTGCCCATGTTGGTACTGTCCCTGGTACGGTTGTTGAACAAATTGAGGTTGAGTAGTGACTACCGTACTTATACCAGGCTGACCTGTAGGCATCTGGACCGTGGTTTGAATCGTAGATCCAGACAACGGTAAAGATGTCTGAGGAGTGGTTATAGAGACAGTAGAAACTGGAGCCGTCGATACTCCAGAAGTAAGTGTGGCAGATGTAGCGGTAGTTGCAGCAGCCGTTTGAGATGGAGTACTAGGTGCGATTGGCGGCTGAGTAACTACCGAAGTTACAGAAGTTTGAACATTTGACTGGACAGGTTGCGGTTGCTGGGGTGGACCAAAAACTACGAGTTGGCCAGCTTGAGGTACCAACTGTAAACTTGGCTTCAACACTAACATTCCGGGGTATTGACCCGTAACAGGTTGAGGATACTGAGATCCATAACCGGATTGAGGATAGGATTGATAATTGTAAGGTGCAGTTCCCATACTTGGAACATATGACTGACCTTGAGGCGGTTGATAACCTTGACTCGAGTATTGACCTTGAGGTTGATAACCTTGAGGTAAATACGGATACTGGGGTTGACCTTGACCTTGAGGTTGGTACCCTTGAGGTTGATACCCTTGGGGTTGATACCCTTGGGGTTGCCATCCTTGAGGTTGATATTGATACTGAGGTTGACCCTGGGGTACATATTGAGGCTGGGGTTGACCTTGAGGCATGTATTGCACCATAGGTGTATACTGACCTTGAGGTTGTCCCCCAGAGACGATTTGTGTACCTTGAGGTTGCCCCCCAGGCGTTAATTGAGGCTGCCCCCCAGGCGGTAATTGGCCACCTTGAGGTTGGGAAATGGGAACTGAACCTGACATCATGTAAATGTCTCCTACACCCAATGGTATATTACCATTGTTTCAAGCTAATAACCCATGATCAACGGGTTGAGGAGATGCCCCCGCAAAGGTACCAGAAAGTGATTGATACCCGGTGGGAACAGAAGGACCGCCGTGTAAGAAAGATTCAGGACTTTGAGTAAACACGGACGACTGACCAGACATATTTACAGGAGTATAAATACCTCCAGGTGGAAAAGGAGTACGAGGTGTAGAAAAACCTACCCCTGAGTTGTCTAAATAATTGGTTAACGAAAGGTACCAAGTAGTACTTCTAGGAGGACTGTAAAAGATGGATTCACGCTCCCTTAGATCAATAGTAAGTTGATCTTCAAGGTTAGAGACGCCTATGTCTTCCTCTGGAGCAAGTTCTTCTATAGCAATCAAACCAGTAGGAAGATTTTCGGTGATAACTCTTTCTATTCTTGGTGAATCTGGAACACTAGAAGTCGGAGTAACAGGTTCAGATATTTCAGGTTCTTCGCCTGTATCACTAGCAGACGAAAAACTACCAACAAGCTCAGAAACTGTAACAGCTTCGGGATTATAACCTGTCTCTAAGCCTTGGTAATCTGAATGGACTACCAAGGAAGATTCTCCTTCTTCAGGTGAACCTACTCTACTGCCACTAGGAGGAGTTACAAGGACCTTTAAACCTTCTATATTACCGGGTTCGTCTCGAGGAGGTGATCCCCTAAGTCTACGGGATCTTCTCAACAATTCGGCCACAGAAACAACTTCAGGAGACTAGCCCTGAAGTCTACGGGACTGTCTCGGTAATTCAGCCACAGCTAAAACTTTTAACTACTACACACGAAAACAAATTAAAATTTCAAATCAAACCACCTAAAGTCTCTAAAGAACCAAACAAATTTGAATCACACGCCTAAAGAATCTAGGGCGTCAAACCAAGCACAAACAGTAGCCTTCCAGACCGAAAGCGCTAGTTGGTGATGAAACCCAACATCGCCGGATTCAGTACAGAAGTGGCGGGTGGAACAGTTACCCCGGCAACCTGCTTAATGAATAGACCGGCACAAGTTCCTCCACTTTAACCGTCTCGAGTGAAGTGAACCCCCGGAAAATCCAAGTGAGTCTAGCCGACGTCTGCTCCAGGTACAGTGGGATCTTCCCTCCACCGTCACCTCGGTAGAATCCTAAAGATAATGGTCACTAAGGTTACCAACCGCAACAAATGCACCTGGGGGAACAGTCTACACTCCGACAGCACGCAAGGGCAGAGTATCAAGCTCAATCCCCTTGCCGGCTCCTTGACAATAATCCAAGGTTTACCGACAAGTGACCCCTGGCTCCTCGACAATGGTTAATCTGAGGTTTACCATTTGTAATACGTGCATGTCTAGCGTCGTTCCCAACGAGGGGGGATTGATCCCCTCACTGGTTCGGACACGAGCTCGTGCTTCTCCTTTAAGAGGAGCTTTCCCAGAGTACAAATGAGACAATTGGATTTATTCTATCACAAGATAAGCTACTAGTTTGGTTTTGTTGTCTTGGAGAGTTAATTACTCACCTACTCCAAGACACTAGCCTGATCTAAATTGGTGTTTCAGAGCCCTAGTAAATAAAAGTTACTACGTTGATTTTACTTTAAGCGTTAATTTTATGGTTTTTCTTAAAGACAAAAGGTAGCGGAAGTGAAACCAATGGTGTGTAGACTCGACTCAAACCACTACAAAGATGCACCTAAGATGATTTACGCTACTTTTCCTTTTTTCAATGAAATTCTTAACTAAGAGAGTTGAGAGATGCAAATTTTATAGAAAACAACTTTCTTAGTAAAGACAATCAAAGAAACAATTCTCTTTATCTTTCCAAACATACAAACATGACCACTCCTTACGTGCACGAAAAACTCTTTTTCTTTCAAAACTCTTCAAAGCTACTTGAAACAAAACTTTTCAAAGGAGATGTTTTTGTATTTTCTCTATTTAATAAAGCATATAAACCTATTTTAACAAAAATCAATCTCAAAAGCTATAAAATCTATGAAAACTTAACTCACAAGCAAATCAAAAAAGAAATTACTCTAAGCAAACCTAATGAGGAAAAAGCCTACAAAGATGATTCTAGGTTGTTTTACTTGACCAAAATCAAATCAAGGACCAGCTAATGCAGAATCAAAAGACTAGTCAAAACAAAACTCAAATATTTTTGTTCTTTTTGTAAAATGGAATTCAATACTCAATCAACAAGCACTTCGAAATTTGCCAAAGAGACAACTCAATGGTAAGTTGCTCTCACAGGTAGACTTTATGACATGTCTGACTTCTAAGAATGCTGACAAAACCAGAGAGATCTAAGGCTTGACAACTTCTACCGCCAAAGTCACTACAAGACCTACTCAAAAATCAAACCCTAGGGCTTAAACTTCTATGAAATCCACTAAAACACTCAATGCTATCGAAACAAGTTCAGGTGAAGATCTTTGACAAGAGACTAATGAATCTGGGCAGTAAAAACTGAGAAAAAGCAAAATCTAAGAGAAAAAATGCAAAAAATGGAATTTTCTCAAATTTTAGCAGGGGACGCAGGCAACCCATTAAAACAAGTGCGGACCCGCTCTGTACACACAGCGACAGTGCGTCGAGGACGCACTGTGCAATACTCAGAGGGTGCGTCCTACTGGAAAATTCAAGAAAAACTAAAATGAATCTAACCCTAAGCTAACCCACCCAAAAACAAAGTCACAGAGCCAAAAACCTGAAAAATAAACCAATTTTCTCAGAGCAAAGTTCATACAAAGGAAAAGACTTTCACATCAATGGAGTCCCCAGCGGAGTCGCCAATTTGTCAGGCGGAAAGAGTCGATTGTGCGGACACAACTAACCTCCCTAGGAGCCTAAGACTCTCTAGTGACAAACAAGACAAACAAGAGCAATCATTCTCTTAACATGCATTTACTATATAAGAAATCAAGTGTTTAGATCCTACCTGTAGTCCCGCGCTGTTGTAGCAGTCCAGCTCCGCTGATCCAGATGAGCTCCTCCTTCACTTTGAAACCTGCATCCACTAACAATCAAACGATTAAATAGCACTTGATAATCTCATAAAATAAAACATATTTAACACATAGACCAAGGAGTACATGAAACAACTCATAAATAACAAGTTATTGAGAAGAATGGACTCATTTGCATTAATAGGTAACAAAAGGAACAAATACAACCTGAGCCTTGGTGTTGTGCAAGTCCCTCCCATGGTCCATCAAGAGTTCTCCTTTACTTTGACAAAGCTCACCCACTTCCAAATAGAACAAGCAAAGATGGCAATCTCTCCTCACAAGCTTCTAAATGGGAGTCCTAATTCCAGCAGCATCTACCCATAGAAATGTATAGCTTCCAACCTCCCCTCCTTCTGGCCCAATGCCTGTATTTATAGTGCTCAAGAGGAAGTTAATCAGGTCCACCATCAATGGGATAATCCCCTCTTTGGATGGGATAGCTCCCTTATTGATGGGATAAGTTCCTCTTTGGTAGGGGTGCATGAACCATCTGGAGGCGCTCAATACACGTCGAACAACCTTCTAGAATGCTCTAGAAATGACCACAAGTAACTTTTTAAAGATGAAACTTGCGCATTTTGACCTTTACAGGGGGACGCACCTGCCCCTTTACATACAGAGCGTCCAAAGACGCAGCTTTTGTGAACATTGGGTGCGTACCCGCAGGTAAGGTTGAGAGAACCTGCGTACCCAAAGATAAATACATTTGTAAAGACTTTCTCTCTTTTTGGAGTTTGACATGGAGAGCAAAGGCATAAGACTTGCCTAAGAGGATAGCATGATTGTTGATAGAGCCATACTAACTGTAAATAGCCATGGTGACATTTTTTAGTGTAACACTATGCTAACATACATCTACAATAAAGAGGATCCTTAGCTGCTAGGGTTGGGACCTAACCCAAGAGCTTCAGCCCTTTAAGTTAACTCAGTGCTGGCTCAAAACAAAACTCATTCTTATTATCAAAACAATGGATTACATCAAAAACTGTCACAAGTCTTGCAGCTTGAAAATAAAGTAGAGTTTTACAATCAAAAGTCTGAATCCTACTGAGGTCCTAGGCCTCTCTACTTATGCATCTGAAATCTCCAACGACTTCCTTAAAATTAGGGAGGCTCGACTCCCAAACTAGAGATAAACTAGTGCTTTTACTTTCACTTGCTCAGCTGCCTTCTAGTCCTCATGATTTGGTTGGTTGCACTCCAAGCTAATGGAGGAATATTTGAATGGAGGGGTAGTAAATGAGGAGGATTTCCCTCCTATAATTCCTCTCCCTTGTCCCATTCGAGTTTTTACCAAGGTCTTTGCTAAAATTCCTTGCTTTTATCCTTTAATCCTGCATTACATGCACATTAGACCACAAAGCAAAATGTCCAACTCCAACTCATCTCATAGACAAAATATAATCAAAAGTATGCAATAAGTTGTGAGAATAGTTGGTTTGACTAAGCTAGGAGGTGAATTAAGGCCCATATAATTACCCAATGATGAGGCTCATCATCACCCCCCTACTAAAAGTGTTACTTATCCTCTGAGCAACTTAGTCAATGTTCATGTCCTTCATGGCTCTAGTAGTCTCCATGACATCCCATGCCTCTGCTGTGGTCTCTTCTTCTTGTGCATAGAAGCCTTATTTCCTTTCTACTTCTTCTCACTGTCTCTTTTCCTCTTCTTCTTTTCTCCCTTCTAGCATTCCTAGTAGTAGTGGTGGACTGGGTTTTAGGCCTATCCAATTGACCTTCAACCTTTGCATTGATTGCTTATACATAGGTGTCCTGTTGAGTGCCTCTCTCAACCTTTGAGGGAAGTGATATTCTTTGATATTCAAGCTGTGTGGCATTGTGTTCCATCTCCTTGCACAGGCATGTCTACTATCATCTCCTAGTAGCCTAAACATATCCTCAAAATGTGAAATTGCTTGCTCTTGGGCAGCAAGATATCTAGGTGCCAACTGAGGATCATTTTCACTTAGATTATGGTTGCTGATTAGGGCCCTGGGATTTGATCGTTCAACTCTGATGAAAAGAGGTTCATTTTTCTCTCTGGTCAATATTCTTTTCATCTCTGCAGCCCTTAACTCCTCATGGTTCATCCATGATGCCAAAGCCATTAATTGTAGATCTCCTAGCTCAACATTAGGATCCAAAACATTCATGTCTGTGAGGGCCATGTTGTGCAAGTAAAACTCAGCCATTTTGGCCCTATCCTCTAGTGTACTTTAATCACAAATATCAATAAACTGCTTGTAGTCCTAAAATGGCATGGTGGCCCTTTGTGCTCGTGTTTTAATTTGAAATTATAGCCATTTTCCTTTGAGGTAATGAGCATAGGATTTAGCTAGCATCCTACATTGGATGGCCTCCAAGGAGAGAATGGCCATACATGGTAGTCGATTTTCCCTTTTTTAAAGTTGTCCTCTCAGCCATGCATTTTCTCTCTCTAGTAAATCTCTCATTATTGCTTCTCTTTATCTTAAGCCACTTAGCTCTTTGCCCATTTCCTTGAGCTTCTCTTGTTTGATTCTCATACTCTTTATTGTTCTAAAATATAGAGGGGTTTTCCTCCTTCTTTTCCATTTTTTCTTGACTGGGGTGCTGAGAGGAGTGAGGGCAGCTATTGCCTCCCTCGCAGGGGCCTCTGGAGACACCCTAGGTGAATTTTCCTTGTGTTCTTCCCCTTTTGTTTCAATGCCTTCTTCCTTTCTATTTTTCTTATTTCCTTCCTCTTTCTGTTCTTTCTCATCTCCATAAGTTTCTTCCTTCATTTCTTCCTCTTTTTTAGCATCATCCTCCTTCTTCTTCTACTTCATCATGATCCTATGTATTAGTTTCTTCTTCATTCATCTCATCCCCATCTAGCTCTGTATATTCTTCTTCTTGTTTTTCCTCCTCCTCACTGACAGAAGGACTAACATCATAGGTGAGGGTTTTGATGTCATTCTCTGCTGGTAAGTCTCTGAAGACTAACCATGTTACATGGATCCTGAGGTTTTGGAGGGCATCATCAATGAGGATCCTGATCAACCCATGGTGAGTCAATTGTTGGGACTTCCCTTATTTTACTTTGTTGCTGGAGTCTATGAGTGATTGCATCAAGAAATAGGGTATGTTGAGTCTTTGTTGAACTAGTGTTTCTACCCCAAATATTAATTCTTCAAGCATCCTAAAATGGTAGGCATAAAAAACACTGTATCTACCCTCACATGAGATATATTTGATGAATTTGTAAACTACCTCACTCCATGGGTATGGAAGACTGTCCCTCCTTACTCCATTTTTATCCTCTATGGGTTCTTCACCTTCTAAAAATAATTTCCTTTTTGCCACCTATCTGTTTGCTTTGTCTTCTTTTCTCCATGGAATTCCTAGGGGAAGTTTGGTGACCCTACTGATGAGCTCTGGGGTGAGATCTATAGTGAGCCCTCTAAATATAACAGTGGCATGGATTATGCTATGTGGAGTGAGGGAATGAGAAAATTCTTGAGCCACTTCATCATCATGCCCTGTTAATTTTTCGAAAAACCCATCCATTAGTGTCTTATAAAGATTTCAAGCACTTGGGGGTGTTGTTGTATCCTCATAGTGTTTGTGGGTTCTCTCCTATTAAACCCTCCTGTCATCTTGCTTGTGAGGCTTAAGGAGGAAATGAGAGCTTTGACACAAGAACTTTAAATTCAGGAGAAAACAGAGTTTCCTGCGTATGTACTTCACCTCCCACAGTTGTTATATCCACTAGATTTTAGAGCATTTCTAGTTCATTTTCTTGTAAATGCGGATGGATTTTTAGATCCTACCTCTTTAGAATGGTGGCAGTGGGCAGTTCTCATGATATTCCCACTTGAACCCCTCTTTGTCTATCTTGTAGACTGCCTCTGTGTATCCTGTAGACTGCTCCTGTAGACTATTCCTGTGCATGCCCCTGTAGAAATTCTCTTGCAGAACAATGGATCCTTGCTTCCGGTGAGTGCCAGAGTTATAAGACTGACTTGAGTGAGGGAGTTTCGAGGAGGTGGAATGCATGAATTCATGCAAACAATTTTTTGTTTCCCACTCCTCATGATCAGCTCCCACCTCGTAGATCCATAGTTAACCACTTATTTTCCTACTTCTCCTCTGTCTTTGAGTTAACTGCGGCCATGTGTGAGAGGAAGCCCAGTTTTGTATGTGATGACTGAACGAGGGTGGCCAAGTTAACTGGCCACCTTTTCACTTATAGACCAACTACCTCATAACCTTTACAACTTTTGATCAAATTATTCATATGAATGAGTGAGCGGGATACTTACCTGTGGTCTCGATGACATGTTGTAGTTGTCGAAGATCAGAGGTGCTCTATTGTTTATTTGCTGCATGGTCATTCTTCTTCCTCTTTTCCTAGCTACGGTCTGTTGTCTGTTGTCTGTTGTCTACTGTCTGGATCATCTTAGTGAAGACTTGTAGCTGATGATTGATATTTTGTGGGATAGGCTGCTACAGGACCTAACCAACCTACCATTCACCCTCGGATTTCTTCCTGTAGGTTTTCAGGGTATCCTGTAGGAATACAGGGGATCCTGTAGAAAACACAGTCTTCGCCTGAATTGAAGCAATGAAGTGAAAAAACAACGGAATTGAAGGATGGATGCATGGTACAGAGTGGAGGAGATGAATATATGTGAGGCAAGGTTCCCTTTGGATCTTCTCTTTGCTCCTTGATTGTCTTTCTCGCCTACCTGCAAATAACAATTATGTCTTTTTTCTCTTTACTTTTTTTTTCTTTTTTGAAAAACACCTAGGCTGCCTCAGAGAGGTTTTCACCCTAGATGTTTGCCCTAGGCGCCTCAAGGAAGGTTTTCACCCAGGGATCTTCTTATTCTTTTTCATTTTATTTTCATCATTGGGCCACCTCACGAGGTTTTCAACCCAAAGATGGGACCCAGGCATCTCATGGAGGTTTTCACCTGAATCCCTATTCTTTTTTCTTTTTCTTTTTTTAGCAACCTGATGAGGGAGGAGCTGAAACTTGCTCCACCATCATCACTATCTTATTGATATTGTCAATGAAATCTTGTTTTGATAAAGGCATCTTGTACATTTTCAATCGGTGTCCATTAACAAGCAATGGAATGGCTTCTTCATCTATAGTTCTGATTTGCATTGAACCATTATCATGGCATCTTTCCACCACATAAGGTCTGAGCGATATTGTCCTTAGCTTTCCCTTGAAGTCTTTATACCTTGAATCATATAACAATGCCCAATCACCCTCTTGAAATTGCTTCTCTTTAATATGTCTATCATGCCAAATCTTCCTCTGAAGCCGAACTATCTCTATATGTAGGAGAGCCTACATTCTAAATTTATCCAAGCCATTCAAATGGAACAATCTTTCTTTCTGTGCATGATTGAGATCCAAGTCTAGTTGGGCTGCCATGCTTAATGTGTTATATTCAAAATCAATGGATAGCAAAGCCTTTTTCCCAAAGACTAGCTCATAGGGTGTAAATCCAGTGGTGGTATTCTATGTTGTATTATAGGCCCAGGTGACCTCAACTAGTCTCTCTGCCCAATCCTTCCTGCTGTTGCACACTACCTTGGTTAAGATGCTCTCAAGTTCCCTATTGGTCACCTCCACTTGCACATTAGCTTGTGGATGATAATGAGTGGAGGTCCTATGCTTGATTTTTTGATGGCTGAGCAGTTCTTCAATCATGTTGGAGGTAAACTGGCTGCCTTGGTCTATGACTAGCTCTCTAAGCTATCCAGATTTGTAGAATACATTCTCCCTTAGGAACTCAACCACCTTCTCTTTTGTTGCTACCTTAATTGCCTTGGTTTCAGCTCAATTAGTCAAATAATCAGTGCACACAATAATGTACTATTTTTTCTTTGAAGGAGGGTTAATAGGCCCAATGAATTCCATGCCCCACTTGTAAAATGGCTCGAAAGTCACTTGAGGTTATAGGGGCATTTCATCTCTTAGAGTAGGCTTTCCCATCCTCTAGCACTGATCACGCTGACTAATGTATGTTTTCACATCCTAATGAAGAGTGGGCAATAATAGCCTGCTTGTAACACTTTGAATTTTTTCCTCTTTGCTGCAAAGTGACCTCCACAAGGCCCATCATGACAGGTCAGAAGGATGTCAAAAACTTCATTTTCCCTTACACACCTTCTCAAGATTTGATCTGGGGAAAGTTTAAAAAGATTGCCCCCAATCCAGGTGAAGGGGGCGCTTTTCCTGACTATCTTGCTCTTTTCTTTGGAGGGAAACTTTGGTGGGAACTGTGCTCATACCAAATATTTTGCTATATTAGCAAACCACGAGGAGAGAACTGAAATAGAAAACAAATGCTCGTCTAGTAACTGGTCATCCACCATTCCTTCTTCACCTGCAGGAAAATTCATCCTAGATAGAAAGTCTGCAACAACATTTTCATTACCAGGCTTATCAACAATAGTTAGATCAAACTACTATAATAAAAGCAACAATCTTATAATTCTAGCATTCACATCTGGTTTATTCATTAAATATTTGATTGTAGCATGGTCAGTATGCACAAATGTTTGATAGCCTGTAATGTAATGCCGAAATTTGTTTAATGAATGAACAACAGCCAGGAGTTCCTTTTCGGTCACAGTATAATTTAGCTCAACCTTTGACAGGTTCTTACTGATAAAATAGATGGCATAGGGCAGTTTCTCCTCTACCTAACCTAAGGCTACTCCTATGGCTTTGTGTGAGGCATCATCATGAATATGAAAAGGGAGGGCCCAGTTTGGGCCTCGAATAATTGGTGCAGTGGTTAACTTACCCTTTAAAATTTCTAAGGCCTCTTGACAGCTTTTTGACCATAGAAACTCATAATATTTGGCCAACAACCCAAATAAAGGAGAGGCCAACTTGCTAAAGTCCTTTATGAATCTTCGGTATTATCCAGCTAACCCCAAGAAACTCCTGACACCCCTCTGCTTTTGATGAGGTGGGACCCTTTGGATGATTGCTATTTTGTTTAGGTCCACCTGCAGTCTTTGCTAAGATATTGAATGATCTAGCTTGGTCCCTTCAGTCATCAAGAATTCACATTTTTCTGGACTGAGAGACAAGATCATTTCAATGTGTTTGTGCAATACTTTGCCTAGGTTAGTCAGGGCTTCTTGAAAATCATAGCCATAAGGTGTAAAATCATCCATATAGATTTCCACTGCATCATGTACTAATTCGGCAAAAATACTCAAGACTGCTCTCTGGAAAGTGGCAAGAGAATTACATAGGCCAAAAGGAAGGACCCTATAGACAAAAGTACCCCAAGGATAGGTGAATGTAGTCTTATACTGGTCTTCTGGGTAGATTTGGATTTGGTTGTACCCACTGAATCCATCTAGGAAAGAAAAAAACTTCTTCCCTGCAAGGCCATATAGAACTTGGTCAATGAAGGGTAGGGGGAAATGATCCTTCTTTGTGGCTTTGTTCAACTCCTTGTAATCTACAGAAATCCTCCACTTACCATTTTTCTTGGGAACTAACACTAAAGGAGAGACCCACTCACTGTCAAAGATAGGGTAAATGAATCCTGCATCTAGCAGTTTTTGCAGTTCCTCTTTGACTTTATCTTTAAGAGCTCGATTCAATCTCCCTTGTGGTTGCCTAACTGGACTACAAACTTCTTTGATGTATATGTGGTGAGTACACACTAAGGGGTGTACTCCCTTCATTTCCTTGTAACTCCAAGCGAAGGCTTCTAGGTTTTCTCTCAACATGTTGCATAGCTTTTCCTCTTCGAGAGAAGAAAGAAATGGATTAATTTTCAAAGTTTTCTCTAGGCCAAATTCTATGGTCTTGACACAGAGTGGGTTGGAATTGGCCAAGCATAAGTCAATTGGATGATTGTTCTGGGTTTCCCTTACTTCTTTTTCTAATGGTAACGAGCTAGGAGTTGGACTTTAGAGCAGGTGTTCAATTAAGTCATCCTCGTCTTGTTATCCTCCTCCTATGGTTGCTTCCAAAGCATAAAGTTCGGCTGAATAAACCTCATCTTCTTCCTCCTCCTCCAACCATAAAGATAAATCATGCTCTAGAGAAGGTTGAGAAGGAGGGTATATTACTAACTGTTTAGACATATGCCCATTCTTGATGGTCATATTTCCAGCTCTGCAGCTAATGTAAGCATCAACTGTGCCCAACCATGGCCTCCCAAGGATGATAGGGTAACTAGTAAGCTTAGCCTTAGGCCAGAGAACAAGGAAATATGCAGGGTACTTCGAGGAGTCAATGGAGACCATCACTTCCTCCACAATTCCCTCAAGGGTGACTGTGGAATGGTTTGCAAGTTGCAAAACTCTTGTGGTCTTCCTCAATGACCCTTGGAGGTTGAGCTTGAGCATGGTGTCCTTGGTCATCACATTAATGGCAGCCCCCAGATCAATCAGAGTGTGTGGGACAATGGTGCCATTGATGTGCACATCTACTACAGGGCTTCTAGGGTCCAAATATTTTGGACATATTGCCTACCCCGACATTAAGTTAGACAGTTGCCCAATGACATTTATGGTAGGGGCATCCCTTTTTCTTCTTCCTCGATGCTTGAAGCACTTCTCCTTAATCAACTTATTGTAAATGGGAACATCTTTTATTGATTGGAGAAGGGGGATCTTTACACATTAATTTTTCAAATCTCCCAGAAGTTCAAGTTCTTCTAGGGTAGGCTAGAGTGGTCGGGCTAATCTCTCAAGAAAGGGTGGATTTAATTTAAGGTTCCCTTTCTCTCTTTCTTCCTCAACCTCCCTATGTGGAGAGGGAGGTTGGTTATTTGGGAGAATTCTCCCAGATCTTAGGTTGATCTCCTGGATTTCTACAACATAAGCTAGGTATGATGTCTCTCCACAGTATACTTCTTGAGCCTGCCTATTGTTTGGGTTCAAATTTGGCTAGGCAGGCATCTGGGGTTGCTTGGGTGGAGCATAGTGTAGGAGTTGTGGTTGGGTAGGTGGTGGAAGCAATAGAGCTGGAGCATTGTTGTACTGGGGCCTCCACCCCTGGTGTGGGGTATGCCACTAAGGTTAAGGTTGAAATGATTGGTTGGCTAGCTGGGAATGATACTGAGATGCATAGGACCAAGGAGGGGGTGTAGACTAGGAAGGATGAGCAGGGGGTCCCTAAGAAGGTATAGCTGTGGTTTGGTTGGGGTTGTAATATGCATGGGATGACCCTTGCATACCCTGCTGGTATGGTCTAGGCCCAGGAGGTCTCCTTTGGTTGATGTAACAAAGTTTCTTAGTGACCCCTTCAACTCCTTGATATATAGCTTTGAGTCTGGGTAAAGAAGGGAACTTGTCTGTGGAGTGGTTTTCTTCACAGACCGAGCAAATCTCAATGCAGTTCAATGGACATTCGTTCCTAGGATGCCTCCTGGTGCATCTAGGACAAAAGATGGCCAAGGCTCTCTCTGCTTCCTCTTGCTTCCTTTTGATGTTCATGGTATCCAATCGCAAGGCAAGGGTTTGTAGCATCTCACTTTTGAAATCTTCCAATATATTTCCAATTTCACCCTTGATCGTTGAGTTGGAAGATGATGTACTGGCCATAGGCTGACTACTCCTACGCTTTTTCCTGGCTGCCCTAGAATGGTTTCTAAAGACAATCTTGATATCCTCATAGGGTAATTGGTAGATATCCCCTCCTGCTAACAAATGTAAGGTATCCAGAAGATCTTCCCTTACTCCTCTGAGCAGGACCAACTTTAGTGACTCAGGGTCAAGTGTGCACCCGACCCTTTTGGAACTGAGCTGGAATCTTTCTTCATAGTCTTCTAAGGATTCATCCTGGCCCATGGTAATCTTGAAGATCTCTTCTTTGGTATCCTTTGACCTACAGTAGTCCCTATATTTTTTGTTAAAATCCTGCTGCATCTGAGCCCAAGTTGTGATGCTATCTCCAGGTAAACTCATGAACTAGCACAATGCTACATCCTTGAGGGTAGATGGAAATAGTTTTAACTTTTTCTCATCATTTGTATAGTCATGGGTTTGGCATATAACAACAAACTCAAATAGGAAAGAGTCAGGGTCCTCTATGGTCAGGCCATGGAAATGAGGTAGGGCAAAGGGGTTTATATTCTTCATCTTAGTGTCCCCATTGGTTTCCCTAATGGGGAAGGCACCCTCAACTCTCTCTCTCTTCCCTTCGCCATTTCGGTTTTCAGCCATTGGTTTAGTAGGAATGGGTTCCTCTTCTTATTCTTTCCCAATAAGTTCTTCAAATGTGTCAGGTTGCTCACCTAAGGGTTCCTCCAGTTCACAACCACTGAAGAAGAGAGAAGGTTGGTTGTTGGATGCAGTGGGGGTATTTGGCAAGAATTTTCCTAAATTGTCCCTACTCCTACGAGGCATGAAATGAAATGTTTTTGGGTTGGTTTGTGGAATATTTTTAGCAAGAAAGTACTTTACAGAAATGAAATTTCTGATTGAATGAAAACTACTAACAAAAAGAAACTACTTGCTGAATTGAAATTCTACTTGCAGAATGGAAAGGAAAGTAGATAATGATAAATGAAAGAAAGGAAGAAACTAGATTACTTTTGCAGAAATAAACTAATGGAAGAAAGTTGAAGACTAGAAATAGAAGAAAAGAAAGCAGACTAGAAATAGAAGAAAAGAGAGCAGTACTCACATTCTACTCTGACACCTCTCGGACAATAACGCCAAAAAGTGATGAGCGCCAGTATTGCAGCAAGGATGCTACAACTCCTAGGCTACCAGCTTTACTTATCAACCTGGGGTTCGTACAAACTTGGAGGTAACAATGCTATATGCACAAGTAGAAGTTAAGGTCCTGCTTGTTGTCACTTGTTCATCTGGCGAGACACCCTTGGGGTTCCAAGCCAGACTTCTATAAAGTCATAAAAAGCTTGATTCTTTGATGGAAGAAGAACAAATCTATTCTAAGGGAGCTACTCTACTGCAGTAATGAAGAAAACAACATGTAATGTTAAATCACACCATATATTAATTAACCATTTAAATAGCTAAACTAAGTAGAATTGCTAAATCAACACTAACCTAATGTTGCTATCTAAGTTACAGAAGTAAAGAGCATCAAACCAAACAAATTTGTAAGCAAGGAAACTAAACTAAGTCTGTTTTCTCGTTTTCGGTGTTTTGGTAAAATCAAGCATGTAAGGGGTCAAGCAGAAGAGCAAGAGAAGATCGAAATCAATGAAAGGAGGACGTAACTAAGCAGAAGTGCATGGGAACAGTTGGATCGATCGGGAATAGTATTAATGGGAGATGAGTGGTGGAGGTCTTATTGCATAATATTACATGAATAGATGGATGAATAAGACTGACGGAAGATGAGCGGTGGAGATATCATCACGTAGTTTGAGTGAATGGATGGACGAATAGGGTTAAACAAAATATGAGTGGTGGAGATCTTATCGCGAGTGATTTATTGAATAGATGAATGAATAGGGTTAATGAAAGATGAGTGGCGGAGATCTTATCACAGGCGATTTAGTGAATAGATGAATGAATAGGACTAACAGAAGATGAATGGCGGAGATCTTATCGTGGAGATGAAGTGATCTGTAAATGAAGATCTTGGATTATTTTTAAGGTATTACAAACTCATGTGCAGGATTTGCCTATATTACTTAGTGCAACGGATCAAAAAGATTGTGAATAATATAGACATTGAGCAGTTAGAGAAACATAATAGACAAACACACATAACACAACAAATAATCAAGGAGTTCACCCAAAACTCTTTGGCTATGTCTCCTGGTCCAGCTTTCAGTGGTGACCTCTCTATTATGTCTTCAGGCGCAGAGTTTTTACAAATGTGAGCTCATATTGAGTCTCAACACAACACGAACAAGACAACAGGGCTTTATTCGGAACCCCCAAGTCTTTCTTAGTACACAGACTCTCCCTTTCACTCTCTGTCTCTGTTTTCTCTCTGTCTCAGCATTGCCTGCCCCTGTCTCTGTCATTCAGTGGATTTTAAGCCAATCAGTGCTTGTCTGTCCGTTTTCCGCTTTCAGGCTCTCTGGCTCCCGACCTCTATCCGCTCAAATCCCCTCTAAGTGTTAAACAATCATTGTTAAACATCCTCAGGGATGGTGGCCACCTGTTTTGTAATAGAAGGGACCATAGACGCATTAAAAATCCAAAAACAGTCTCTATTTATACAGAGAAATACATAAGAACACTGTAAAAATCCGCCCAAACGCCTTTTATTGGACCTAAAATATTATCAATTTTGCCCTAAACTCCATCAGGTCTGCCTTTGTATCGCTATCGCAAGTCACTTGGTCATGGGTTCCTTTGTATTTGGGTTGATTATTAAAAATCCCAAATACACAAAAAAACCCGACAATTCACCCCATATTGGACTTCAAATATTATAATATCGCATTTATAACCCATTCGGGTCCAGCCATATCGCATGTTGCATATCACTTTTGGCTTCCGATCAGCCTTATCGGCTATCGGCGCATCAGCGTATCGTATGGTCGCTGGCATGTGGCATCACCCCTTATATAGTTGCGATGAGATATTGCGATATCACAATCGCATATCACTGAACCTCCGGGCCGCAGGTTAAGTCCTTCCCTGTTATGTTAGCGATGTGATCTAGTGCAAGTAGATCTGGACTATTAGATTTGTACGCTTGACCGATGGTCCTCGTCTAAGGCCGCACCCGATTAACTCCGCTTGCTACCACCGATTGCGATATGCCGATCAGATCTGGACCGTTGATTGGCCAGATCTGACGGCTCCTGTGCATTGTTGTTTTGGCCTCTAATAGGCTCTGTTTTCACTATTTTTGCGTGTTTTTCTTGCCCGATAGTGTAATCCGCCATTCTTGAAGGTTTATCCTTTGCAATAGTTTTTAAGTATTGAAGACTTAGAGGGTTTTTAGGATCCATTTTGGATCACGCCTTCCCACTAAAAATCTTTTGGACCACCAAAAGTTGGTTTTTAAGCATCGATCAAGTGAGGATACAGCTTCCTCACTTGTCCAATCTCTATCCATCGTGCACTGCTTGGTTTTGAACCTTTGAGTCTGATTCTAAGGTACTCAACATCCCCTCTACGCGTAGTTCTCACCTTTCTGTCCAGAACTGTGTCTTCCTGCAACTCATTGAGATATTCAGGCAACAGATCATCAATAGAAGGCAACTGACTTTGCTCTTCGGGATCTTCAACCAATGAAGGTTCAAACAGTCTCAAGTTTTCTGCATTAACGACTAAATAGATATGCATGTAAGCTGGAAAATCAAGACGAAAAATGTTTTCACCAATTTTCTCAAGTATCTTGAAAGTCCCATACCTTATTGGTTTCAGCTTCTTACCTTCACCTTGCATTCTATCTTTGCTAATGTATAGCCAGACTTGATCACCAACTTGGAAGCTATTCTCAATTCGATGCTTTTCATGCCTTGCCTTGTACTTGGCCTGGCTTCTTTCCAGCGGTTCCTAAACTGCCTGGTGAATTTCTTGGATCTGTTCAATGAACTTGGTTGCTTTGTCCACATCACTGTGTCCATCAACTGTTATGTCTTTACTAAATACAAAATCCAAGGGAGACTTTGGTATAAAACCAAAACAAGTCTCAAAATGAGATCTCTGAGTAGAAGAGTGCTTGGCACAGTTGTAAGCATGTTGCACATAACACAAATGTTCATCCCAAAACTTAGGATGCTTGCTGCAATAGCCTCTGAGCAACTGGATCACTATCCTATTGATCACCTCTGTTTGACCATCTATTTGTGGATGAAATGGTGTGCCCTTCTTCAATTTGGTGTCCATCAATTCCCACAGACTTTACCAAAACTTCCCAACAAATCGAGAATCTCAATCAAATACAATAGAAGAGGGTAACCCAAAATGAACCCATACATGCTGAAAGAACAACTTCGTTATTTGTTCAGCTGTAACTTGCTTGTTACAAGGTATCAAAATCCACATTTCACTGAACCTATCCATAATAACATATAAATAATCATGACCTTTTCTAGATTTTGGCAATCCCCCAATAAAGTCCATGGAAACACTTTCCCAAGGACGAGAAGGAACTAGAAGTGGAGTGTACAAGCCTATTTTTCTATTGTTGGGCTTGCTTTTAGCACACATGGTACACCCTTTAATATATCTAGAAACTGTTTCATGCATTCTTGGCCAATAACAAAACCTTTGCAACTGTGCAACTGTTTTACTTACACCAAAGTGACCTGATATGAAAGAAGTATGTGCTTCTCGGATTATGTTAACACTTTCAGTTTATGGAATGCATAACTTTCCCAAATGATATAAGAGTTGGTCCTTAACATAATAATCTAATTCTTCTACTTGTTTGCCATGACTCAAAGTTGCATATACATATTTAAAATCTACATCTTGAGCATATTGTTCAATGTAGCTTTCATGCATTACTATGTTATGCATAAGTATAGTAGATGCATTTATGATTGGTCTTGATAGCATATCTGCAACCTTATTGTGTATGCCTTTCTTATATCTGATGACAAGATGAAATTGTTGTAGGAAACCCATCCACCTATAATTTCTTGCTTGTTGTAATTTAGTTTGTGAGTGCAAATATTGATGTGGTTGATGATCTGTATGTATAATTGTTTCTTTGCCCATTATGTAATGTTTCCACTTGTTCACACTCTGCATTAATGCATACAATTATTATCATATGTGGGATAATTAACTACTGCAGAATTAAATGTCTCAGAATGATAGCATATGGATTTACCGTGTTGCATCAACACTGCTCCCATGGCATAGTCACTGGCATCTATTTCAATCTCAAATGGTCGTTGAAGATCTGGCAGTGCTAGTACCAGTGCTGTACTAATTTTTTCTTTTAAGGTTTCGAAGGCTTTCTGTTGTTTGCCTCCCCACTGAAACACCTTGTTCAATCCTATTAAAGCATGTAAGGGAGTTGCAATCAAGGAAAAATTAGCAATAAACTTTCTCCAATATTGTACTGCTCCTAGGAAACTCCTAACTTCTGTAGCAGATTTGGGTTTAGGCCAGTTCACAGTGAATTCAACCTTCGAGGGATCTATCTTCAATTCACCACCCCCTACAATATGACCCAAATAATTTAAAGATGTTTTTCCAAATTCACATTTTGATAACTTCACATAGAGATTTTCTCTTTTCAAAACATCTAAAGTCTGCTTTACATGCTTCAAATGTTCTTCCCATGTTTTACTAAAAACAATAATGTCATTTAAATATACAATTACAAAATCATCAATAAAAGGTCTGAGTACATCATTCATAACTCTCATGAAAGTGGCAGGAGCATTAGTTAAGCCAAAAGGCATAACCAGCCATTCATACAGCCTTGCTTTGTCTTGAAAGCAGTCTTCCATGCATCTTGTTCTACAACTTTGACCTGATGATAGCCACTACGCAAGTCTAACTTGGAAAAGTAAATTGCTTCTTTCAACTGATCTAATAGATCATCAATGCGAGGAAGAGGATAACAATTCTTGATTGTTATTTTATTCAGTGCTCTATAATCAATGCACATCCTCCACGAACCATCTTTCTTTCTCACCAGTACGATTGGAGATCCACATGGTGATGTGCTTGGTCTTATGAACCCTTTATTGAGTAGCTCCTATACCTGCTTCTTGATCTCTGCATTCTCTAAAGCAGATAACCTGTACATTTCGATGTTAGGTAATGGAGCATCTTGCTGCAAATGAATATCATGTACTATTTCCCTTTTGGGTGGAAAACCTTTAGGTTCTTGAAATAGAATATCATATTTTGAAACAACTTTAACTAAATCAGCTTTCTGTTTAGCATCACAACCTTCAAATACATTGGTTTTATCAGGGTTCTTTTCCTTTACAACCATTAGTAAAAATTGCTTGCATGAATTTACAATTCTTTTCATCTGCCCTGAGTTTATGAGAGAATAGTTATTTTTGAGTTTATGAGCTCTTACAATATATTCTATTCCATCTTTAGTGAGTTGATACTTATTTTCATCTCTATAGAAAATGGCTTTTCTATCATACAAGTAAGGACTTCCTAAAACAATACCACATATATCCAAGGGAATTATATCTAACTCAACCTCATCTACAAATGTTGACACAATAGCAAAACTAATTTTACATTGTCTAGTCACTTGTATCTTTGCTTTATCACATACCCAACCTAATGGATATGGCTTCTTGTGAGGTGTTGTTAGTAATCCCAACTTCTTTACAATTGTTTCATAAATCAATTTTACTTGTGATTCACTATCAAATAAAGTATCAATCTTTTGGTGCTTGGAAATAACTCTAATATGAAAAAGCTCATGTCTTTTCCTCTCATTATCTTCATTATCAATAGATTGTGCAGAATTACTTGTAGATGCTTTAGAATTTTTACCTTTTATACCTATGGTTGTGACTATTGTTTCATCACCTGAGTCTAACCCCAAGTCTTTCTGAATAGCAGCAACAGTCTTCTTCTTCTTACCACCAAACTTCTTAGGTTTCAGCTCCAGATGCAAAGACTAGCAGTGTTCATCATCGTGTCCATCCTTCTTGCAGTGAGTGCATGAAGGTTTGTCCTTCTGTATAGCATTTGTCTTCCTCTCCTTCCATTTCAGCGTCTTCTTTTCCTTCTCCTTGCTTGCAGAGGGTTTTGATGATCCCCCAATCTCTGGGTTCACATTCTTGCCTCTAGCTTCTAGATGTGTAGCCTGAACTGATACATCAACTAGGCTAGTGGGATTAAACATGAGAATGGTATGCTTCAAATAGCTATGCAGACCACCTATATACTTCAACAAAGTTTCAGGTGAGTCTAGAGACATGCCTAGAGTTAAAGCTCTTTTTCTAAATTCCTAGGTATATCTTTGTACACTTTGGCCCTTTAATTGGCGAAGAGTTTGCCAACTCATCATTGCTTGCTACATATAAGCTAGAGGATAGAATTGTTTATTGATGGCAGAAATAAATTCATTCCAGGTAGAAAGAATTTTACCATGTCTCTTCATATCAGCTTGTGTCTTGCCTTCCCACCACACTCATGCAGTTCCTCCAAGGCGAAGGTTAGCCAGCTGAATCTTTCTCCTTTTTGAATCAATGTTTTGCACCATGCAATCTACATCAATCTGTCTAATCTAGTTATCTAGCTTTTCTGCATTTAATTCTCCATCATAAATTGGCAAATCAAACTTTACATCTAATTTAATCAAAGAAGTTATCTTCTTTTTCTTTTCAGGGCTAGTTTTATGTGAAGAAGATGATGAGGATGAGGAAGGTGATGATGGAGTAGATGGTGGAGAAGGCCTCTCTTCTTTTTCTTTGCCTTTTGGGTGGGCAACTAGAAGAGGTTCCTCTACTCCTTTATCTGGTTGAGATGCTGAAGTGCTTTCACCTCGACCTTTCTTAAATTCCTGATACATCTCTTCCACCATGGCCTGAAATGCCTTAAAACCTTCCATAAATTGAGATTCTGTGCCCAAGGGAGTTTCTTCTGCTATTTTCTTCCAAGGATAGACTCTTCCAATTTCTGGATTGGCCTCAACAAGTTCTCCTTTTATCAGTTTGAGCTTTGACCTACTTAGCATTCAAAAAAGATCCAACACAATCTTGTCTAACCTTAACAAACCTAAAGCTCTGATACCACTTGATTTGTAAATGAAGATCTTGGATTATTTTCAAGGCATTACAGACTCATGTTCAGGATTTTCCTATATTACTTAGTGCAATGGATCGAAAAGATTGCGAATAATATGGACAATGAGTAGTTAGAGAAACATAATAAACAAACACACATAACACAACAAATAATCAAGGAGTTCACCCAAAACTCTTGGGCTACGTCTCATGGTCCAGATTTCAGTGGTGACCTCTCTATTATGTCTTTAGGAGCAGATTTTTTACAAATGTGAGCTCAAATTTAGTCTCAACACAACAGGAACAAGACAAGAGGGCTTTACTTGGAACCCCCAAGTCTTTCTGAGTACACAAACTCTCCCTTTCACTCTCTATCTCTGCATTGCCTGCCCTTGTCTCTATCATTCAATGGCTTTTAAGCCAATCGGTGTTTGTCTATTCATTTTCCCCTTTCGGGCTCTTTGGCTCCCGGCCTCTGTCCGCTCAAATCCCCTTTGAGCATTAAACAATCATTGTTAAACATCCCTAAGGATGGTGGCCACCTGTTTTTTAACGGAAGGGACCATCGGCGCATTAGAAATCCAAAAACAGTCATTCTCTATTTACACAAAGAAATACACAAAAACACTGTAAAAATCCATCCAAACACCTTTTATCGGACCTGAAATATTATCAATTCCGCCCTAAACTCCATCGGGTCTACCTTTGTATCGCTATCGCAAGTCGCTTGGTTGTGGGTTCCTTTATATTTGGGTTTATTATGAAAAATCCCAAATACACAGAAAACCCGACAATTTGCCCCATATCGGACTTCAAATATTATAATATCACATTCATAACCCTTTCGGGTCCGGCCATATCGCATGTTTCATATCGCTTTTGGCTTCTGATTGCCGATTGCTCCGATCGGCCTTATCGGTTATCAGTGCATCGGCGTATTGCATGGTCGCTGGCCTATGGCATCACCCCTTATATAGTTGCGATGCGATATTGCGATATCGCAATCGCATATCGCTAAACCTCCGGGCCACGGGTTAAGTCCTTCCCTGTGTTATGTTAGCGATGCGATATAGCGCGGGTAGATCTAGACCGTCGGATCTGCGTGCTTGATCGATGGTCCTCGTCTAATCGCGCTTGATCATTATCACGATTTCCATAAGGCCATGCCCGATTAACTCCGCCTGCTACCGCCGATTGTGATATGCTGATAAGATCTGGACCGTTGATCGGCCAGATCCGACGGCTCCTGTGCATTGTTGTTTTGGCCTCCGATAGGCTCTGTTTTCACTATTTCTGTGTGTTTTTCTTGCCCGATAGTGTAATCCGCCATTCTTGAAGGTTTATCCTTTGCGATAGTTTTTAAGTATTGAAGACTTAGAGGGTTTTTAGGATCCATTTTGGATCATGAAGTGAATAGATGGGTGGATCACATCAGGTCACGTGGCGACAGAAGGTTAAAAGAACATGCGGAATGATAGAGCGGGTTTCTGTAGGTGGTAAGCAGTCTCTTGCGCACCCTCAAGGCCATAAACGGAATTCCAAAATTTTACACGATTAGCCTAACTGGGTGATATGTAGCACGACAAAACCACTTTTATCGCATGCTCTCGGGCGAATATCGGTCGTGCAAGAATCCCCGCGAGATTGCACGATAACTGTCAGATCATGTGGGTTTGATCAACGGTGGATATTTGGAGTGCATAAAGTATTGAGACGACACAATAGCCATCTGATCCAGCTAGACAGAGCGATGTGGAGATTTGGAGCGCATAAAGTATCGAGACGACGCGATAGCTGTCGGATCAAGTTAGACAAATCGATGGTGGAGATTTGGAGTGCATAAAGTCAAATGTTGAAATGAATACGAAGAAGCTATGTGACACGTGGTTTATGGTGGTTGGTTAGGGTTTTTGTGAAAGTGATCTGAAAATGGGGCACTTAGGCTTCTTGTCTAACTTACAAGAAACTCTCCCACTTCCAAAGCTTGAATATTCCCAAGTCTATTTGATTAACCAATGCGGAATTAAGAAATGCCTAAAAATATGGGTGTGTGCTTGTATTTGTTTTTCACTGATTACTTGCTTTAATTTCCGTTGTTATGTTGTAAATTAGTGTGCTGATACTGATGTATAAATACATATAATAGTAAAAAAACAGCAGAGATAATGCAATAATAAAACACACACAGAAATAGCGATTTAATTTGGAGTTCACCCACAACTCTTGGGCTACGTCTCATTGAGCTCTAGTCAACTCAACTAGACTCTCTAGAATTATGGTATTAGTCTTTTTTACAAGCTCTTGGCTCAACTCCTGCTATTCTACACAAAAACAGTGGGTTCAGGCACCATTTAATCCCCTCACTCTTGAAGCTCTAGCTCTTGGCTCTTGGCTCTTAGCTCTAGCTCTTTGGCTCTTGGTTCTGGCTCTTGGCTCTGACTCTGGCTCTTTGGCTCTGGTTCAGACTCTTGGCTCTGACTCTGGCTCTTGGCTCTGGCTCTGGCTCTCTGGCTCTCCGCTTTGGCTTCTTTCTGCCTTCTGCAACCTTCACGCTCTCTGGATTTTCACTTGAAACTTCAAGTGACCCCAAAGGCTCCCTCAGCTGCTCTTTTTCTTCTGCACTATCTCCTTTGCTTCTACGCTGCCTCTTTGGCTTCTGCTTCGTAGCAAAACCCAACAACAACCTTCAAAAGCAACAGCAACTTTGGCCACCATCAACAACTCAGCAGCCCACAGTCTTTGAAATTCATGGCTTAAAAGCCAAATCGCGCTGCCTGTTCATTGTCCCCCTCGGTCTCCCTATCTTCCAGCCATTCCTTTGTCCCCAATCATGAGGAATCATTCCATTTTCACCTTTGTGGCTCTCTATTTTCTGTCTATTTCTCTCTTTGCAATCAATCCTCTGCGGCTCTGCATCTTGCATAACACATCCATGTTACAAAACGCATCATTGTAATATAATGCCCACTTACAACGTGGCATAAGGAATGGAAGCCGTTTTTACAGTGGAAAATACATAGAGGCCTTTGTTTCAAACAAATTCTCGAAAACGGAACAAAATTCCAATACACAGAGATATTCAGAATTACACAGGAAAATATAAGCATAAAGACTTAAGTCGGATCTCAAAGGGATATGGATCCGCATATATAATATTTCGGGTCCGCACGTATCACATATCGCATGTCGCTAAGGCCTGGTGCTCCCCTTTGTATTGTTGTGATCCGATTGTCGATTTCTGATCGCATTCGCTTGTCGCATGGTCCCTTTGTATTATGGCATCCCTCCAGACTTGAAACATTATACAAAGGCATTTTGGAACCCTTTCGGGTCTGTAATATCGCATTGGGTTTAATTCCTTTGTATTTCATTTAATCAATGAAAAACGAAAATACAAAGAAAATCATCGTTGACAGATCTCAAAATGTATTGAATCCGATTTATATTGTCGTCGGGTCTGGCCAGTTGCATCACATATCTATATATATATATATATATATATATATATAATATATATATATTATATATATATATATATATATATATATATATATATATATAACATATCCCTGCTCCAATGTGTTCGCCAATTGCGATTGCCGATCAGATCTAAATCGTTGATCGACCAGATCTGATGGCCCCTGTTCAACCATTGTTTAAGCCTCCGACAGCTTGATTTCATGGTTTTCATTCATGTTTTCAGCCTCAGATAGTGTTATCTGTCTTCTCCATAACTTCTCATTTTTTGGTGGTCTTGCCCTTTTGGGAGATTTGAAAGACTTAGAGGGTTTTTAGACCCATTATCCGAGGGATTTTTGCCTCTTTTTCCTTTGAAAAAGGGCAGCTTCATTTTATGATAGCTTTCCCATTTGATGTCCATTTTCACCCATTTAAGTTGCGTTGGATTCAAAATGGAGGGATACCTGCAATGAGACTATTTTTGAGAGTAGTCTGCAATTTTCATTTTCCTCTGATTTACAAAGGATTTGTGCCATTTGGCACTTTTCACCTCTTGCATGAAGTCTTTTAGACTTAGAGGTTTATCCAGGATCCATTTTTGGATCATGCCTTCCCACTAAAAGAACTTTTGGTCTCCAAAAGACTGATATATTGATCTCAACAGTAAATGAGAATGACTCACCCTCTTCTTTCAGCCTCCCTACACTTGCCTTTGCATAGTGCCTCTAAACCAAATTTTCTGACCACTTCCCTTCTTGGATGGGCTGGTCTTCCTAGGAAGAACTGTCTTCCTCCTTGCCTTCCTGTAGAACTTCTACTGAAATGGTCATAGAAGGGAGTTTGAGCTTCTTTGCCTTGATCGTTGATCCAAGGTGGCTCAACAAATGTGAAGTACATCTGCTCCACAAAACTTTCATTTGTACATGTTTGACAAGCTACTAACAACAACAGGCATATAGACAACAACTGGATGGACTAACTCTTGCTTCAACAAAAGAAACGGATTTCACATTTTGTGAACACCTCCATGTCTTACATTTGCATACAAATGATGGACTAGATAACTAGCCCACAAAACATGCCCTTAAATAGATGGCCCTTAAGTCAAGCATGTACAAAAAGACCATTAGGACTCTTTTTCAAAAGATGAAACATTCATCATTATCTCGATTTGGAGACCAAGTTAACTTCTTTCAAGTCAACATGGCATCACATGCATGTCAAAGAAATCAACCCTGCAAGTTAATTACACATACATGTTCAAAAACAAGGAAATCATCAACATCCCTGTGCCCATGCATGCATTTCATCCTTCAACTTTCACTTAAGCACATTGTACTTTCAAAGTTGTAATGAAATATAATGTAGATGCATCAATAGACATGCAATCTTAATCGGATAATAACTCTAACTATTCCTTACCAATCCTTTTCAAAGGTACTACCCTTGCCTTCTCATCAGCATCAACTTGTGAATCATTTTGAGACACATCATTCATGGAATCTTCACTTCCATTTCTGCCATATTTTCTTTCCACTTTCTTCAGCTTTGGTGGAAGCTTTGTTGGATTTAGTGTCCAACAATTTGCAGCAAGATATCCTTGCTTATGGCAGTAAGTGCATTGCATGTGCATCCTCTTGATAACATGATTTGCCTTGTCCAATGTACCTTTGGCTACTTGCTTCTTTTCCTTCTTCTGCTTCCTGTATGCGGCCATTCTCTTCCAACATCTAGAAACATCATGGTTATCCAAACCACAAAAGGAACATGCAACTCTTTCCCCATACTTGTGGAAATTTATCATGCTTTGCAAACTCAAAAGGAATATAATTAGAACCAGATTTATACCTACCTCTTTCACCTTGATTTCCTTCATGAGGAGGTGAAGCAAATGAAGAAGTGGCTCCCTTTGGAACACCATCAAACTCTTCAAGGCTGTTATAGTCTCCCCAACTCTCTAGTTCAAGTGTATGCTTCCGAAAACCTCCATCCTGCAATTGATGTTTCAAGCTATTGTATTCCTCTTAGATACAACCTTCACACTTCTAAGGTAGAGGACATGAAATGAAATTCCTTCTTGGGACTGTTTCAATGGCTTTCATGGCAACTTTGGTATTCTATCCATAAGACTGTCCATAGCCAAGACCCAAATATCTAGGCCTTTCCTCAACCATTATTGGTTCAAAAATACCTTGTGCATGCTTTCCCAAGCCCTTTCCTTCATAGCCCATCTTGGACATTAGCTTGGAACCTATGCCTTTAGTATGTTTCTCAAAAGAACCAATACAAGCATTCTCAGAAGAATTTGAAGACAAACTGGAATGGCTTACCACTTCTTCAAGTTGGTACTTGACTACATCTTCTTGGGAAATAAAGAGTTGTGTTTCCAACTCATGCATCCTTTTAAGGTTCATAGTTGCAATATGAAGTTGCCTCTCCATTTCTTGCAATTTGTCAGCAAGCAATTTCTTCTCTTCCTTCATGGAATTCAGCTGCTTTCTAAGCATGCTACTCTTCCTTCCATCCTCATACATTTCTCTCACCATATCCATCATGGTGGACAATTCTTGATTCATGTCTTCATCAAAGAGTCTCGTGAATAGAGCAGAATTTGAGGACCAACTTGTAGAAGTTGTCATTATGCCAATGAACCAAAAAAACTTCAACAAGATAAATAAAGAGCTTATCTAAGCAATCATTTGCAGCAAACCTCTTGTGCTTTAGATTGCCTTGAGGTCCTTTGGGATAGAAGAATGCCTTCAACCCTTCTCCTTCTTGTCCTTCTTGGACTGAGCTATCAATAGCTTTCCCTTCACCTCTGCAAACTTAGCAAATAGTCAGTCTACAAACAAGCATACAATCAGCCTCTTGCTATTCAAACACCTTTCAGACAAGCAGTCTTTACCCTGTCAATCAAGCATTCTGATATAACCTTCTTAAAGGTGTGGTTAATCAGTCTTAAGCTCTGATACCACCTGATCTGAAAATGGGGCACTTAGGATTCTTGTCTAACTTACAAAAACCTCTCCCACTTCCAAAGCTTGAATATTCCCAAGTCTATTTGATTAACCAATGCGGAATTAAGAAATGCCTGAAAATTCTGGTGTATGCTTGTATTTGTTTTCAATTGATTACTTGCTTTAATTTATGTTTTAATGCTGTAAATTAGTGTGATGATACTGATGTATAAATACATATAACAGTAAAAAAAATAGCAGAGATAATGCAGCAATAAAACACACACAAAAACAATGATCTAATTTGCAGTTCACCCACAACTCTTGGGCTACGTCTCCGTGAGCTCTAGTCAACTCAACTAGACTCTCTGGGATTACTTCGAAGGAAGCCAAAAGGTCGAGTGAGCGCAGAGGAAGCCGAAGATCAAGTGAGCAAAAAGGAAGCCAAAGGTCAGGCGTATCATGCATCTATAATAGAGAACAAGGAAAGTTTACAAGCGGCCAACTGTAAGAAACAGAGGAAGCCGAAGGTCTGGTAGACATGGAAGAAGCAGGAGGATAGAAGTAAGTCGTAGGTACAGCAAGGTTGGGAGCAGAGAATTACTACCAAACATATCCAGAAAATATATAACAGAGGGTTGGAGCCCTTAGGGTTGGTGCCTCAGAACTGAAAGGATTGGTGTCCTGGGAGTTGGTGCTCCTAAATTTAAGGTTGGTGCCTTGAGAAGACAGGGTTGGTGCTCTTGAGGTTGGAGCCTCACAAAAAGTCCAAGTTGGTGCTTGGAAATTGGTTGAAGCCTTATATACATTGTACTTGATTTATTGCAAATATTATATTAATAAAATCATTTATTCCTGTTATTTATTTTTGTGTTATAAATATAAATTATTTAACTGATAAAAATAACAATTGAAAAGAAACATTGATTCACCCCCCCTCTCAGTATTTCCAACAATTAGTATCAGAGCGAGCTTCTTCTTATCAACCTAACAGCTAGAAGAAGGATTCTTAGTCATGATGAGAAATCAAGAAGTGTCAAGAAGACCTCCTCTGTTCGATGGCACAAATTTTGGTTTTTGGAAAAAAAGAATGTCCTACTACTTAATGTCCCTTGGACCTGAAGTTTGACATTCAGTTTTAAATGAGTACACAACTCCTTCCACTATTCCAACAGATCAATATGAAGGGAATGCTTACATTGCAAATGCAAAAGCCTTAAACTCCATCACTAGTGGAATCACTGATTCTGAATTTACAAAATTCATGAATTGTAACTCGGCCAGAGAAGTATGGGATAAGCTAATTATCTTATACGATGGGGACTCCAAAGTTAAGAAGGCAAATCTTCAAACTCATAGAAGGCAATTTGAAAGTCTGAAAATGGATGATGAAGAAGATATTGCATCATACTTTCTCCGAGTAGCTGAAGTGGTCAACACTCTTAAAGGATTGGAAGAAAACATTGAAGAAAGCACTATTTTTCAAAAGGTCTTAAGATCTCTCCCAGACATATTTGACTCCAAAGTGCTATAGAAGAAATGAAGGATCTAGATACTCTCAAGATGGATGAACTTCATCGAATCCTCATTGCCTATGAGATGAGAAAAGGATGCCAAAGTTCCAAAGATGCAGCATTCAAGGCCTCAAAATCAAAAAAAGGGGAAAGGATGGAATACCAGTAGTGATGACTCTGATGTTGAATCCGAATTGGTGCAATTTGTACGAAGGCTAAAGAAAGGATCTAAGATAAAAGGTAAGTACCCTCTTATTTGTTTCAAATGTGGAAAAATAGGTCATTATGCTACAAAATGTCCTCATAAGCATGATAGTGATGGTGAGGAAAATTATAAAAGGATGGTATACAAAAAGAAAGGGTTCAATAAGAAGAATTTCTTCTCTAAGCAAGATGAGTCTGATGAAGATGAATTTGTAGTCATCAAAAATAAATCAACTAATCAATTCCCTCACCGCAAAGGAGGTAATGAAGAATCAGATGAAGAAAATGACCATGCTAGAAGCCAAGAAGTATTATTCATGGCATTCACAAATGATCATGATTCAAGGCTAGAAGGAAACGTAGATGAATTGTTAATGAGTGCCATTGAAGAAAATGAGAAATTACGAAATAAAATCATCTCTCTCAAAGTAGAAAATGAGGAAACAAAAAGAAGGGAATACCTCTTGAAAAATAAGCTAAAAGAAAAAGAAGAATTTTGTGAAGAACGTGAAGCCAAAATATTATCTCTAAGGAAGTAATTGGACCAAGTCAAAAACGGTTGGGAAAGCTCTCAAATACTTGACATTATCCTAAATAATCAAAAACCTCAACATGACAAATCTGGGATAGGTTTTAAAGGAGAATCATCAAGTACTAAGAATAATGCGAAAAGCGATGCTGACGTACTTTCGAGCAACCCAAAAGAAGAAAGATTATTTCATTAAAGGCCCATCTCAAATCCAAAGAATGAAGAGAAAGTAACTCCAAGAAAGAATGTTGATTCAAATCATGGCTATTACAATAGGTACAAAACATTATTTCATCAAAGGCCCATCTCAAATCCAAAGAATGAAGAGAGAGTAACTCCAAGGAAGAATGTTGATTCAAATCATGGCTATTACAATAGGTACAAAACATTATTTCATCATACGCCCATCTCAAATCCAAAGAATGAAGAGAGAGTAACTCCAAGGAAGAATGTTGATTCAAATCATGGCTATTACAACAAGTACAAAACTATCTTTTTTGGGCATTGTTTTTATTGTAAAAATTTTGGTCATCAAGCTAGACATTGCATGGCCCGTAAGAATGAAACACCAAAATTGAAGGATCAAACAAACAAACCATATGGTCCCAAAGGGCAAGGACAAATCAAGACCTACAACTCTTTTGATCCCTTGGCCAAATTTGATCCGATTTTCTCATTATGGAATGATAATGGACATAATGAACAAAATTTCCCCCTCAAAAGAAGAAAAGCAAAAAATGAGAATCCCAGCACGGATAAATGTGGCCTAGCTCTATGTGCTTATAGTGATGAAAATCATGGTTTGTGGATAGTGGGTGCTCCAGACACATGACAGGGGACAAAAGGAAGTTTGTCTCATTGAACAAAAGGGAGGGAAATGTATCCTTTGGAAGTGGATCTACCAAAATTGCTAGAAAAGGAACTGTTACCCATTTTAATGGAAATGGAAAGTCTCAAAATGCTTTGCTAGTAAATGGGCTCAAACACAATCTCCTAAGTGTTAGCCAAATCTGTGATAAAGGACATAATGTTGTCTTTAGCACTAAATATTGTGAAATAAGGAACTCTTCCTCAACGGAACTTGTGGAAAAAGGGATTAGAACACCAGACAACATCTACATTCTGAACAAAATTCAAGAAGATAAGTGTTACTTAAGTCAAACAGATGAAATCTGGTTGTGACACAAGCGACTTGGAGATACAAGCTTCGATAACTTGATCAATATCAGCAAGATTAATGCAGTATGAGACATCCCAAAGTTATTTAAGCTAAATCAAGGAGTATGTGGTCCATGTCAACATGGAACGCAAACTAGAATCAGCCACAAGGCCAAGGAGTTTTCTACATCAAAGCCTTTGGAGATCATCCATGCTGATTTATGTAGACCAACTAGAAATCTGACGCTCCAAAGAGAAAGGTACTTTGCTTTATTTGTTGATTGCTATACTAGAATGATGTGGGTATATTTCATAAAATATAAATCCGAAGCATTTAAGTGTTTTAAGAATCTTAAAGCTCTTGAAGAAAATGAAAAGGACTCTAAGATTAAATGTCTCAAAACAGATAGAGGGGGAGAATTCACATCAAAATAATTTGATGAATTCTGTAAAGTACATGGAATTGAAAGAGAACTCTCTGCTACCAGAACACCAAAGCAAAATGGGGTAGTTGAAATAAGAAACCGAACAGTTCAAGAAATAGCAAGGAAAATGTTAATAGTAGGTGACTTGTAGCCAAAATTCTAGAGAGAAGCAGTCAGTGCAGCTGTCTATACCTTGAATCGAACTCAACTAAGACCAAATAATGAGAAGACTCCTTATGAATTATGGAAAGGAAGACCTGCTTCAGTAAAACACTTCAAGATTTTTGGAAGCAAGTGCTTCATAAAAATAAATGATGGCTCACCAGGAAAATTTGATTCTCGGGTTGACGAAGCGATATTCCTTGGATATTCTACAAGGAGAAAAGCCTACAAGTGCTACAATAATCAACTATGGAAAATAGTGGAAAGCATTGATGTGAATATTGATGAAGACCTTCCAGAAAAAGAAATTGAAGAACATGAAGTTGACCCTCTCATTGAAGAAGAATCTAAAAGAGAAGAAAACGATCAAGAAAAACACAAGGAAAAAGAACCATCTCAAACCCCTTCAAAGATGAAGTTTCTCCAAAAACATCACCCAGAAGAGCATATTATTGGCAATATAGATGAAGGGATGCAAACTCGAAGAAGGATGACAAGTACACAAAAGAAAAATGATGTTGCTCTTCTATCCATGATAGAACCAATAACATTTACTCAAGCAAGGATCCTCACTGGGTAAAAGCCATGGAAGAAGAAATGTCTCAAATCAAGAAGAATGAGACATGGGAGCTAGTACCTCGTCCAAAGGATAAAAATATAATTAGAACCAAGTGGATGTTCAAAAACAAAATGAATGAAGATGGACAAATCATCAGAAATAAGGCGAGGCTTGTTTGTAAAGGCTATTCACAAATTGAAGGAATTGACTTTGAAGAAACCTTTGCACCAGTAGCTCATGTGGAAGCTATCAGGATGTTCTTGGCATTTTCTTGCTCAAAAGGATTTAAAATCTATCAAATGGATGTAAATCAGCATTTCTGAATGGGGAACTCAAGGAAGAAGTCTAAGTTGAAAAAGGCATTATATGGGTTGAAACAAGCTCCTAGAGCTTGGTACACAAGATTGGATCACTATCTACAACAACAAGGCTTCAAGAAGGGGGTGGCAGGAAGTAATCTCTAGTTTGAGAAGATTCTTCGGCGAAAATCACATAGAGATACTTTTGTCGATGCATTTTGAACCAACCAGTGTGGTTCATCGTCAGGACAAGTTGAATGAACAAATCTCACTTTGCATATTAAATAGATAGGGCAGAACATCCAACGACTATATTTCTAGACCAGGTAACGGTTATAATGACAACGGCTAGATTTGACCTGGAAATGGCTAGTTTGACTTTGATAAGGGGTATAAACTTTATTTAATTAAATAAGTTAATTCGGTTATTTATATTCTTATTAAAATAAACGTAAATGGACCATTTTATAGTTATAAATATATATTAGAATAAGTAAATTAATATATTGGAATAAGTAAATCATAAAATAAATTAATTTAAAATTGTTAGTTATCAAAGTTATTATATATAAATATTAGTTGGTTATAAAAGTTTAAAATAGAGTAATCTATAAATAGTTAATTATATTTTAATTAAAATATAAGTTAAAGGGAAATATATATTAAAATAAATTAATTTTAAATTAATAGTTAAAAAGTTTTTATACATATAAAGATAGATGGGGATAAGTTACTAGTCACACTTGTCTATGTTGATGATCTGATTTTTGCTAGTAATAATGATGAGATGAGCCATGAGTTTGCTCAAAATATGTCAAAAGAGTTCGAGATGTCGATGATAGGAGAGTTATCTTACTTCCTTGGACTACAAGTATCTCAAACCATGGCAGGCATGTTCATATCTCAAGCCAAATACCTTAAAGACATGCTTAAAATATATGGAATGGAAGACTGTGCACCCATGAGAACACCTATGACCATAGATTGAAAATTAAGAAAAGATGATGACTCCCCTCCGGTAGATGCAACTCATTACAGGTCAAAAATTGGAGCCCTTCTATACTTAACTGCTACGAGACCCGACATTATGCAAGCAGTAGGAATGGTGGGAAGATTTCAATCAGCTCCTAAACAATCCCATTTGTTGGCTGTAAAAAGAATTCTCAGATACTTGAAAGGAACTCTTGATTCGGCCTTTAGTACCCTTAGAGATCAACTCTTACTGTGACTGCATACACTGATGCTGATTGGGCCAGAAGTGTCGATGATCAAAAAAGTACTAGTGGAAATGAATTCTTCCTAGGAAACTGCCTAGTATCTTGGCTTGGAAAAAAACAAACATCCATATCACTATCTACAGCTGAAGTCGAGTATATAACTGCCGAATATTGTTGTACTCAAATATTATGGATGAAGAAAGCTCTAAAAGATGTCAACATAGGTACAAATCAACCAATCACCATCTATTGTGATAACACAAGTGTTATCAGCCTCAGCCAAAATCGAGTGATGCACTCAAGGACCAAACATATATCAATCAAGTATCATTTCCTTCATGAACAAGTAGCTGGACAAAATGTCATCATGGAATATATCAATACTAAGGAGCAGATAGCTGATATTTTCATAAAACCTCTTCCTCGAGAAGCATTTGAACATCTTCGTCAAAAGATGGGGGTTATTTCTTTAGCATCACTTTAAGTTGATTCATAAAGATGTTGCATGACATGGGGAGCAGTTCGACAGGGGGAGTCCTTGTGCACTCCTTTGCCACTGATGTCAAAGGGGGAGAGAAGAAGAATATTGCCATCAATGACAAAGGGGGAGATTTTAGAAGAGTATGAATGACCTGTTATAGAGTTTTGTGAACCCAACGTTTCGGACTACCAAGTGAGTCCATCATCAGGGGATGCGTCAATAGATATTCTCCAAATCTTAATGATGTATCCAAGAGCTATATTTAGGGTATATATATATATATATATATATATATATATATATATATATATATATATATATATATATATATATATATATATATATATATATATATATATATATATATGTTATTAAAGAAAAAAAATAAAAAATAGGTCGGCTCTTATCCTACTAGTTTTTTTTTTTAATTAATTAATTTTATTATTTATAGAACTATTTATTATGTTTATAATTTTATTAATTATTTTAAATAATTGGTTTAATTGATTCATTAATTTGATTAATTAATTAATTAATTTGTTTGATTAATAAAATTAATTAATTTTTTTGATAAATAGAATTAATTAATTTAATTATTTATTCTTTATTAATATGTTTATTAATTTATTAATTTATTAATTTATTAATTTATTAATTTGATTATAAAGGGATAAATTAATTAATTAATTTTGCCATTTGTTGATTCAATTATTATGTTTATTACTTTTATGTAAAACTAATTTTTTAATTAGTTTGATTAATTAATTTATTAATATGTTTAACTAATTAACTAATTTGTTTGATTAATTAATTAAAAGAATAGATTAATTGATTAATTTTATTATTTATTATTTGTTGATATGTTTGTTAATTTAATTTTATGTATTTATTTCTTTGTTTAATTATTTATTTATTTATTTATTTGATTGATATGTTTTATTTGATTAATTAATTAATTTAATTAATTAACTTTCTAATTAACTAATTAATCCTTGTAGATTTGGTGAGTTATTTTACTATAATATTATCTATAATTTCTAGAGTTAATTTCTAATTGTTTATATTTGAGTAATTACAACTATATGCATTTTGTTAGTTATTATTTTTTTAATGTTATCAAATGATTATATGTGAAGTAATCAATTACTATTATTATTTTTTTAATGTTATCAAATGATTATATGTGAAGTAATCAATTACTAATTTATGTTTATGTTTGTTAATTGTTTTATTTTTTAAGGAGGATGTTATATAATTGATGTTTCTTGTTAATTATTAAATTGGGTTTTTATAAGGGAGGAGGGAATAGGTTTTTGTTTTTTTTTTAAGCTAATTAATAAGTTTAACGGATAAATTAATTAATTAATTTATTAATAAGTTAAAGGGATAACTTAGTTAATTAATTTATTATTTATAGAATTAATTATTATGTTTATAATTTTATTTTTATATAAAATTAATTATTTTAAATAATTGGTTTAATTGATTCATTAATTTGATTAATTAATTAATTAATTTGTTTGATTGATAAATAAAATTAATTTATTTTAATTATTTATTATTTATTAATATGTTTATTAATTTATTAATTTGATTATAAAGGGATAAATTAATTAATTAATTTTGCTATTTGTTGATTTAATTGTTGATCTAGATTGTCATTAATGTCAATATGGCAATATTCTAGGATACTAAATGATGATATGAAGCCAAGGAGAAGCAGAGTAGATCCGTGAAGAAATAGGAGCAAGAAGCCAAGGAGCAAAGCCATCAGGGAAGCCATCGAAAGAGGTCATTGGAAGCCACGAGAAGCAAAGAGGAACACATTGGTGGAGGTGCATAAACAGTGTTAACGGAGGAGTTAACATGAAATATCAGAAGAGTTAACATATCGGAGGAGTATTGCAGAGTATCAGAGGAGTTAACATTAGAGGAGCCATATCAAAGATATCACATGAAATATTGGAAGGAGAAAAGAGGAACATGTAGTGAGGAAAAAGCCAAAAAGAGGAACACATCATAGAAAGAAGAGCTATCAGAAGAGAGGAATATTGAAGAGAAGTCATAGGAACAATAACCCAAGAGTAAGAGCCATATCGAAGGAATTAAGGAGAAATATTGAAGTAAGGAACAAATTGTGTAAACCCTTTAAAAGTTCACAAAGCATCGGAGAAATCAATATCGGGAATTTTCATCGATGGATCTATTATGTGCCACTACCCAAAACCCCCGATGCAATATGTACTATGGACCCAAAACATGTTATGGCAACATGCCCTAACTAATATCGCATCGCAAGTTATGAAGGCTTGTTACACTAAAATCCCCAATTGCGATATAATACACGGACTTGAACAGTTTATGGTAACAACCCTAATGCAATATTGCATCCGCCCATTGGAACTTTCATATCACAATTCATAAATGGAAGTCACATTAATAACTACGATTGCGATATTATTGTGGACCCGCTACACGATTAAAACATGTTTTAATAGTATATTGCATTCGCATTGGAAGTTATGTATCACAAAGGAATGCCACTTGAAAACTACGATTGCGATAGCATTGTGGACCCGTTACACCATTATAGCATGGCTTAACTAAATATCGCATCCGTTGAATCGCAAAGTTCAAAAGGGTTGACACCATCAGACTACCGATTGCGATAAGTCTTGTGAACCCAACCGCCGATTGTGATATAAGTTGTGGACCCGATTGAGTTATCAAAAGAAGCTTATTGGAATATCGCATCCATCGGAAATAGGGGCATTAGCAATGTTATATCGTGAAGCCAAAGGGTTGCAATTGCGGGAGTTTCTGAAAGTTGCGATTGCGAATTGAGGTAGTGACGTGGCATGTGGGACCTCCCTGTGGGTATAGCCTCTCCTATGAAATCCTCTGTAAATAATGAGTCTATTGTATGAATATTAAAAAGGGCCTCTCTGATATAATTTTAATATGCAACACTATTGTAATTCGGCCTCTCTTCCAAATGAACGTGTCTTTTGAGTATTGGTGAACTCGAAGAGACAGAGGAAGCTGAAGATCGAGAAGCCAAAGATCAAGTGAGCGAAGAAGGTCGAGTGAGTGCAGAGGAAGCTGAAGATCAAGCGATCAAAGAAGGAAGCCAAAAGGTTGAGCAAGCGCAGAGGAAGCCGAAGATCAAGCGAGTGAAAAGGAAGCCAAAGGTCAGGCGTATCAGGCATCTATAACAGAGAACAAGGAAAGTTTACAGGCGGCGAACTGTAATAAATGGATGAAGTCGAAGGTCTGGCAGACGTGGAAGAAGCAGAAGGACAGAAGTAAGTCATAGGTCCAACGGGGTTGGGAGCAGAGAATTACTACCAAACATATCCAGACAATATATAGTAGATGGTTGGAGCCCTTGGGGTTGGTGCCTCAGAACTGGAAGGATTGGTGTCCTAGGAGTTGGTGCTCCTAAATCCAAGGTTGGTGCCTTGACAAGACAGGGTTGGTGCTCTGAAGGTTAGAGCCTCACAAAAAGTCCAAGTTGGTGCTTTGAAACTGGTTGAAGCCCTATATAGATTGTACTTGATTTATTGCAAATATTATATTAATAAAAGCATTTATTCCTGTTATTTATTTTTTTGTTCTAAATATAAATGATTTAACTGATAAAAATAACAATTGAAAAGAAATACTGATTCACCCCCCCTCTCAGTATTTCCAAAAAATATCTTTGTTTAACTAAACAAGAAGACACATTTCAACACATGATTGACAACATAAGATAACTTACAAAACCAAGAAGCACATCTCCAAAGTAACTTACACAGGAATCCTTGTAAAATTTGGCCTCTGTCTTTCATTCATTGGAAAAATCAAGAAAATTCAATACACACAGTGCTCTTTCTTCTCAAACCTTCCCAACCCTTTTCTCAAATACAATTACATCATAAATAGTTGAAAAAAAATGAGTTCCTACCTATATGAACCAAATTCCCTAATAGGATTTAGGTTTCTACCTAATGTAATGAAAATAGAATTGTTTTTTAAGGAAAATAGGAATTGTTTAACCAAAGCGTTTTCAAGCATATTTACATTGTAAGTCTATTTCGAGCTTATAAGTCCTTAGATGCCTCATAACATTTACCATGAGCATAAAAACAAATTACATAAAATTTTGGCATGAAAATTTTGGTCAAAAAGATGATTTTGTGGAAGCACAACACTGACACTGTGCAACCTCTTAATTCAACAAAAACACAAAAACATAGCAAAAAAGTGCAGTGCTCTATGGTTGAAGTAAATTTGATCACTCTTTGAGTTTCTTGATGAATTTTTCATGTTTGAAAAGGCCTAGACATCGTCAACTTTCTCCTTAGAAACTTTCTTTCATCACACAAAGCTCCCAACTCTCAAAATTTCACCTTTAGCAAAAGTGCAACGCTAGTGAGAAAGTGCAGTGTGACATGTTCTTCATGATTTTAACCAACACTAAAGTCTCTAAACAAGATGCACATATTAGTGATGTTAAAATAGCAACAAGAAATGTTAAAAATAGCATCAAGAAAATCCTAAATTAATTTTTCCTTGAATTAAATTGGGAATCAAATCGAAATCTATTCTCATAGCAACTTGTAATAGTTAACGAAGTTAATTTGACTTATTTGGCTTAGGAAATTCAACTTGGAAGTCTATCTAGAGTCTTGTAGAGTGATCCCTAAATTTTAGGGGCCCAGGTTGAGTTCTTTTGAGTTGTAATTAATTAACTCAGTCTAACTAAGTTATAGTCAGTTAAACTAGTTCAAATGATAATTTGGAGGAACCAGTAGGAGGTTTAATACTAGGGAGAAGCTTCAGTGCATCTTCACTGCTCCACAAGTTAACTGAAGATTCACCCATAAATAACTCATGCATGTCATTTCAAAGGAAGACCCAGTTGAGATTAGAGTTCAGGGACAATGCACTATAAGTTGTATAATTTTATGATTTGTACAGATGGTGCATGTAATCAGTGGAAGGCTTATGATGGATTGTGCTGTTATGGTGAGGGATTTTCCCAATTAAATATGGGCTAATTCCCTCAAGAATTGGGCAAGGAAGTAGGATCTTGTCAGGAAAAATAATTGGCTAAGTGTTGGATTGAGTTGGTTTATGAAGAAGAGGATAGAAAATACCTGTGCAGGTTGAGCTCAAGGTTGAACAGAGCATATTGCATTCATCCAAGGCTTTCCCAGGAAGAAGAGAGATAGATTGTACTTCTGCAAGAATTGTTTGGGTTGAACAAGCATTGTATTTTCTTCTCAGATCTTCTGGTTAATGCAATATAGATAGTCGAGGTTTTTAGCAGTTTCTTTCCCCAAAGAAATATTATGTTATGTTCAATTGATATTCTTCCTTTTCTGCTTATTGTTTTCATCGATAAATTTTGTTTTCCACTGAAGAGTAGAGTATATTCTTGTCTTGTGTTTTAACATTTCACATAAGTTGTTGAATCTACAAATAAAAATCTACATAGTATCAAAGTTGAAGATAATATAGAAGAGGAGAATTCAATTTTGTTGTGCAAGTGAAATCGAATTTGCAAGTTAATACTTCACAGTTAGCAGTATGTCATTTTATGATTTGAGACTTGAGTATGCCCTGGAGGAAAGCTCGAATTAAATAGCTTGGAAGGGAATGATGGAGGAAGAGTTGGAAGACAACGAGCTCAAGGAATTTATAGATCATGATATTTCAAAGCCTCTAGCATCTGATGCTAAAGATCTGGATGAATGGAGAAAGTGTGTGGAAAAATCGAGAAGGATTATCCTAGAAGGAGCTAGAGATCATACTATCGCGAATATCCATGGTTAGGAAACTTCATTTGCAATGTGGAAGGAATTGATGGAGTTGTTTCAAAATCGCAGTGACCATAAGAAGCTGGCATTGCAGGACGAACTCAGAAAGATCAAGATGGAGAAGGATGATTCTATTCCGAAGTACTTGACCAAGTTCACCCAATGTCAAGATGATCTTGGAAGTGTCAGGATTACTATTGCCGAAGACGATCTGGTGAGCCTAACCCTTCTAGGACTTCCCAAGAGCTGGCACAGTTACCAAGACTCATTTAATGGGAGGGACAAGCTATCAAGGTGGGAGCGGTTATGATCTGACTTGGTACAATAAGAGCTTCGGCGGAACACCAAAGATGGGACCTCTTCCAAAGAAGTGGAGGAGGACTTTGTGGTTGAAATTTGATGACTAAAATTTTTTTCCAACAATCCCAACCTGGTTTTAATATACATTCAACATATAGAATTTCAGAAATGAAATTTTCATATTAAAACACATGGGATTGTCAACACATGTTGAAAATAAATATGGACATAACCAGACCAACAAAACACATAAAAATACACCCATATTTTTGATCAACTTAGACCCAGGCAAAACCCGTTCAATCTTCTCTGGGGAAAACCTGTTATAGAGCTCTTCAAATTTATTTATCTTTCAAGTTCAAGAAAAATACATTTGCAGACAAAACAAAACAGCAAAATACAACTTATCTCTTTAGCCCAAAACTCCTTGAAAACCATGCCCATTTTGTCTCGATTTTTGTCCCCACTTGAAGCTGAAAATATGTACTATACAGATACGATTGTATGGACTATACCGATTTCTGTACCGTTATACGGATTTTTTTTTTAATTCAAAAAATTCTCTCAAACAACGTGCAACTCACAACATTCAATTTTGTTCATAATGAACGTTATGTTGTCTTCCAAACCTTGATTTACATGCCCATCTTTACCAAGAAATCACTTCTTCCACTTGTTGCAACAAATTTATCCTTCAAAAATTTTCCCCAGCTCTCAGCCTCCTTTCTCCAATCTTCTCATGAAGAATGAATGCAGTCTCTCTTTTCTTTTCCCCCTTTTGTTTCCCTAAATGACTTTTGGGCAACCCTAAGATCTAATGGCTCAGATTCATTTAGATCAAGGGATGAGAATAAATGTGCATTTAATTCTCATTTTCTATTTTTTAACTCACCCATTAAATAAAGTACCCAAATTGTACTTTATCTCTAAAGTCACTTTTCACTTTATAATTTAACATTGACTTTACCACTTATAAAGTCACTTCCACTTTATAAAGTCACACTTGGGAAAAAAATTATTTTGGACACTTTTCCCTAGGTAGAGACTAACCCATGGGAAACCACTTTTCCAATGTACGTTAAAAATCAACACTCCCTCTTACCGAGGAAAGTGTTTCTCACCACACCCATTTTGTCCCTGAAATGGACATGCTTCCCTCTTGGCAAGGACTTCGTGAGAACATTGGCCACCTACTCATCTGTTGATATATACTCCAGCTTCACTGCCCCCTTCTGAACATAGTCCTTGATGAAATGATATCTAATATCAATGTGTTTTGACCTGTCATGAAACAATGGATTAACCGTTAGTTTAATGCAACTCTGATTATCACAGTGAATAACCGTCAGTCTCAACTCCTGATCAAATAGGCCATACAACAACTTGCGAAGCCAAATGGCCTCACAACTAGCTTGAATAGCAGTCATATACTCAGCCTTAAAAGAGATCAAAGCAACTGACTTTTTCTTTCGATTGAACCACAACACAACTGTCGAACCAAATCTGAAGCAACACCCTGAAGTGCTTTTATTGTCAGAAGCAAAACCTACCCAATATGAATCTGTGTAACCTACCAACCTCACTCCATCTCCCCGCCTATAGTCCAAACCATAATCAATAGTTCCCTGCATGTAGCAAAGAATGTGCTTTGCAGCTACCCAATGTACCTTCCTGGGCTCAACCATGAACTGGCTAAGTGTGTTCACTGCAAAGCATATATCAAGCCTAGCCTTGACAAGATACATCAAGGACCCATAAGTTTCCTATACAATGTGGGATCCACCAAACTAGAATTTGAAGCATGAAGCTTCTTCCAGTTATTGATCATAGGTGTAGACATGGGTCTATAGTCTGCCATGTGAAATATGTTCAACACATCCACAGCATATTGCCCCTGCCCCAAAAATATATGCCCCTCCTCCTGCCACACCTCAAGCCCCAAAAAGTAATGCATCAGCCCAATGTCCTTCATCTCAAACTCCATGGCAAGATCCTCCTTGCAACCACTAATTAGTCTCTCCGCCCCAGTAATGAACAAATCATCAATGTACAACACAAGAATGAGCGAATGATCCCCTACAACAATGTAGTATAGGTTCGGATCTGCATCACTCTTCATGAAACCCATCTACTGCAAGTAAGTATCAATCCTTGAATACCAAGATCTCGAAGCTTTCTTAAGTCCGTAGAGTGCTCGCCTCAACCGACATACATGGGTCTCCCACCCAAGTACCTCAATGCCCTAAGGCTGCTCAACATACACCTCCTCCTCTATAACTCCATTCAGAAATGCGTTCTGCACATCCATCTGATGGATCTGTCAACCCATTTCTGAAGCAAAAGAAATAATGGACTGGATAGAAGTGTACCAAGCTATGGGAGTGAAGGTCTCATCATAGTCAACTCCCTCTATCAGTGAGAACCCTCTAGCCACAAACCTTTCCTTGAAATTCTCAATGCTGCCATCTGCAGCATGCTTGATCTTGTAGAGCCACCTGGAAGTCACAAATAACTTGCCCTCAGGCCTAGGCACCACTTCCCAGACATTGTTCTTAATGATAGAGACATACTCCTCCACCTCTCTCCATACCTCCTCGTTGGCAGCCTCCTCATAGCTAGTAGGCTCAGAGTCAACAATGTTGATATCCTTGGCTACGTAATTTCAAAACCATTCAGGTGGCACACTCTCCCTGTTCACCCTCTTTGAAGGACCAACAGACTCCTCTTCCTTCAAGGTGTCTTGAAGCCACTTGGGTATCCACTTCCTTAAAGAAGCTTCCCCATAGGGAAACTCATCCTCTGCCCCCCAGTCTAGTGAACCTGAAAGTCTGCCAACTGACCTTGGCATGTTTGTACTAACACCTATCCTCAAAGAACCTGTATTGGCACCTATGCTTGTGTCAGCTGAAGTGTCATGTGAACTTTGTACCAGTGGACTCCTTAAATAAGTGCTCGGTGAACTCGCCACTAGTGCCCCAGATGTCACTGACACTGAAGTACCTCCTGTACCAGTTTATCCAAAACCCTAAGGTCCTGCTCCCTGTACCTGACCTCCCTGCTAAGGAGAAGTCTATGACTTTCTCATATCATACTCCCGTGATCTTCGATAGGACCTGGCCTCCTCGAAATTCACATCCCTCCTAATTACCACTCTCCATTTAGAAGGAATGAAGATCCGATAGGCCTTCGAAGTCTCGTTGTAACCCATAAAGATACCCTTCTCTGCCATGGGTTCCATCTTTGTCCTCTACTCCTTGGGGATATAAGAATATGTGAGACATACAAAGATACAAATATGTGCCACATCAAGCTTCTCTCCAGCGAAAGCCTCATCAAGAGTCATATTCCCCAATACTCTATGAGGATTCTTGTTTTGAAGCTAAATAGCAGTATTGTAGGCCTTAGCCCACAAAAACAAAGGCAACCTCTGATCATGAATAATCACTCTAGCAGCCCCAACAATAGCTATATTCTTCCTTTCAAATACCCCATTCTACTAGTGGTTGTAAGGAACAGTGAACTCTCTCCTAATGCCCTCCCATGAACAAAAGTCATAAAACCCACCATCGGTGTACTCACCACCATTTTCTATACTCAAGGCCCGAATCTTCCTACCTGTTTGCTTTTCCACAAGATCTTTGAACTCTTCAAAGTGACTGAAGAGCCCACCCTTGGTCTTCAACAAATATATCCAAGTCCTCCGAGAGTAGTCATCAGTGAATATAACATAATACTCATAACCACCCAAAGACACATGAGACATACAGCCACTAACATCAGTATGAATCAAGTCTAGTATACCTATAGATCTATTGTCACTTGCTAGGAATGGTAACTTGGTGTACCTGCCCAAAGAACACCCTCCATAGACCTCATAATGGTTGACATTGAAATTAGGAACTCCAGTAGTGATCTCCCTCAGTACTCTTAAAGCTCCATGATGCATATGCGCCATCCTCCAGTGCCATAACTCGCACAAGTCTCTATTGTTGGTGGTACTAGTGTGAGTGCTACCAGATGTGCTACTCACCAATGCTCCTACCGACTGAAAACTGAACCTATATAGTTTCCCATAGCAGACTCCAATCACTTTGGTCGAAGTGATGGAATCTCCCCTAGGATGCATCAATGCCTTCCCTCCTGAGAAGGTGACGTCAAACCCCTTCTCCTCCATAGTAGACACTAAAATCCAGTTCTTCTTCATCCCCGGAACATACAAAACATCCATGACCTTCAAAGGAGGCAAAGACTCCCTAGTATTAAAGGTCATAGTCCCCACACCAACATCTCTCACAGTGTGGTCATTTCCTAGTACAATCTCAATATCAAGTGCCCTCTCTACAAGCTCTAAAAAGAACTCTCATGCACCTGTCATATGGTGGGAAGCCCCATTATCTATGTACCACACATCAGATGGTGTACTCCTACTAGATGTAGAAGTAATAAATGAAAGGTCTTGGTCAAATCATGAAGCAAGCTAGTCCACCTCTGTTGAAGCTGCAGTATCCTTCTTCCCCTTTTTCTTCCTCTTAGGACATGTAGCAGCATAGTGTCCCATCTTCTTACATGCCCAAAATTTGACTTTGGACATATCCATATCTTTCTTCTTCTTCTTCTCCTTTCCCTTAGCCCCATATGATGAGGCCCCTTTCTTGGCCTTCCCTTTCTTCTTCCCCCTAGCTGTCAAGGCTACATCCTCCTCATTTGCTATCTTCACCATGCTACTGCCAGTCTTCAGTATCTCATGTTTCACACAATCATTCTAGAATTTGTCCCAATTGGGAAGATTCTCCCTAGAGGTAACAACATGTCCAAATACCTCCCAAGACTTAGGAACTCCCACTACAGCTATCCTGACTGTTAGGTCCCTATACTACTAGTGTAACTCCTTATTGTTACTAGTACAACCCCCTTATTATATTGTTGTTCCCATGTAGTCCCCATATTGTTATTATTGTGCCCCATAGAAGCCCACTATTGTTATTATTTTTCCCTTACATTATTATTTTTATGTCACCTCTGATTATATTATGACCCCTTAGACTCTATAATAGAAAGGAGGTCTTGTCATTTGAATCATCCAAAAAATTTTCATTTGTGTATTGTAAAGGAGGTTGCCCCCTTGAAGAGGCTGAATTCTAAGGCGTTTATCTATCTTTTCTATCTTTTTGTGAGTTGGTTTCATAACATTTGGTATCAGAGATTTGGATTCTAGGGTTTTGCTGCTCCAAACAAGTCATCGTGGCATTTTCGCAATAATGTTTTTCTGTGAAGTTTCAGAAGCTAAAAAAAACCCATTTGAGACGAAAGCTCGCTAAACCTCGGGACCACATTTCAGATCTTATCTCACTATATTGTAGGATATATGATTTGAATAAGTTAGGGTTTTTGCAAGCTCCGGAATTTCATCTAAAACAGGTCATCGTGGAATTTTCACTATAACTTTTTTCTATGAAGTTTTAGAACATAAAATAAAAACCCATTTGAGAATAAATTTGTCTGAACCTTGGGTCCGAATGTAAGCTCTTGTTTCGCTGTATTTTCGGAGATACCATCCATGACATTTAGGGTTTCTGGAGGCTTTCGAATTACATACCAAACAGGTGACCTAGGGAAAATAGTCATAACTGTCTCTCTGAGCATCAGATTGAAATTTGGTAAGTTACAGAAATAGGATAGACTATAGTTTCCCGTGTATATTTTTCAGATCTGAAGGTCAAAATAGTGACACGTGGCACTTCATACAAGTTCTCTCTTCTGAAATGGTCTATAATTAGGTCATCATAGGAGATTGGGAATAAATCTTTCTTCAAGAATCCAATTGCAATCAGACTTGCGGAGTTAGAAAGAGGACTCGGAGGGCTATTACAAACCCAAATTTCAAAACATGAAGATTCGAAAGTACAGAGTTACTGTCGTTTCAAGATCGAGCTCCTAAAATCAAGAAATATTTTGATCTACATGTTGTACCATTGTTACAAAAGTTATGTATTGCATCTTCATATTTAGAACAAGATCAATTTTTATGGTATAAAGGGCTTTGTTCTCGTAAACCACTTGTTACGTGGTCAATTTTCACGGAGGAAATTATAGCACATTATGAGGATAAAAAGAGCAACACCTTCTTTAGAGAAACACCACAACAATTGGAAGAAAAAAGAGCAAAAGGGCTTTGTTACAAAGTGGAAAGAAAAATTATGGCAACAAGGAATTCTACGGATGGAGAAATATTTTGATCTACATGGTGTACCACTGTTACAAAAGGTATGTATTGCATCTTCATATTTTGAACAAGATCAATTTTTATGGTATAAAGGGATTTTTTCTTGTAAACCACTTGTTACGTGGTCAATTTTCACGGAGGAAATTATAGCACATTATGAGGATACAAAGAGAAACACCTTCTTTAGAGAAACACCACAACAATTGGAAGAAAAAAGAGCAAAAGAGTTTTGTTACAAAGTGGAAAGAAAAATTATTGCAACAAGGAATTCTACCCCTCACAACTATAACGATGGAAGTGTTGTTTCTTCTAGCCTTCCACAACCTACAAGGGTTACACCACAACAATTGGAAGAAAAAAGAGAAAAAGGGCTTTGTTACAATTGTGATAGCAAATGCACTAAAGGTCATAAGTGTGCTAAGAAGAAATTATTTTACATAGATTATGAAGAGGAGGAAGAAAAGGATCAAGAAACATCAAAAGAAGATGATATACACCAGGAACCTACCCCAGAGAAAGAAGAAATGAATCCTACCATATCTTGTAAAGCATTGGCAAGAATTACCACTCCTCAAACTCTCAAGATAGAAGGACATATCAAAAAGAAAACAGTTCAAGAAGTGAAAGATCACATCGAGAAAGCAGAAATGAATCCAACCATATCTTGTAATGCATTGGCTATAATTACCACTCCTCAAACTATCAAGATAGAAGGACATATCAAGAAGAAAAAGGTTAAAGCAATGAGAGATCACATCGAGCATCAACAACAAGTTCTCCAACTTTTAAAGGATAACACCACTTTGGTGCAGAATCGAATGAAGCAACAGGTATATCAACATCGCAATGAAAAAAGTTTTGATGTAGGTGATTGGGTATTTTTACAGCTACATCTCAAGCAAGATACTGATGAGAAGGAAACGTTGGCAATACTACATGAACTTAAGAAATGGTGACCTTACCTAATGGGAAGACACTTCAAGGTAAAATTGGATCATGATAGTCTGAAATGCTTTTTAGAACAAAGATTATCTTTAGAAGAAAATAAAAAATGGGTCACAAATATGTTGGGTTATGATTTTGAAATCATCTACAAAAAAGGGAAGAAAAATGTTGTTGTAGATGCACTCTCAAGAAAGGATGAGGATGTGGAATCATTGTTTTGTGTTATTTCTATTATCCAACCAGATTAGATAAACAAAGCAAGGGATGAATTGAAGAATGATGAAGAAGTGTCGCCACTCATTCAAAAGTTGCAGAAGGTCCCAGTTCAAACAATATTTCCAGAACCTGACGAGGAAGGAAAAATCATATTGGAACCTGGAGCAGTCACAGAAACAAAAACCCACAGCTACGAAATCAATCAATTTCAAAGTATCTCATCAAGTGGAAGAACTTACTTGCTGAAGATTCTACATGGGAGGACAAGAATTTTATACAGAAGCATCAAGAACTACTTAAGCATTGAGGACAACACTTTTTGAAGGAGAGGGTCATGTTAGGTCCTTATACTACTAGTGTAACCACTTATTGTTACTAGTACAACCCCCTTATTATATTGTTGTGCCCATGTAGTCCCCATATTGTTATTATTGTGCCCCATAGAAGCCCACTATTGTTATTAATTTGCCCTTACATTATTATTTTTATGTCGGCTCTGATTATATTATGACCCCTTAGACTCCTATATATATAAAGGAGGTTTTGTCATTTGAATCATCCAAGAATTGTTCATTTGTGTAATGTAAAGGAGGTTGCCCCCTCAAAGAGGCTGAATTCTAAGGCGTTTATCCATCTTTTCTATCTTTTTGTGAGCTAGTTTCATAACACTGACTAACTTTGTGGGTGCAACTATCTCACCAATAGCATTCAAATCATCATGTACCTGTTTGACCCTACCAAGATTATGAACTACACTTTCATCCTTTTTCATCCTGATGTTCTTCAATTGTTCTTTGAGTACCATCTTCCTGCTCTCATTGGTACTCTGATAGAGATTGGTTAGAGATGTCCACATCTGATATGCACATGTGTTTCCTCTCACTTGAGGAACCACATGATCCTTCAAATTGTCCATCAAAATCCTTTTTTCTTTTGCATTATTTTTTGTGAATTTAGCAAGTTCATCTACGACAGTAGGAGGTGAAACCACTTGCTGCACTATGTCCCAAACTTCTGCCTCCTCAAACACTGTATGAATTATGTCCTTCAAAATGGCATAGTTGGATATCCCATCCGGTTTGTCATCTATCCTTAAGAACATGACCATGATTGCTATCCAAAATTACAAAACCAAGAAAATGGAGAAATGAACTATCTAGCACACCTTGTTGTCCCAAAATATCATTTTGCTGTCCAAAAATTCAATTTGTTGTCCAAACCACTATTTGTTGTATCAAACTACTATCTATTGTTCAAACTGCAATTTTCAATCTATAGCTCTAATACCATGTTGAAATTTGATGACTAAAAAAAGTTTCCAACAATACCAACCCGATTTTAATTTCACCTTATCACTCCCATTCAGATAAATGCCCTTTCCCATAAACATACATTCAACATATAGAATTCTGGAAATGAAATTTTCAGATTAAAACACATGGGACTGTCAACACATGCTAAAAATAAATATGGACATAACCAAACCAGCAACACACATAAAAATACACACAGATTTTTGGTCAAATTAGACCCAGGAAAAACCTCTTCAATCTTCTCTGGGGAAAACCTGTTAGAGAGCTCTTCAAATTTATTTATCTTTCAAGTTCGGGAAAAATACATTTGAACACAAAATAAAACAGCAATGTTACACAGTAATTTGTCATTGTCCTCTTACCAGTCTTCTTACTGTGTCATGAGTTCAAATTAATCATGCTCATGCTCTCTAATGTTGCCAAATGACCCACTTTGCTAAAGTTTTACTATCATCGCGACTGTTGCTAAAATAAACACGCTGATTGGCGCTCCGTAACAGACCGAATGCGCTGCCAGTGCGGAAGTACACGTGATTCCCGCGCTGGTCGAATTTCATCAGACAGCGTATCTGTTATTTATATTTGATCGCACTGATGTGACTTTCCTTGTTATTCAGTAGCGATGTCAGCGCTCCAGTGCAGTTATGAACCCGCGCTGATCCAGTTTGGGCGAGTTTGTTCTAACAGCCAGCCTTCCAGATGACTCCAGACCTGGTTGTTGGCCTTATAAATGTCGCCCTCCCTTCTCTGGCATGTCTGTTTCATCATTTGAGCCACCTTCCTTGGAGATAAGCTCATCCTCCCACCATTCATGGAGACTCCTTCTCCTATTTAAGCCTCCACCATTGCCATGAGTTGCTAGTTTGGAACTCATAGTGCCTGGAGTGTTGCTGCTAGTGTGTGAGCTTGATAGGTAGCTGGTGTGACAAGTGTGGGATTGCTAGAGAGCTTAAGGAAGGTTGTGAAGTGTTTCTGTCTTGTGTAAACTTGTGAGAGAGAGAGTTTTTGTCTTGGGAGATCTACCTCCAAGGGTGAATGCTTAAGAGACTTGCTGGCTGGACCCTCTTGAGAAGGATTTGACGTTAGAACATTGGTTGTATTCTTCTTCGTTGATTATTAATAATAGATGACTATCATTATGGTTCCACTCCTATTATCTTTGTAATGGTTAATATGAGTTATGTCCTTTCTGACTGATGTATAATTGCATTTATTAGATTTCACGCTTGTGTTTGTGTTGTTCTTTGTGTGTGCAGGTGTCCATTCACGGGGATCGTGGAGGATCATGATCGGCCAAAGCAAAGGAGCAAGGGCGACGTCTCTTCCTCAAATATTAGTGTTGGAATCCAAGTAGGTTTTCATTGCCTACCTTTTATTTGCAATTAGGAACTTGCATGGTAGCATTGAGTGATTGTTGCTAGACCTGTTCTGGGCTAGTAGGGATCGCCTCTATCCGTAGAGGGGATTTACCTCCACAACAATTTGGCGACTCCACTGGGGACTTTTACCTTGTTGTTTGATTTGTAAACTTTAGATGGAGCCTGAAGCACGGCCAGGTAGCCTTCGAAACGCTAATTGCTCTGCATTAGCGAAGTAGATCAAAGCCACTTCATTCAATCTCCGGTTTGGTTTACGAACTGAACAGCTTGGAGCTGGCTTTTGTCCTTTTGCGCTCATTTTTCCTTGAGTTTGATTTTTGCTCTCTTTTCAAAGTTTGGGGATTGGTTCTCTGTTTTTGGATTTCCTGGTTCGATCTGGAAGGTGCCTTGATTGTTTGAAGACTAATTGTCTTGGTTTGGGAGTTTTTGGCTTGATTGTGCCCCTTTTTTAGCTTCAGCGCGGTTTATAATAAAACAGTCGCGCTCCCATCGCATAGCTGTTTCTTTGACTTCTGGATCATCGCGTTTATACACTGAACAATCACGACGGTTCTGGTTATCAGACCAGCGTGGTTAAGACGTGTACTTGCGCGCTGATAGCGCTTTGTTGCTACGTGTGGTTTTTGATCAGTGCTTTGTTGCTGTGTATCACCCGCGTTGATTCCTGTAGGATTGAATTTCTTCAATTCTGCCTCCTGAGCCTGTTGGTATTGCTATCCCATGTTGTTTCACTTGCTTTATGACTTGATTTTCATTGTCTGAAGATTGAAACACTTTCCTTGTGAAGTCTTGTCGAGCGAATCTTGCTTTTTGTATCTTGTGACCTAGTTTTCTCATCCCAATTTCTTTGATCAGCTTTGCTTGGTTACTCACTTACAAAGGTTCGTTTGCTGCTTGCTTGTGGTTTTGTGAAACCTTCCTCTTTGCTTGCTTCTACTTGGTTGTTTAGGTGATTGTTATTGAACCAGTCTTCGCATTGCTTCGATTACTTCTCACTACCCGGACACGGATCACAGTTGTTTGGGGTCAACCGTTTTTTTTTCACATTTGTTTGTTATTATTTCTCAAAAGTTTGTTTAATTCACTTTGCCATCAACAAAAAAAAATCTCTTTTGCTTTGTATTGGTTAATGAGAACTAAAAGCTTTTCGTTTTGATTAATGATTAGTGATCTTAAAGAAAAGATTGTGAATTTCCATTAGCTGCATTAGAGAAGTTGTTTGTTGTTTTGTGATCATTTCATTTGTATGAAAGCCTTCTAACTCTCTTGTAATTAGCATTCATCGAATGGAATGACATATTTTGGCATATAGTTTGCATTTAGGCATTTTTGAGAGATTTCATACGGTAAGACCTGAAACCGAAACTTAATTGAAGATCAACCATAAAATGAACTGAATGAACTTAAAAACGCATTGGAACATAACGCTCACTGTTTAGAGGTCTAGGCTAGAGACGTGCTCCGGCGTCGTTAAACCTAGTCACTGTTGTTTCACATTACGGTTGGGTGATTCCTCCTCTTGTGACTCGATAGTGGTCTAGCATGGACTTGAGCTCCCACGTACCGTTGCGTATATAGGGGAGACCCCACTAGGTTATCATCCTTTATCCACAGGAAGCCGTGTCTGCCGCCTTACAAGCCGTAACGTACCGAACACAGAATTCGGGAAGATTGACTGCAGTACGGGAAGTCCTTGGTTTTCATATGATTGCCAAGGTGTATAAGCAGTTTTACGGATTGTCTGGTAAACCCTTTTCCTAGTCTCTCCGGAGTAGTCACTTTTGATCCTTTTCGGACTCCTTAAAAGAAAAGGCTCACTTGAGCAGTTTGTCACTTCGGGCTCACAAAACATTCGAAGGCGACTAGAGTCACCTTTTTTTCCTTTTCTCGACTCTTAAAACATGAAAAGGTCAAGTTGTGTCCTTGCGTCTTAAAATTTATTTGGCCGCGATTAACATTACCTGGTTAGATCTTGTGTGCGTTAGCTTGAGTAGGCTTCTTTTCGTTCTCGATGGCAAATTTTCCGGGGTTCACCAACCCAGGGATCCCCTCTGACGGGAACCCTGGTCATTTCGCTCCTTTTGGAAATGTTGGTGCTCCTTATATGGCGACGTTGTCCCTCCCAGGGTTAACTGTTGGGTTGCTGGTCTGGTTGTTCTCAACCTCTTTGGTCCCTGCCGTCTCACCGTCTAGTCAATCCGACCCCCCACCTGAACAACATCATGTTGATTCTAAGGTGGATCTCTCCCCTTCGACGCCCACTTCTATGTCCTCATCTTCTACTTCACCTGGTGAAAGTCTAGATTTGAGTAACCAGGTGGCTAAGAAGAAGAAGAAGAAGACGAAGAAGAATAAGGCTCCTAAGGGAGAGGTTACAAGTGCAGCTCCTCCTCCGAGTCCACCTCAAGTCGGGCCACCTTCTGCTCCTCCGCGGAAGGTCAAATTTCCTTGTAGATTATGCAAGGAGGACCATCTTCTTCGCAATTGTCCCAGCATTCCCAGGGTCTTAGAAGTATGGTCTCACGATTCGGCCCGCCCCTCATCATCCTCTGAAGCTCACGGTGATGCTACCTTATCAGTTGGGAATGGTAAGCGAAAAGGGAAGATTCGAATCCCCTGTAGACTTTATGAAGGCAATCATCCCCTTCACCTTTTTCCACTCATGGATAAAGCCTCCGTTATCTTGGAAAGTCTCACAGCTCCTTCACCTCAACTTCCCGTTGGTTATCAACGTCTCTCTGTAGCCGCAGATCGTTCCCCTGCTGAAAAAGAGATTGATTCATATTCTTCTCTTGTCCAGCCTCCTCTTCCCAAACCTGGCTGTGCCCAGCCTGTTCCAGACCAACCATTGGTCGGAAAGAGTGTCGACTCGAGTTCACCACCCTTCGCTCACTCTGTCTCGGAAGAGAATCACACCCATGTTTTTCTCGTCTCTTCAGATTCTCCTGAGTCCCGAAATGACTCTACTAACCCAGCTGCTCCCGAAGGTTCTCCTTCGGTTCCTTTAGCACATGGGGGCAATCATACAATTCCCCCACCAAGTAGTCTGGTCGCTTCCTTTGATTGGAATCGCCTGATCGCTGGTCGCCTTCCATCCCATATGCCTTTCCAGATCACAGTACATGCCTGTGCTAAGGCAGTACCTGGCACTGTTTTGGATGAAGGGGCATCTGTCAGTCTTATGCCGTACACTACTTGGCAAGCTTTAGGTTCCCCGCAGCTTGGACCAGTCACTCAGAATCTGTTGGCCTTCGACGGAGGAGCCTTTCCATCTCTAGGAGTTCTCCCGAAGTTCCCTCTTACTTTGGGCGGCAAAACCGTCTATATAGACGTCTTGGTTACCCAAGGTGTTTTAGACTTTAGTCCTCTCCTTGGTCACGACTATGTTTACGCCATGGGGGCCCTCGTTTCTTCGCTTTTCCGTGTCGTTTGCTTTCCGCACGATGGAAGAATTGTGACTATCGATCAAGTGTCATTCATTAGTCCCCCGATGCCTCCTGCGCAGTTGTCGTCCCCTCCTAGTTTTTATCCACCAGTTGTATCTGCCCCACCGCAGATCAACTACGTGGCCACCTATCCCGTGCCTGTATCCAGCGCTGCCGCCGTCATGCACAGTGTCCTGGGGGCGTTCGGTCCTGACTTCCGAGATGTTGACCTCCCACTGGGCGAGGCACTCTTGGAAGCTCCGACTTCCTGTTCATTATGATGAAGTTCGGGAGGAGCATAGTTCGTTTTCCTGTGTCAAGCTCCTTAAAAAATGAAACTAGGTGTGTTGAGGATAGTTCTGATCTTGTGACGACCTCGTTAAAAAACGAAACAATGTCTCCCGAGCATAGTTCTTGATCTTGTGTCAAGCTCGTTAAAAAATGAAATCAGGGTTATGAGGATAGTTCTTTTCCTAAGTCAACCTCGTTAAAAAATGAAACAATTCCTCCTTTCCAGTCGAGTCTTTCATAGATCTTGAGAGTGAACCTTCATTTCATCCACTTTGTCGGATGCAATGAAGCTTGGGGGGCATGTACCTCGTGTTGCGTCATTACGCTGGGGGGCATGCGAATTTCTAACAAGCAGAGTCCGTCATGGTTCAAGCTTGTGTCACGAGGATAGTTCTTTTACCTGTGTCAACCTCGTTAAAATAATGAAACATGAGCTCGTGCAATTCGAGCGCAATAACAGCAATGTCAATCTTCACTCCATTTTCAATGAACTGAAGCTTGGGGGGGCATGTACCTTGAATTGAGACACCATGCTGGGGGCATGCCCATTTCCCTCTTTTTCAAGCATAGTTTGCATGTGTGCCACGTGTTTTTAAGCTTGCATAAAAATAAAATCCATTTCCAAGCATAGTTTGCATATGTGATTATCATGTGTTTTTTTAAGCTTGCATAAAAATAAAATATGTGATTAAATACATTTCACAATGGGTCGCTTGTTGTGCAACTGATACTTTAGATTACATTTTGTGTCAGACATTTGCATAACATATAAAAGCATCATCACATGTAAAAGATCCATCCAAAATCGGTATATATATATATATCGTGTGGCGCACCAAGGCGCTCAAAAATAAGTATATATGTCTAGATAAGGCCCGTGTTCTCAGTACATCTGAGACACATGTCTCTCAAAAAACCATCAGTAGGAAATAAAGACCTAGATATCTACTGTGGTGGGTTATGCTCTCTATAATCTGCAGCCGCTCGTGCCACCCGCCTCAAAAGGTGGTGCATCCTAGGTTCTACCCCCACTGTATGGATCTGAGATGCTATGAGGACCTCCTCTATCCCCTAGTAATCTGGAATCCCTGTCAGTAAGCCCTCGAGGTTCCGTATCACCGTCTCCATCGCATCGACTCCCGGAGGAGCCAGGGCCAGAGCTCCAATGCCCTGTGCATCCCTCCGCACCTCTGGGGCCAAGCCAAGGGGTCTCGTCGGTCCTACATCTGCATACCATAGCATTCATCGTTAAGACATGTACATAAAAAATCAAAAAACATTACAAAAATAAAAAATCAACAAAGAGATCAAGTGGCTTACCACCATCGTCCCACTGCTCTCCAACAGGCAACGGCATGTCTGGGTCTCCACGGAAGTCTACACCAGCATATGGCCAGTCCTCCACAAAAATAGTCTGTCTATCCAGCCACTCTCGGAAATACACTCCCCATGCCACTGGTCGACCGCCACCTCCTCGTGGCATGACATGGCCCCATCGTGTGGCCCTCGTCTCTCGAGGGCCTCTAGGTGGATCCACGACCATGTCCTGCAGCTGTAATCCTGGTACCCGCTCCAGCATGAGCGGGACTAAAATCGACCCATAGCCAAACTGCTTCGACTCACCACGTCGACAGTTGGTCAGTTGTCTCTTCATACTGGTTGTTACTGCCGCTGCCCAGTTGAATATGGTAGGATTCAAACATTCGAGAGCCAATCGAAGATGGGCCTTCGAGGCCTCGTGATTGGCCAGGGAGCCCGCTGCCCGAGTCACCATGAAGAGTATGGTTCGAAGGACGATGTCCTCCACCGTAGGAATTGCCACCTTCCCGCTCTGCGTCTTGCGTGCCCGTGGGCACACCTGGGCCATCAGCATATCTAGTGTATCACCACCGGGTCGCTGCCCCTCTAGAATGGGCATCTCACCTCGGCGTGATAACCCGGTCAAAATATAGATATATGTATAGTCAAACTCAATGTCTCGGCCTCGGATCACAAATTTCCCATCAGTGGGATTCCAGGCTCTGATCAAGAATTCAAGAAGGTCAGGCTGTGCTCGCAAGCGTGGAGTTAGGAAGAATTTGAGCAACCCACACGCCCGCATTGCATTACGGCACCCAGCATCGGCAAATGCCGCTATGTCCTCATTATCATGAGCTCGCTCCTGCCAAACGAATGCCATTTTACCCTGCATGATCACAAAAATTCATTAGGGCCCTGTCCATAAAGTCTTATACGTTCAATTTGTTAAAAAACTTGTTTCGCGGCGTCAGCGCGACTGTTTTTAAAACAGTCACACTGATTATGGCGCCCTTTGATATTTTTCCTGGGTCAGCGCGGAAGTACATCACTCTTCCGCGCTGATCCCGGGGTGGTCTGTGTAAATATTTTCGATCAGCGCGGACCCGATAAGGAAATCCGCGCTAACCGAGAGCGAATTGAAGTTCAAAAAATTCGCCCAAACTAGCACTTCCCACCGTTAGAATGCGGCTAAAATACTTCAAAATGGAACGCAGAGGAGGGTGAACCTACCTGGAACAAACTTCGGGATGGTTGATATGTGCATGGAATGGAATTTGGTTCGTCAACCTCGCAGCTCCACCACGTCCTCCACAGCTCCGAATGGTAACAATGGTAAAAAAATGTTTTACCCCTCTATTTATGGTAAAATTTCGTAATTAAGTATTATTTTTCATAAATGTGGGTTTTTGTGATGTTTTTTACCATGTGCTTGGCGCCAATATAGTTTTACTATGTTTTTATGCGTGTGGTCCGTATTATCTCGAACAGATTTACGCGTGCGGTGTTTCTTGTGCAGATTCTCATGCCGGTGGAATCACGACGGTTCTATATACACTTGGTCCCGGAACATCGTCTTTAAGCTCTTATCGACGTGAAATAAGAAAAGATGGCCGAGCCCCCCTCTCGGCTCGTTAAAAAGGATGAGAGGCGGTCACCTTTAAAGCTCTTTTTTCGACCGTTTAAACTAAAAAAGATTGTCGGGTTTTTGTCATTTCGAACTCGTTGTTGGCTCCAAAACGACGTGCTTCTGACCGCTTTTCTACTTTTTCGGGTCGAAGTCACTACTTACGAAAAGTACTCCTTGATCATACTGGTCGGGCGGTTCTTTCGAGCATTGTTTTATACTTTTTCGGGCTTGAGAGACACAACTTCACGAAAAAGGACCCCCCTAGAGTTTACTTTTCTGCTGTCTTTTCAGACTCTCTAAATAGGAAAAGACACCGAGTTCTTCCTTTGTCAGACTTGTTAAGACTTAATGACATTGGATTCAGTCAAAATGACGCCTTCCAAGCATATGCTATCCCCGTCAAGCTTGTCATCAAAAAATAATCGGGGTACTCGCCAGAAATGGTGGGGAAGATGGAATCATAATCATTGTCGTGTCGGCAGTATGTCACTCTTGAACATGGCACTTGTCTGCATTCGTGTCTGGGTGGGAACCTCTCATCTTGTTTTACACTGGCCTCCGTGGGTTTGGGTTATCCTGTTTGACCTCTCATCTACTCATTGCTTTGTCACCATGACCCTTGATCATATAATGTCAAATACTACCAAGTCCACGGTCGTGCCGCCGATATGTTCAAGAGAAGTTGACCTCTGTAGGAATACTCAACCTCCCTCTGATACCTCACGCAAAATATCTTATCCTTCTCTGTCTCGTGTCGATGATGTGGGAAACATTATGGCCCACCTTCGATCAAGGTCACTTCCTGTCGACTTCAGCTCATTATCCAGGAAGTTGACTTAGAGACTTCCTTCAGGTGCCTTAGAGCCTGCATGCCTCAATGGCAGGTTCTTCGTGTTCGACGCGAGGTTTTCATCATTGGCCTCCGATCGAATGATTCTACGGGTGTTCGACGCTAGCTCATTGATTCACACGCCATAGATTGTACCCATAGTACCTTGAGGACCATTGTCATTATTGGTGGTACCTCTCGCGTCTGTTAACAGTTTTCATCATTGACTGGTAATCAGCCGATGTTCTTGCATGTTCGACTTCAACTCCCATATTCACATGCTTGGACTTGTACTTTGTTCGGATCGAGATGGAGCGCAAGACCCTGGGTTTTGTCTATTGAAATCCACGTTGCGATTTTGTGGATTATCATGATCATTACATGACTCCTTGATGGATAGCTGCGCCCATGCCTGAGTCTTCATGGATGGCTGCGACCATACATTTATTATTATCATCATGGTCTCTTTAGCTGGGTGGCTGCGTCCATACCACAAACCTCCTTCGTATGTCTTTTGGATGGCTACGCCCATGCCTAGACTACATGTAGTTGATTATCCGAGATATCAGTTCTACATACGTGCAGGTTCTTCCTGGTGGTGTTCCAGTTCAGCCAGTTTCGTAAAGAATTTCACCCCTCCCACTCTCTCGGGCTTCATGCTTTAGGGGGCATCCGTTACACAGTAATTTGTCACTGTCCTCTTACCAGTCTTCTTACTGTGTCATGAATTCAAATTAATCATGCTCATGCTCTCTAATGTTTCCAAATGACCCACTTTGCTAAAGTTTTACTATCATCGCGACTGTTGCTAAAATAAACGCGTTGATTGGCGCTCCGTAACAGATCGAATGCACTGCCAGTGCAGAAGTACACGTGATTCCCGTGCTGGTCGAATTTCATCAGACAGCGCATCTGTTATTTATATTTGATCGTGCTGATGTGACTTTCCTTGTTATTCAGTAGCGATGTCAGCGCTCCAGTGCAGTTATGAACCCGCGCTGATCCAGTTTGGGCGAGTTTGTTCTAACAGTCGACCTTCCAGATGACTCCAGACTTGGTTGTTGGCCTTGTAAATGTCGCCCTCCCTTCTTTGGCATGTCTGTTTCATCATTTGAGCCACCTTCCTTGGAGATAAGCTCATCCTCCCACCATTCATGGAGACTCCTTCTCCTATTTAAGCCTCCACCATTGCCATGAGCTGCTAGTTTGGAACTCATAGTGCCTGGAGTGTTGCTGCTAGTGTGTGAGCTTGATAGGTAGCTGGTGTGACAAGTGTGGGATTGCTATAGAGCTTAAGGAAGGTTGTGAAGTGTTTCTGTCTTGTGTAAACTTGTGAGAGAGAGAGTTTTTGTCTTGGGAGATCTACCTCCAAGGGTGAATGCTTAAGAGACTTGCTGGCTGGACCCTCTTGAGAAGGATTTGACGTCAGAACATTGGTTGTATTCTTCTTCGTTGATTATTAATAATAGATGACTATCATTATGGTTCCACTCCTATTATCTTTGTAATGGTTAATATGAGTTATGTCCTTTCTGATTGATGTATAATTGCATTTATTAGATTTCATGCTTGTGTTTGTGTTGTTCTTTTTGTGTGCAGGTGTCCATTCACGGATATCGTGGAGGATCGTGACCGGCCAAAGCAAAGGAGAAAGGGCGACGTCTCTTCCTCAAATATTAGCGTTGGAATCCAAGTAGGTTTTCATTGCCTACCTTTTATTTGCAATTAGGAACTTGTATGGTAGCATTGAGTGATTGTTGCTAGACCTGTTCTGGGCTAGTAGGGATCGCCTCTATCCGTAGAGGGGATTTACCTCCACAACAAGCAAAATACAACTTACCTTTTCAGCACAAAACTCCTTGAAAACCATGCCCACTTTGCCTCGATTTCCATGCCCACTCGAAGCTAAAAATATGTTCTATATGATACCACTGTACGGACTATACCATATAAACTATATGAATTTTTGTATCGTTGTACGGACTATATGGATTTATTTTTTGAAAAACTTATCTCGAATGGCGTGCAACTCACAACATTCAATGTTGTTCGTACTATACCTTATGTTGTCTTCTAAACTCTGATTTCCATGCCCAACTTTGCCTAGAAATCACTCCTTCAGCGTTTTGCAACAAATGTCTTCTTCAGAACTTTTCTCGAGCTCTCAGCCTCCTTTCTCCAATCTGCTCATGAAGAATGAATGCAGTCTCTCTTTTCTTTTCCACCTTTTGTTTCCCTAAATGACTTTTGGGAAACCCTAAGATCTAATGGCTCAGATTCATTTATATCAAGAGATGAGAATAAATGTGCATTTAATTCTCATTTTCTATTTTTTAACTCACCCATTAAATAAAGTACCCACATTTTATTTTATGTATAAAGTCTCTTTTCACTTTATAAATTAACATTGACTTTACCACATATAAAGTCACTTTCACTTGATTAAGTCACACTTAGGAAAGTAATTAGTTTGGACACTTTTCCCTAGGTAGAGACTAACCCATGGGAACCAATTGTCCAAGGTACATTAAAAATCAACATGTGCATTAGTCAGCAAAGAAGAGAAATCCAAGGGAAAGAAGTCCCAAGGCAAGGAGGGTGGCAAGAAGGACTTGTCGAACATCAAGTGTTTTCACTGTAATGAGTACGGGCACTATGCCATGGATTTCCCATAGAAGTAAGCAAGAAAGAAGGAACCTACAATAGCAGTAGCAGGTGAAGCTCTGTTATATGGAAGTTGTATCTACGGATAAACACATTTTGCCTAAGTGGGTAGCTACACTTAGAACAACAAAAAGAAAGTAGTTTAACATTTTCCTATAGTAGATAGATGACATGAAGGAACTTAGTTGTAGTCTTTCACTTCCTTGATCTCCTTTGGATTGCTCCCGTTGCTCCCACTTGAACTGAATCTGCTCAATTGGTACTTGTATCAATAGAAACAGAAATGACAACGATCAAAGCATACATAATACATCTACTATAAACCAATGGAATCGACAACATTGAAACACACAATCATCATAGATATCAACAAGAATATGAGAAAAGGAATAAACAACTTTAATAATGTAGAAGGAAGAGTTTCACCCAATGCAATTCGATCCCGTGTCACTCATCTAGCTTCAATCCAACCCTTGTCACACCAAAAGCACACCAATCCAACAGCATAGCATTACTTGACATGAACTCAAATCTCAAACCAACAGTATTTCTCTACAATCTTCAAATTCTAACCCCTGATCACTATGATGAGTGGTCAATTTATAGGGAAATGCAGGTGGATATGTCATAAATTAAGCATTGAATGGTTTTCCAAAATTGGAGTTATTTTCCATGGAGAAAGGGATGAAAGGATATAGGGATAATTAATCCATATCCTATCCAAAGTGGAGCTCATAGGATGAGATAAGAGCTGGACATCCTTCTAGAATGCTCTGGAATCAAGGAATACTCCCAAAATCCTATGCCAATTCCGCTCATTCTCACCTAGCGCAGGTATAAGTGGGCCTAACTGCACTGTAGTGTAGGTATGAATGGGCCTACCTACTCTACAGCACAGTTTCCACTAACCAAGGTTGCACTGGTGTCCCAAGGAAGCATTTCAGCAGGGTTTCAAGCTAGGAAACTTTCATGGATGGAAGCATTCAATTTGATGACTTGTCTAGGCCGTGTAACAACTAAATTAGGGTTTGATGAGCCCTAAATGTATTGATCTGATCGTTGGGGTGATGTTCCCAAATAGACCTGCAACAGTTGCCCCCTAAAGCATGAAGTCGAAAATGATAATGTCAAGTGATATGCTTTATGATGTGATGAGGAGGATCTGAAGCGGACGGTGACCTGCATCGATTACAATACATAATATCATGATATCTTCGAATTTTTCATGAATTGTTGAGGCAAGGCATACCCATACTTAGTGTTATCACTCAAAATTTTCCTTAGAAGTTATCAGAATAAGGAAGCATCCAAGGTAACCATAAACCAATCTTTTAAGCTTAGGCTCTAGCGAACCTAAGTCCAGAGAGGGCTCTCTCTTTGTAATTTAGCTTTGTTTTTATGGGATATTAGGCTAGTTCTTAGTGTTCATGGGGTTTTGGTTTTGATTTTAAAGTTGGGTGGTGGAATTCTTGGAGTAGATGGATAGGGCTAGGTCTTCAAGCCATTGGTCTATGGAGTCAACAAATGGATAGCAGAATTGGATTAGATCATTAAAGGGAACGTTCACAGGGCAGACTAGCAAAACAAAATGCAAATCTTCAGGCCTAATGGGTGAAGTAATTCTAACTAGGGTGAAAGGGCACTTAAGAATCCTTGGACCGGGATTAGAATGAAGAACAGAGGATGATCATGAGCAAAGGGAAATTAAGAATCCTTTGCTATAGACCAGAGGAGAAACTATGGAAGCTAAGGAGTAGTTAAGAATTCCCTAGCTAAGATAGTTTAGGAGAAAACATTCAAAATGTAAAACAATCAAGACAGAGTGCATTTAAGCAATTTTTGAAATATCATTCCTTGTTATACATTTAGATTTTAGAGATACAAATAAAATTATGGAAAAAACATAAGGAAAAACAACATTGAACATGAGAGAATACTTATTTGTATTTCGCTTTACACAAGAATCCTGTAAAATATCTGATCTTTATTCCTTGATCCAGCAAGCCAATCTAGTCATTGATACAATAGAATTTTTATTTGAGAGAAAAATTCTATAGAAATGTCTTGGAATCCACCCTACATATTTCAAAATGTGAAGTATTTATACAAAAAATAATTACAAAATATCTTCATGCATGGAGATAGAGACAGATGTAAAACTGCTTCTTGTTGTTGATCAGGTGATCATGTCCTAAGTGGAAAAAATGCTCAAATTTTGAATTGCTCAGAATTGGTTGAAACCAGAAAGATCAGATAGACCTCATCGAAATGATCATGTAGTCGCAAACGACACTCAAATCTGACACTGTATGGAGGAGTTATCGCATTTTGAAAATGCCTAATAAACTGCAAAATTTGAATTTAAAAAAAAAATATATAAATATATATATATATATTGAAGAATATTCCTTGGAATATTCCCCAAAATATTCATGAGAATATTTCATTTTGGAGGACCAATCTGGGGCCAACACGTGGCAAGCCAGAAGGCCACCACGTGGCCCTGAGTTGGCATGTAAAATTTTTTGTGACTCCGCAGGATTCGATCGCGGTCTCCGCGCTACCAGCCCACAGGCCCGACCGGCCTGCCTACACAGTGGATCTTAACATTCAATTGACTTATTTTATATTTAAATTTTATTAAAGTTGAGTTTGGGGCAGAAAGAGGACATCCCCCTAACCATATGACCCGGGCTCGGAACCACACCCCAAACTCGGCAGCGACAGTTACGGTTAGCTATTGACATGTCTCGGCGGTGGTTTCGCTAACCGTTAACAGTTCCGCCAGTGGGGGGGTCTAGCTGGCCCATGTGACCACGACATCAAACATTAAATGTCACCGCCAATGGTTCCAACAAATTTGGCAGAGCACGCCATTCTGGGTGGAGTTGCCAAAGTTAGCAGGATTAACTCCAGTTAATCCAAATTTAGTGGAGTTTTTTTAGGTCAAACTGGACAAAAACTTCTGGAGGTCATAACTTTCACTAGGGAGATCCTTTTGGAGCAAGTTTTTTTTTTTTTTTTTTTTGGGGTTATTTTGAGCATTCCAGAGCCAATGGTATAGGTTTTAGAGCCAACGGAACTCATCTTCAGGTGCTTTTTCAACAAAGAAGCTTGGAGAGACATCAAGGCCTAGGGAGTGTTGGAGCTGTATTGGGCTATGGTTAACCATTGGAGGTGAAACAAAAGTCATTCTTAACTGTTTTCTATGTTCTGAACTCATTTTCACAGCTTATTTTTCATGTTTAGGCTTTCTTATCACTGTATAACCATTTTAAGCATCTAATAAGAGCAAGGACATGCCCATTTGGGGGCCTTGGACCTGGCAGATGTAGCCCAGGACGGGTGAAATGCCTTATCAACTGTTGTGTTATGTCATGTGTTTTTATCTTGCTGTTGTTATAGCTCCAAATCTCACTCTTATGTTTTGTGATGCTGCACTCATGGCCTAGGGCAACCCCTCCTTCCAGACCTGGTCCTAAAATTTAAAAAACAGTATTTTATTCCCTATACGCGACATTGCCCTGAGTTAAACGCGTGTACACGCGGGTCTGTGTATACCCAACCCGCGTGTATGTATTAAAACACTTAAAAAAATAAATAATTCCTCATTTTCAGGCGGAGATCGCGGGTTTTACCTGCTGGATCACCTGTTAGTGCCTGTGGCCCAACTGTTCCCAACCAACTCCTAACTAAAAAACTACTTTGGAGATGGTATAAAAAGACATCAAAGGGAAGGCCTAAGGGAGAGAGAAAAGAGAGCAAGATTATTATGCTGAGATTTTCCCCTTAGACCAGGTCTGAAGTCCTTGGTGCTTTCTGCACTTCCCCCATTTTGCATAGGAAACCTTTGTTTCCATGTGTATTGGTGATCATTCATCCTTTATGTCATCATTGAGTAAGACTTGGAAGGAGCTCTTGTTGGAGGCTTGAGGCTGGAACGAATCCGGGAGGAAGCTTTGCTTGGAGCTTGCTGAAGGTGTTTCAGGTGATATCTTTCTGTTATATGTACTTTACTTGCCTTTATATAAAGAAACACGTCTTGGTCCCCGAAACAATCTTTCTTTATGCTTATGAGATTCTTGTTTTGAATTCTTATGCAAGTGGTTACTTAAAGATTTTTATAACTAACTTTATAGCATGAAGATGGTTTATGTATAAGTATTTGTCCATGTACTGTTGTGTTCTTTGATTTGTTTGTTTTACAGGTCAAAGGAGAAGAAGGGAACTCCAAGAAGGGTTTGGACCCTAAAGGCCTTCTCGAACGTAGGACCTTAGGTACGTACCCTTAACATTAGAATTTGCTTAAAGTAAAGATAATGGCTGTGTGTGTGTTTCTTTGAATACATAATTTTCAGTCTGGTAGAGTCTTAACCCAAAGGACCCTAGGGGTACTTTCCCTTCAACCAGAATTGGCGACTCCGCTGGGGAACAACACTCTTGTTGTTCCTAGTTTGGGTAGTCTTCAAGCCAATCAAGGCTCAGCCTCTCTGTTTGCTGGTTCTGACTGTCTGATCTGTTCTTGAACTCTAAGATTTTCCAATTTTTCAGTCTGTATTTTTTATTTTTCTTGAAAATCTTCAGATACGCTGTTTTTCTGGATTACAGAAGCGTATATACGCAAGTTGTACTAAGTGAACCCGCGTATACGCGAGTTTCCTCAGTTACAGTCGCGTGTACACGCATTCTGCACATCACTGCAGGCGCGTATATTATATAATTTTCAAGATTTGTAAATTTTCTTTTTGCTGAATGTTTGTCTGGTGGTTTGGGTCAGTTTTAAGCAGTCATTTTCCAGTAACAGTCCTCTGTTTAACAGGGGGCATCTTGTTCTGAACTCTTTCTAGTTATAAGGAGTATTAGTCTTGTTTTCGTTGATTGCAAGCATCTATGTTTTTGACACACAAGATTTCTGGTTAAGAGTCTTGACTGCTCTGTTTTGGCAGAGTAGGAAGATTGGATTCAATCTTTGTGTTCATTTTGTTTCGGTGACCCTTTTGTTTGCTTAACGAAATCATTTTTGTGACCATTTGCTCCTTCGTTTCGGGAAAGTTGTTAGTTAACATTTTCTTGAAACTTGTCTTTTGATTTTTTGGACTTTCATTGCTGCTTTTGATTGTCAAGAGCGATTTCAAACACATTTATTTTTGTTGGGTTTTCATCATTTGAAAGGTGTCAATTCGCAAAAGTGTTTGGTTGCCTTTTTCTTCAATCATTAGTGTCAGTATTTTTGAGAGCATTCCTTGAAAAAGACTTCTTTGTTGATTGAAAGAAAATCTTTTGAAAGTTTTGAGTTTCGCTTTCTTAAACTTGCTTTTCATTTGATTTCCTTTTTTGTGAAGTGAAAGTGCTTTGTGTTTATCTTAGAACTTGTTTTTATTGTTTGGACGAAATGATTGGTAACACATCATCTTCTATCTAAGCATTTGAGTGGCAAGACAAATTTGATAAGGCAGCAACTTTCCTTCTTTGTTTTTAGAGTAGTCTTTAAAATCTTGCATCCACATATAGTTCTTGCATTAGGATAGATTTGCATCTCTTTTTAGGCATATATAGTTTTGTTATTTTTTTTGAGTGTGGGGTCTGAAAAGAAAAGGAAAATTTGTTTACATTAGAAGTATCTCTGAACCTCATAGAAATTGCTCTTCATCGAAAACAAAAAGTGCATGTGCATGTAGCTAAGTTTTATTAATTTCTTTTGCGTCCATAAAAACACCACAAGTTTCATCTCCATTACCTTGTGACTTAAAGAACAGCCTAATAAAATCAAGCGCTAAATTAAAATCCACTAGAACTTTTTGTTTTAGTCAGTTACACCAACAAGTTTAGGATTTTAGGGCCTTGGATTAGGCGAGTGGAGAGTTAACTCTCCAAGGCCACATAAAACGTCAAACATAAGAGTTTGATTAACGAGAGTAAATCCAATAGCGTTAGGGAGACCAGGAAAGCTCCGGATCTGGGAGTTAAGCACGAGGATCTGTGAAGACAAGGAAGAGAGATACCCCCTCTCCTACTTGTCCGAACTTACCTCACGACTGTTCCGCCTGGCTTCTGCGACGAGTTGGTACCCATAGTTGCCTCTCCTAGGGATCTACACAGGTGGTTGCGGAGGGGAATCCCGTGGCACCTGAGGTTGACGTTGTATCACTCTCGACAGTACTACTGGAGGGCACCCTTGCGAAGCTTGGGGGCTTGCACCGGCGCAGGCTGTTGTTAGGAGGTCAGCGTAACTTCCTTTGGTACCTTCGCTGATAGGACTGGGCCCTCATCATCCCAGACTATCTTCGGAAGGCCCCTTGATTCACTTTCTCGTATTTTGGTGTCCGGTCTTAATCACCCGGAGCGGAAATACTTGGAAGTTGTTTGACTGGTTGTATCTTTAGGGACTTTATAGTGTGTGCTCTGTGCTCCTAGTTGGCCTAGCTTTCAATTTTTTGAGTCTTTAGTTAGATCATAACAAAAAATTCAAAGTGGCTGACCGATCTCCTAGACGGTCTCGAAGACTTCGTGGTCTTTCGCCACCAAGTTTAGAGCCTTCTCCGAGAAGGCGCAGAGGGAATACCACCGGTGGGGTTCGTCCTACGCCGGTTGACGCATCGGAGATTGATCCTCCTAGCAGAGGCATTATTTTCCCAACAAGGCCTGGTACTTCTGAACAAGAGAGGGATACTCCAGTCCTTTCTCGAGTTCGCTTTCAAGCAGAGGATAACGTAGAGGTAGAAGAATTCTCAGAGTCGTTAGGGGCTCCGAATTCTCCCCTACCATTTAGTTATCAAGACGTATTGCAATACGTTGGGACTCCGTCACATAGACCGGCAAGTCCAGGTTACGCTACGCGCTTACCAATCATGACCACCACTGGAAGCATGGCTTCTACAAGTGCTACGACAATGCAAACCCCAACATCTGTGCAAGGGGGAGGAACTATTTCCATCCCCTCCACTTCCTTGTTTGGATCTTTTGCGAGCACATCTTTACTTGGGTCTACCTCCATTCCGTCTATGAGTGGAAATACCCAAACCAATGCTTTTGGTACAGGATTCTTCCCATTTGGCACCCAATCACAGGGTATTCCATTGGTTCCATTTAGTACCGCTACGTCCATGGCGGGCATATCGTCTTCGTTCCAGGGTTTTCCTTTCGGAAGTGGTCATATACCACGTTCCAACCCGATGGTAGGATCCATGCCTTTTTCTTCGATAGGACAAAGCAACAATCCTTTCCAAGGTTGGAATAACCCTGGGGTTAGTAGTGCGGGAACTGGGAATCCGTTCATCGGCCAACAAGGGAATAGGCAGTACACCACGGTTAGTTCGTTTCAAAGTATTCCTCCCCTTGCTTCGGTTTGGAATCCATATCAGGGGTTATCAACTCCTTATCATTCTTTAGGAGGAAACTTTGCGGGTTATGGAGGTTATACGGCAGGAATTGGTCAAACTCCAAATTTTGCTGGATCTCAAGGCTTGCCTTTTGGTTCAGCCGGTTCTACTGGTTACTTCAGGCAACCTGGTGCCTCACAAATTCCAGGACAATCTTTTCAGAACTTTGGGAGTTCTGCCCAGTCTGGGTGGAATCCCCTAGGTCCTCTTAGGCTTCCGTTTCTGGCAACATTAAACTTGCCAGATCTCACTAAGCTAACAAATGACCCTATCAGATACAATCCGGCCTGGCCTCCGGTCCCAACCAAACTCCCTTCGGATATACCAAAATTCGAAGGGAAGAGTGGTGAAGATCCGGGCGACCATGTAACCACATTCCATTTGTGGTGCTCATCCAACTCCCTCATCGAAGATTCGATTAGGTTGAGACTCTTTCAGCACACCTTGACTGGTAATGCGGCTAAATGGTATATAGAGTTGCCAGGGGGCAGCTTTACATCGTTCGCTGACTTAGCCAATATCTTCTTAAATCACTTTCAGTTGCCTGTCCGCTATGATGCCAGAACTGAACTTCTGGCCACCTTTCGTCAGGATAAGGCAACCCACATTTCTGATCACATTCAGGAATGGAGATGGAGAAAGAGGCTCATTAAAGCCGAAATCCCTCCGAATTACCGTCTAGAGTGGTTTTTGAAGTCTTTACAACCCGAGATCTCCAAGGATGTCTCCATGTCTGGGGTCTATTCTGAGGAGCAAGCCATTTTCAGGGCCCAGCAGTTAGAACTGATTTACTCTCAGTCTGGGATCCTACAAAAGTCCTTGCCAGATGCTCCTGGATCTAAGGTTGATTTAGCTAAGCCAAAACCAGGTCCGCACGCGGATGGTATCGTTGGGTCAGTAGACTCGACTACAGTGAACTTGTTGAATCAATTGCAGCAGTTGTCATTACACACTGCTTCTAACAACCAAGTCACATTGTCTAATCCTCCCGCTTCGCAAACTTCTTCAATTAACGCCGTCCAATCCGATAACCCCAAAGGAAATCAAAATTCCAATGGGAAAAATAAAGGACGTGGTAAGAAAAAGAACTCGGATGGGAAGCCCGATGCAAATAAATTCGGCAACAACGCTGGTGGTGGTGGAAATGAGTCGAGAAAGAAAGTCAAGTTTCCTTGCAATTTATGCAGTGGAGACCATCTAACTCATCTCTGCCCTAGGATTGAAGACGCTCAGCGCTTGTTAGGATAGCAAGGGCCTTCTAGTTCCCAAGCTGTGTTAACTAACCCTTTCCCCCAAGGGCAGTAACTTCTTGCTGGCGCGAGTTCGAACCCTGGTACCTCCGCAGGGGGCAACCAGGAAGGGGACAAGTCATCGAATGTTTTCATGATGGGTTCTCACGCTAATGTGGCCACGTGGTCATGCGATTATGGTGAAGGTGAAACTTCTAAGGGTAAATCAGTCCCCGAAACTAACAACCCGCTTCATATTGAGCGACCTTCTGTTGAGACTATACCTCGAGTGCCGAAAGGTTCCGCAAAACGCGCGACTATCAACCCTAATATTAGGGCAGCCCAGAATTACTCCATTGTAGAGGATCTAGCCCAGAGTCCATGTGCTATGTCCGCGTTGGAGGTTCTCCAGTCATGTCCTGCTCAACGAAGCGCCTTGCTATCAGCAATGGGGGCAGTAGATCCAAGTAATTCCTTAGCTCTCACTTTTGATATGAGTAATGTCAAAAAGAGACTTCCTCATCACATGGCTTTCCAGATAAAGTCTTCCTACCAGAAAACGAATATTTTTCGGATGGTTGTAGATGAAGGAGCTTCCACATGTGTCATGTCCATGTCATGCTGGAAGGCTATTGGATCACCGTCGGTTGTTCCTTCACCCACCCTATTAACAGCATTTGATGGTCACTCTCATAGACCGTACGGGATTATCCCGGCCTTTCCTATATGTGTTGGAGGAAAGGTCATTAATATCGAAGTAGAGGTCATAGACGCTAACCTAGACTATAATCTCCTCTTAGGAAGGAACTGGGTATACGAGATGGATGCCGTTGTTTCGACTCTGTTTCGTGTCATTTGCTTTCCTCATGAGGGGAAAATCGTTAAGGTTGACCAATTGGACTATTGTCCAGTTGATCCTCAAGCAAACTCTGACTCTACTATTCCTTTAGTGGGTAACCCCCGTCCGCCTACCGAGAGTCTAGGAGTCGGGATGTACTCTTCATTGATGGGTACGTTTAATCTTCCCCCTCCTATAGCTGGTATAGATACAATTTCATCCTCCAGGGATCCTTTACAGAGAGAGTTTGTTCAAACTCCTTATTCTTCGAATCCTGGAACCTTAGCTTCATCTGTGACCACATCAGGTGACGACAAGGTGGGTGGAATAGAATCTCTTATATCTACAGTAGAACCTAGATGTGAATCTATCGATTACTCTGTAGATTACCATTCTACTATTTCCTCTGGGAAAGAAATAGATGGTGATGTGGCTCATTTTCAGACCCTTGATCCCACCTCTGCATTGGATTGCTCGGATATTGTTTTTCCATCGGATGAAGCGGTATTCGAAGCAATGACGGTCGTAGATCGACCTTTGGAAGATTTACATCGTCGGTTACACTTTCATTCCCCTGTGCATGAAGTAGAATCTCGGTCCTCCAGTTCGACTAGTGATGTTTGTACGGTCCCTTTGGCTCCAACACATTCATTTGCCGAAGAGAGTATATTGATTGGTTCGATCGTCGTACCTATAAACATCCCTAGGAGTTAGTTGGCGGAGCCCCGAAACAGGCTCTACCTCAAGAAGTGCTTTGCTTAGCTTTGGCCAGGCAATAGCTTCTTTGTATTTTATGTATATTTGTACATATATTATCAAGCGTTTTCTGATATCAGCACTTTTTGGTCTGCTTTGGCAGGTGTTGATGGATGATTTGGTTTATTTTGGGTTCGCCGATGGTGCTAGTCGGCACACTCGGAATCTTGCTTCCGCAGCTTGGGTACTTTATTATCCAACTGGTCAATTGATGGTATCGAGAGGCGTGTGTATCGGTCCTGCTTCAAACAATATGGCCGAGTATACAGCTGTTATCAATTTATTATCCAAGGCAATCTCTTATGGGATCGACTCGTTGGTAGTATGTCTTGATTCTCAATTGATAGTGTCTCAATTGAATAACATTTATCGGGTTAGAGATCCATTATTATATCGCCAATATTTAAGGGTGAGGTTGTTGCAAAGATCATTTATTTACATTAATTATTTGCACATTCCAAGATCTCAAAATTGGTTAGCTGATTCTATCGCTAATCAAGCATTAGACTGGCATATCAATCATTCATCATCATAAAATCATGCATCAAAAAGTCAAACTGTATATATATATATATATATCGTAAAGCGTCTCGAGTGTACATATGTGTGTCCAAAAATATACAAAATTGGGACTCAAATGCCCATAATCATGTCAGGCATATCTAATGCCTCGGCTCAGGATGAGCGGCTAAGTATGTCACTATAGCATTGGCCACACGCTGAAAGATGCGAACCCAGTCACGTGGCATCCCAACCACATGACGCTGCATATCCGGAGGAAGATCCTCTATCGCGGCCATCGGTACTCGGCAGCTCAGTCTCGCCAAGTGTCGCTGGACATTGTTTAGGGTCCGTTCATTTTCAGCAGTCGCCTCTTCGGCTCCTCGGCCATGCCGTCCATGCCGTGGGAATCCATCTGGTCGTACAGGCCCAATGTCTGGAACATGATCATCATATTAGTCATTTGAATCTCATCAAAAAATATTTTTCAAAATTCATCACTATATTTGAAAAATCCAAAAAAAAATCATAAAAATCAAAAATATTACCTATCTCGCCCCATGTTGCGTCTGGTGGTAACACTAGATCAGGATCTCCTCGGAAATCCAGCCCAGCATAAGGGTAGTCATCCACGGCGATGATTTGCTGCTCCCACCAGGTAAAGAAATCATCGTCAAATGCATTCCTAGGGACTTCCCCACCCCCCAGACGTTTCATCAAGTCAGCCCACCGGCCCATGCGTGGATCACGTGGACTACTGATGGAAACTGCTACCGTTGGGTGGAGTGTGGGAACCTTCTCGAAGAAGAAAGTGCACAAGATGGTTCCGAATCCAAAGTTCTTGGTATGTCCCCTCCTGATAGAAGTGAGTTGTTCCTTCATGTTGGCCAGTAGAGGAGTACACCAGTCAAACACAGTGGTGAGACAGTCCACTGCCACGCTCATGTTTACCCGTGATGCCTGATGTAGTGAGGATGATCCGTTCACCCGACCTATGGTGAACAAGATTATCCTGAGTGACAAACTCGCCACATGTGGGATAGAGATCTGGCTCCCGACCTTCCGGTGACCCGGGCAGTAAATCTCTACATAGTCATCTACACTGAGGCTATTCCGTGTCCTGCCCCGGGAATGTACTACCTCTCCCCTTCGGGAAAGGCCCGTGATAAAATATATGTCTTCCACTTCTACCCTGAGTGGCATCTGATCAATCACGAATGCTTCCTCATCGACATCCCAATAATCAATGAGCCTCTCGAGCAAACGCGTGTTCGCTTTCATATTTGGCAATTTGAAGAACTTAAGCAATCCGCATCCCCGTAGAGCAGCTAATGCTTCATCATTGCCCATGACTTCATTATCCACGGCTGAGTGCTCTCTTTCACGCCATGTGATAGTCATCCTGGAAGAAAAAATCATTTTCATCCGTTAGATTTGTTTATAAAATTAGTTCGCTGCGCACACGCGGGTTACTATATACACAGTCGCGTGTAGGGCCGTCGTATACGCGATTTCAATATACCCAACCCGCGTGTATGCCGCGAAGGAATTTTTTGCAAAAATCCAACAGTAAAACATCAACTAAAATTCCTAAAAACTATCATAATTAATTGCAAGACAAGTTTGAGGCTTACCTGGAAGTTTTCGGCAAGTTTGAACGGTTGAATTGGTCACAGGGAAGTTTGCTCCTTTTGCTCCACAATTTTTGCTCTCCAAGTCAAATGGTGAAAATGGTAAGTCAAAAATGCCTTTTATAAGTTTTGAAAATGTAAAATTTTTCAAAATTTTATTTTGTTTGGCCTCATGTAACTTTTAACTTGGGAGCTTGGAATGCCGAGTTTGGTTTGTTTTTCAGGACATTTTGGACATTTTCCGACAGTTCGAGACGGTTCCATGACCGCTGACCCGTCATGGCAGGTATCGTGTTTTCACTGGCATATAGGTTAGGGACACCATTTTCCGTTGCATTATGCATACTGGCCTCCATATGACCGATACATCTCCCATAGGGTCCACCCCATCGTGTTATGCTTCGTAAGCCATTTTCACTCGCTGATTCCTTAAATCATGACATGATGGTAGAGCCATCCCTTTACATGGGCATCGTAGTTAGCACCTCACTGACATTTTTTGCCCGTGCTGCTTCATTTTGAGTAGGCTCGGGAGTCCTCTGTAGTCCCGCCATGACTTGTGCGTTGAAGACTCATTCCTCTTTGCTTCTTCGCTTCGTTCTGGCCTTATACCCTAGAGGCTCCTACGTGTGTTGAGTTGTACTTCTGCATTGCATGTTGACCATTTGCACCTTTTGGCCTAGAGCCGGCTTCACTTGGACTCGTGTTTAAGCCAACTTTTGACCATGACGTCTGCAAAATCAACCTTGCATACCTTTGACTTCTGCAGCTTGACATACCTTGATCCGTGGAAGGAACATACCTCTGAGTGTCACCGACCAGTTTTCACCTCCCTGCATTGAGCATAGGAACGTTCCTTTCCCAGGAACTAGATCATCTGTTTCACTGACACTCGTTCTTTCCATTGTACCATAGCATTCTTTTATTCTTTTTCCGGCTTATCAGAAAAAGACAAAAAAATTAAATATTCCAAAAAGAGCGGGAACAGGGACGTTATTTCCATTTATTGTTGGCAGCTAGAGTCAGTCGTGTCGCCCTTGAACAAAGCACTCAAAACAAAGTCTCCTCCGCATGGGTGGGATTTAGTTTGACTTAGGTATGCCATAACCTTGTCATTGAGTCAGTTCTCCCCCAATTGGTTATCTCTTCCAATCATATGGAGGGTTCGTTCGTGCCTCCTGCATGGCGAACTTATACAGAGTCATCATATGCTGCCACATAGTCACATTGAGTCGTGCTTTTGTTCAAGGGAAGTTAGCCTGAGTCGGCCTCTCTGCGGTGTCTCTTGACTCATTTTTCAGTCGGCCATCCCTGGTTGTCAGTATCATGTCTATCATCACATCAGTTATATTGGTCCTTTACTCGTGCCGGTTTGAGAAGGTCCCCATTGACTTCTTGCTGGCGGGTCTTGTCATTATCGACGACGACACATTGCTCTGAGGACAGGCCTAGAGCCGCACCCTGGCCCTATTTTCATTATTTATAGGTCACCTTGTGCTCAGCATCAATCAGTATCATAGGTCTTTGACTGAGTGGTTTCCCTTGTGTTCGACGTCAGCATACATTATCACACATTGGGATTCGTGCAGTACCTTGGTTTCCATTTGACCCTATTGGTGGATACCTCGCCTCTGTGTCAGCTTTCATTATTGGTTGGTTCATAGGGTTTCTGCCGTGCGCTAGCCACATCTTGTGTACGCCGGAAACGTACTTCGGTTGGGTTACTACATCTTTTTCGTCCGATTCCTTCCACATTATTGGCCTACGGGTTACACTCGCGCTAAATTGATGGAGGATGCCTTAATGCCTTCCTTCTAGCGGATCTTTCCCTATCGACTCCGACTCATTGCTCTGGGGCAAAGATCTAGAGTCCATTTAGCAGTACCTTGGGGTTTGCAGTCATTAGTGGCAAATTCCTTGCTATCGACAGTGGGAAACCATCATTGTCTCCTGATCGATGGATTCTTACAGGTGTTCGACTTCAGCTCATCTATTCACACTTGTTAGATTGTACTGGGTACCTTGACGCTCATTATCATTATCGATGAGTAGTCTCGCGTTTGTTAACGGTATACATCAATGACCGGTAATCAAACGATTTCTCACATGGTCGACTTCAAATCATTTATTCCCATGGTGTAGAAATGTACCACGGCGGTCGGTGAAGACCTCAGGTTGTATCAGCATTCATTGGTTCACTTGACAGTTGCTCCTGTTGCTGCCAGTTGATACCACCCCACCTTATATGTTGCAGTCAGTCACGGCGACATTCTATATGCTGGCACCTGAGTTTGCAGTGTAGTACCATCCTATTCCATCATGTTCAGTTGGTACCTTTTTGGGATCAGTCTTTGATATCAGTGATCCGTTGCATCTTTCAGCATCATTGACAGTCTTATATGTGATATTCAGACATGTACTTACTCATTATGATCAAATGATCCATTATGTATCTTCCAGTCATTTATACTTGTATACTTAGTGGATCCGCTTGTACTTGATATGCGGACATGCTTTACTTTTCCTGAGCTTGGGTATGCCCGCCTCAGACAGTGTTTCTTTCTGATCTCCTTTTGGTGGCTTGGCAGGCTGAATTCTGGTGAAGTCCTCCTCGGTTTCTCGACAAGACTTCCTTTCTTTGTACTTACATAATATATTTCGGCCATCATGTTCCCTTTCTGACCTCATACATTAGGGGGCATCTGTTATAGCTCCAAATCTCACTCTTATGGTTTGTGATGCTGCACTCATGGCCTAGGGCAACCCCTCCTTCCAGACCTGGTCCTAAAATTTAAAAAACAGTGTTTTATTCCCTATACGCGACATTGCCCTGAGTTAAACGCGTGTACACGCGGGTCTGTGTATACCCAACCCGCGTGTATGTATTAAAACACTTAAAAAAATAAATAATTCCTCATTTTCGGGCGGAGATCGCGGGTTTTACCTGCTGGATCACCTGTTAGTGCCCGTGGCCCAACTGTTCCCAACCAACTCCTAACTAAAAAACTACTTTGGAGATGGTATAAAAAGACATCAAAGGGAAGGCCTAAGGGAGAGAGAAAAGAGAGCAAGATTATTATGCTGAAATTTTCCCCTTAGACCAGGTCTGAAGTCCTTGGTGCTTTCTGCACTTCCCCCATTTTGCATAGGAAACCTTTGTTTCCATGTGTATTGGTGATCATTCATCCTTTATGTCATCATTGAGTAAGACTTGGAAGGAGCTCTTGTTGGAGGCTTGAGGCTGGAACGAATCCGGGAGGAAGCTTTGCTTGGAGCCTGCTGAAGGTGTTTCAGGTGATATCTTTCCGTTATATGTACTTTACTTGCCTTTATATAAAGAAACGCGTCTTGGTCCCCGAAACAATCTTTCTTTATGCTTATGAGATTCTTGTTTTGAATTCTTATGCAAGTGGTTACTTAAAGATTTTTATAACTAACTTTATAGCATGAAGATGGTTTATGTATAAGTATTTGTCCATGTACTGTTGTGTTCTTTGATTTGTTTGTTTTACAGGTCAAAGGAGAAGAAGGGAACTCCAAGAAGGGTTTGGACCCTAAAGGCCTTCTCGAACGTAGGACCTTAGGTACGTACCCTTAACATTAGAATTTGCTTAAAGTAAAGATAATGGTTGTGTGTGTGTTTCTTTGAATAAGCAATTTTCAGTCTGGTAGAGTCTTAACCCAAAGGACCCTAGGGGTACTTTCCCTTAAACCAGCTGTGATTTTCATATTTGATATGCTAAATAGTAAAATGAAATAACACTCCTTCACACATAAGACTCAGAAATTTACCAAAAAATCTTTGTTTCAATTGCAAGACATGAATAACAGTTTGCACATTTAATTTAATGGAAATGAATATCTTGAATAGAAAATACAAGTAGTTTCATTTTCAGGTCAGTTGGTATCAGAGCTCAAGTTTTGAGTATTAGTTTTGTGAAAAGATATTTTTGACTATTTTGCAAGTTTTAATGCTTACCAGGCTTAAGCTTCAAAGAGGGAAAGGACAATTGGTTAGAGCACAAGATAATCCTCAACCAAGGAGGGCCAAGGTGCCATTATCTCCACCTTTTGATTCACCCTCAATAGCCTTGGAAGAAGCTTCAAGTATGTCTAAAAGGGGAGGAGAAGTTACTGAAGACATGGATCCTAGAGAAGAATAACGGGTATTCAGAAAATCGTTTTTGGACATGACTGAGATGGTAAGAATATTATACCAAGAAAGGTATGACAGGTTGGTTGGAGAAGGGTCTAAACATCAAAAAGAAGGTGAGGGCTCCTCAAGAGGAAAGAAAGGTGATGATAATTCAAAGAAAGGACATGGAGGAAATGGTGATCCACCATCCCCATCATCATCCTCTTCCTCTACATCGTCATCCTCTACCTCGGTAAATCAACCTCATAAGCTTAAATCTTCTGGAAAAATTCCATTTTTAAAGCTAGATGTTAAATTTGAATTACCCATGTTTAACGGTGAAGTCAATGCAGAGAAACTTGACAACTGGATAAGACAGTTGGAAGTTTATTTAAGGATTCAGAACTTACATGATGACGACACCAAGATTTAGTTAGCCTCATTAAGGATGGAAGGAGCAGCATTGGTATGGTGGGAAGCCAAGACCAAGGATGAAATTTGAAAACATGGTAAGCTTACTTTATCATGGGCTGAATTTATTTCCACAATTAAGAAGCAATTTTATCCTCTTGCTCATTTACAAAAGGCTATAATGAATTGGCAAAGTTTTAGACAACTTAAAGGACAAAGTGTTCAAGAATATACTCAAGAATATACTCAAGAGTTTTGGAGAAGAGCACTCTTATTAGGCATAGACTTACAAAGTCAAGACACTTTGCTGAAATATATAGGTGGTTTTCACAGCTACCTTAAACACACTATCCTTATGTTCAATCCTACTAGTCTAGACGAAGTTTGTGTACAAGTTATGCATTTAGAAACTAGAGGGAAAAACACTTTTGATGGAAATGAGGGTAGTGATCTTAAAGGCAAAGGAAGAAAAAGGATTGCAAACTCTAGAAAGGAAAAAGGGAAATTCTTTTGCAAGAACTGTTCAAAAACAAGCCACGATGAAGATCACTATTGGAAGCTTCATCCAGAGCCGAAACCAGAGAAATATAAAACCAAAGACAAAACGAAAGAAAAGGGAAAAACTGTAGCAACTGTTGAACAGCACATAGGGTCTGAATCAGGGGATGAGACAAAAAGTATCACCGTGGTACTAAAGAACATAAAGGGGAAAGAAATTGTACAAGAAACAAATCCTAGTTCTAGCACATTAAACTGTCACAAAGAAACTCAAAATGAAAAGAGGAGGATAGAGCTATTTCATGTGAGGATAATCTCAAACCACACAAAGATAGACACACCTCTTGATAGTGGGTCTCAAGCTAATCTCATCTCATAAGACTTGGTCAAATAGCTGAAACTTGAGACAATTCCACATCCAAAGCCTTATCCACTTGGGTGGATATGAAAGGATGCAAACTTACAAGTCTCAAAGAAGTGCATCTTGCGCTTTGCCATAACATCTCATTATGTTTATTGTGTTGAACTGGATGTAGTACCACTTGAAATTACAGGTGTTGTGTTGGGTAGTCCATATTTATTTGACAGAAAGGCAATCTTCCATCACCATGAAAATAATTATCACTTGTTCAAGGATGGAAAAGAGGACATTGTGAGAGCACATAAGAAGAAGCTAGAATCTTCTTTAGTCCATGTAGGGCAATTGAAAAGGCTAGTTAATGCAAGTCAAAATATGACTTTGTTGATGGTTAAAAAACAAGATTTTGTACAATTTCCTTTTCATATTATTGCTGATATAAATGATGATATGTTTCAGTCTGATAACAATTCGTCTTTGAAAGAAGATGACAAAAGGTTGCACAAGATACCTTTGGTGTCGATTGGTGCAGAGAACGAAGTGTCGGTGCAAAGCAGTGCAAGATTCCATGAGAAGGAAAAGCATGCAAGCAAAGAGGGCACATAGTTCAGCATGGGTCAATGTTGGTTTCAGAATGGCAGATTGGTATGGCAAGAAAACTTGGTCGGGATTCGACACAAGTACAGGGCTCATTCAGCAAAAATTCGCCATGTGAACAGTTGGCAAGGTGAACTTTATTTTAAGTCTTCTTTGAAGTTTGACCATTGTAGAAACAGTATGCTTTCTGCAAAATATAGTTGTTGTTCTACAAATTTCAAGAATTTGCATCATGACTTAGTCAATTTTAGCAACGGTCAGTCAATGAATTCAAGGGAAAATTTATCTTTTTATGAGAAGCTCAATTTGATGAAGTCAGGAAGATTTCAGTTATTCAAGGTTGGAAGAGTGGAGAATCAGTCTCCTCGTCTTCATTTTCGGTAATCAGAGAGCTTTTGGGGTCCAAAAGCTTCCCATTTGGGAGGTGTGATCAGGTGATCATGTCCTAAGTGGAAAAAATGCTCAAATTTTGAATTGCTCAAAATTGGTTGAAACCAGAACGACCGAATAGGCCTCATCGAAATGATCTTGTAGCCATGGACGGCACTCAAATCCAACACCGTATGGAGGGGTTATCGCATTTTGAAAATTCCCAATAAACTACAAAATTTGAATTTTTTTTTTTTTTTTAATTAAAAAAGAATATTCCTTGGAATATTCCCTAGAATATTCGAGGGAATATTTTGTTTTGGAGGACCAATCAGGGGCCAACACGTGACAAGCCCGGTGATTGCCACGTGGCCCTGAGTTGGCATGTAAAAATTTTTGTGACTCCGCAAGATTCGATCGCAGGTCTTTGCGCTACCAGCCCACAGGCCCAACCGGTCCGCCTACACTGTGGATCTTAACATTCAATGGACTTATTTTATATTTAAAGTTGATTAAAGTTGATTTTGGGGTAGAAAGGGGCCAGCCCCCTAACCATATGACCAGGGCTCTGAACCACACCCCAAACTCGACAGCGACGGTTAGGCGTGACGGTTACAGTTAGCTGTTCACATGTCTCGACGGTGGTTTCGCTAACCGTTAACGGTTCCGCCAACGGGGGGGTCTAGCTGGCCCATGTGACCACGACATCAAACTTAAATGTCACCACCAACAGTTTCAACAAATTCAGCGGAGTGTGCCATTCTGGGCGGAGTTGCCAAAGTTAGCGAGATTAACTCTAGTTAATCCAAATTTAGTGGAGTTTTTTTAGGTCAAACTAGACAAAAACTTCTGGAGGTCATAACTTTCACTAGGGAGATCCTTTTGGAGTGAATTTTTTTTTTATTTTGGGTATTCTAAGCATTCTAGAGCCAATGGTATAGGTTTCAGAGCCAACAGAGCTCATCTTCAGGTGTTTTTTCAGCAAAGAAGCTTGGAGAGCCATTAGGGCCTAGGGAGTGTTGGAGCTGTATTGGGCTATGGTTAACCATTGGAGGTGAAACAAAAGTCATTCTTGACTGTTTTCTATGTTCTGAACTCATTTTCACAACTTATTTTTCCTGTTTAGGCTTTCTTATCACTATATAACCATTTTGAGCATCTAATAAGAGCAAGGACATGCCCATTTGGGGACCTTTGACCCAACAGATGTAGCCCAGGAGGGGTGAATTTCCTTATCAGCTGCTGTGTTATATTATGTGTTTTTATCTTTCTATGATTTTTAGATTTGATATGCGAAACAGTAAAATGAAATAACACTCCTTCACACATAAGACTTAGAAATTTACCAAAATCACTTTGTTTCAATTGCAAGACATGAATAATAGTTTTCACATTTAATTTAATGGAAATGAATGCCTTGAACAACAAATACAAGTAGTTTCATTTTTAGATCAGTTGTCCCCTTAATTGTGGTGTTGTTGGCTATTTCTGTTGAGTTTTGAGCCCTTTAAGCTGGCTGATAGTTGTAGTATTTCTACGCTGGAATCTTCTTTACTTTGATTTTTCACTGATATTCTTTCGCTCTGTTACTCTTTGACCCTGCTGATCTGTCTTTTACCTGTTTCACCTGGTTGCCTTTAGATTTATTGTGGTAACTTTCTAATGTAAAACTTTTCATAGTAAATCTGTCATTTTCTCCCACCATTCTGCCTCAGGCAATCTCATTTTCAACATTCTTCTGTAAATTTTGTCTGCCTCTATGTATTTTGAAAAATTGGGCTTGGTGAGAAACAAATGTTTCACCTCATGTTCTAGGAAAAACAGGTTCTCCAATGTATCATACAATACTTTCCTCATTGGCAGGGCTTTAATGCCTAAAGAGTTGGCTTGTTCCTTGGCCAATCTCCCGAATCTATCACTATATTCCAACTGGGTCATGAGTTTGTCATTGATGACCATAGGACTAGGAAGGCCTTTGTCCCTCAAAATTTGAAATTTAGCCATAAACCTGTCAATGGATGTCTGCATGTTGTGGCACTTTTATTCTAAGTTAAGCATGAGGTTTCTTTTGGAAAGAACGTTTTTAATCTCAAGGATAGCTTCAGCCCTATCATCTATGCCAAGCTCACGGAGCTCATATTTGTTCTTACTATTGAAGAGGTGGATGAGTCAATTTGCATCCTCAGGTTGGTCTCCTAATTCTTCCCTTACTTTCTGGATAGCTTCAGTGGCTATCTTCACTAATTCTATTTGCTCAAATATTACTTAGATTGATGGCCAAATATCATTGACAGAGTCAGTGATATTGACCCAGAGCATCTCTTTAGTCTATCCTAGTGGCTTCTACGGTGTCAAATCTTTCTCCGAGACTTTGATTTTCTCACCCATACTTAGGGCCTTCTGTGTCTCTTCTCTTTGCTAAATTTGGGAAAGTTTACAGTCAGTTTCTAAACTTGCCACTTTTCCTTTAATATTTTGAACCCTGTAGCCTGGAGGGACATCTCCTCCATGGCTTTTACCAGTTCTGATACTTTCTCAGTTGATGTACCTGCTGCTGTAGTGGACTCAGTTGTAATTGGAAGTGTTGTGGCAGGTGGAGCTGTAGGTGCCAATGATGCTGCCATTGTGGAAGGAACTACTGTTGATACTGTGGGGATGACAGTTCTGGGAGTTGTGGCCAGGTCACTTTGCTTGGACTGAATCAAAGTGTCCAACTCCTTCTCTGTTTCTTTAAGCTGATCATTTAGCTTTAGGACTAGGTCCATAAGATCTTCATGTCCTTGCTATGCCTCCAGGACTTCCTGTGTCTATGGGTGGTGCAGTTGGGGTATCTTTAGCTGTTTATTGAGTGTAGATATGTCATCATTTTTTTTTTATTAGTTGTTCTGCAGCTTTGACATCTTTGGGACCTTCCCAACTCTATGACTAATTCCTCTAAGGACTTGATTCTATTATCTTTAGCCTATGAGGAGGCTTTCTCCAACTGAAATTGGGTTAATACATTCTTAAGAGAGTTTTGCAATTGGTGGGCAGCAATGGCTTTCCCTGTTAAGGTGGAGTATATCATCTCCCTTGTTTGCTTGTGTAGCTCAATCTAGTCAATGGGATGAATATCCCTTGCCAGTACTTCAAAGTCCACTTTCTTAAAATCTGATGCTGTCCTTGGCTGCTGAGTGGTTGGTTTGATGAAGGTCATCTGCATTTTCCCCTCTTTGACATCAAAGGCTGACATAAGCCTTGTTTGATTGGTAGGGGTCATTTTCAGATACTGTGCATAGGTTTAGGCTTTCAGCCTCTCATTTATAGCCTTTATTTCTTTATATCTTTCCTTTATGTCTTGAACTTTATCTGTTGACATTCTGAAGGAAGACACTTTAATACTTTGCTGCCTTTCCCACATCTGAGTGTGTGATGTGTAAGGTTCTAGGATGCCTCTAGATGGAGTGGCAAGCCTGCTCCCATCTCTTTTTGTGCTTGTAACCTCAGTTGTCTCCTCTGCATATTCCTATTCAGAGACAGGATTTACTCTTTGTCTCTTGGCCTAGCTTGTCTCTGCATAGGCTTTTGATGTTGCTGTTTCTGAAGTAGTGGCCCCTTCCCTGTTTCTTTTGAGGTTTTTCTCCTCATTTAGAGGAGTCTGTAAGATCGAGGGGTACTCATGGTGGCCTCTGGTCTATCTGTTTTCTTTGATTGCTCTGGTATGTCTGATTTCTCTGGTACCTCTGATGGTTCTATCCTAGTTGACTGGTCTGGCCTATCTGATTGTTCTGGAATCTGCAGGAAATAATCCTCATCAAGCTATTTCTCTAGATCAGTTAATGTGTTTTCCACAACAACTTCTACATTATCCCTGTCCTCTAAAGTGTTTTCCACCCATTGCAATTGGTTGGCATACTTTTCTATCTCAGGGATGCGGTGATGGATATAAGGGGCCATCTTGTTCTTCTGCCTTATTTTGTAGATGAAGTCCAAGGGATCATATCTCCATATGAAGCTTTGTTTCGATTTTAACCTCTGAAGGATTAGGTCTGCTTCCTTTCTAGCTTCTCTGCTATTACAAATAAAGGGACCCAATTGGTCTTTGATTTTGAGCTAGGCTTTCTTTTTGGCTTTGACAAAGTTTACCTCATCTAAATTTATTATTTTCCTATAGTTCTCCAGGGCAAATAACCTCATTGGGAGGTATTTTGGTAGTTTGTATGGGGCCAGCTCACAGCCATAAATCCTGATTCCAGTGTGGTTTTGGTACAATTACCAATCTCCCACCTGATGATTGACATTTAGATGAATGACTCTCCTGATTTCGGGACTAATTCTTGGTGGAGGGGTTCCAATGAGCATGGTCATCATAGGGTGGACAAAGTAATCAATGAATTCATTATATGAATAGGGGGAGGGATGTTGATGAATCAATGGGGTCTAGAAGATAACTGATCTTGGTTTTGGCCCTTGGTGTCAAGCTTCTGGAGAGTAAAGGGGAACTTATCTGCTTGGTAGTATAGAAAAAGGTGATACAAAACAGAGGAGTACTTAAAAATTCTCTCATTACTCATTCTAAGGAACTGTTCATGCATCCTATCAGCTATGAACTGAGCATAGTTATATATGACAACAGGAGGCTGTCGTAGAGTGTATATGGACATGAAGGCTAAAATAATCTCATCAATATATTCACTAGTGGTATAACCCAGGATTCTAGATATCATATCCACAATACTTCTGCCCCATGGAGAAAATAAAGTTGCTACATATGGAGGGGGTTCTTTGGGGGTATACTTTTCTTCTACAATGAAGGTTTGGATTATTTGAGCCAATCTTGTAGGGCTGAGTTTGGGATATAAGTCCAACAGGTCTCCAATGGAGAGAGGAGTCAAGTTTTGGCCAGGCTGGAGTTGTAGCATCTCATTTATTGATTCAGCAGTGATGGTGAAAAGTATGGTCTGGTTAGGGGACATCACTACTCTTTGACTAGGGATATAATTTGCATGGCAGTAATGGACAATTTCTGGGAAAATGTGAACTCTGGGGAACTGGTACTTAGGCAAATTGGACTCCCACAGTCCAATTTCATCAGCCTGGTTCAAGTGTCTATCCCTACTTTGGCAGTATACTTTGAGCAGGGATTCATGGACAGTGGTGTCCTTTATTTGGAAATCCCTATCAGCCAGGGGGAGGTGGTCTAGGTCCAGATGAGGAGTGGAAATAGGTCTAACATCCATGGCAATTGGGGCGGCCATTCTCAGTTCTTGTGGATTTGAGTATGGAGGAGGTGATTTTCAGTTTTTTAGGGTAATGGTGGTTCAGTACAGAGTAGGTTTGAGTTGCTAGAGTTTCTTTAATTAATTTTTTACTTTAACTAAGAAAACTCAGCAGCTGGTTCTAAAATTGACAGGGTTTTCCAATGAATTATGGCTTAAATACCTGGAATTGAGGAGAACTGGCTCTGAAAAGGGTGACTGGCAACTGTGAATAGTCAAAAAGGCTCTGAGTAGGTTGGAAAGAAAACTGGGTCCTATGTGGCGTCTTTAGGGTGAAATTGGATTGCTTCGACGTTCGCAGGTGCGTGCATGGAGGTTTACAGTTGAAAAAATGATAAAAGCAAATGATTTGGGGCTTTTTGGCTTTATGCGAAAAAGTCAATTTTGGCAGGTATGGGTGAACAATAACCATTTTGTCGCATAGCAAGCGGGCGGTAAGTGGTTTCCATCGCACCGCTTTTGGGCGCTCGGTGATATTGGGGGGAGGTTGCCCGATTCCATACATTGAACGACACGTAGCATTGGGGGCTCGGCGGAAAACAACTTTTTCGGTCGGGTATTGTTCGGACATCGGGTCTGCCCGATATGGATAAGGGCTATTGGATTTGAAGATGATCACATGGTGATCGGGTAGGGAAACTGCACGGAGGCTAACGGAGGGGCCTGGTGGGTGATTAAGTGCAGCGGTATCAAGTTAATGACGGATTAAGGCGGGATTATACTGTCAGGGTGACTAACGAAGGATTTAAACAAGGGATTATCTAACTTAATCGCAAATCAATTAGTTAGTGGGTTTTTGGGGTTTGGCTAAAAATCATAGTTTATATAATTAAACTCAGGGTATAGGGCTAGTTAATATGCGAGAGTTAAATATATATGGGGAAAAGGGGTTTTTACTTACGAGATTTAATAAATAAAATTAGTAATTAATAAAATGAGCAGAAAGGGGTACCATACACTAAGTAAACGTTTTTCGTGATTTTGAATGCTTTTTCACATGTTAACATCAAACTTAGGGTAATGTGTGTTTTAGGGGTTTTTGATATGAAAATGATTTATGTGGGGTAATAATCACTTTTCCTAGGCAAAAGTTTTAATCTTAGCAAAAGGAGTTTTCTTAGGGAAATGAGGGGAAATGAAGGGGGGTAATTTTCTGTGAGGGGGTTTTAGTACTAATTGCCTATAAGTCATTGAGCCGAGGGTCCGGTCCCTCCAAAAGTCAAAGAAATGCTCTGAGCCTCTTTGACTTAGGGTTTTTAAGTACTTTGAACTTTATTATGGGAAATTAGTTAAGTAAAAGGTGAAATGATTGAGGGAAGTTAATTAACTGACTTTGATATGCATTAGCATGCTTGATTGCCCACTCACATTTGGAACTTTCATGGTGAGAACGATAAATATGCTTTTTATCTAACCAATCATCATAATTTTTGCAACATTTCTTCAAACTTACCCATCTACTCATCCTACCATTTTTACTTCTCTTTATTACGGTGCATTTGAGCTAGAAAACCCTTATCAAACATTTTTCTTTTTATTTACAATAGTGAACTAACTAAATCTAACCTTATTACATCCAAGGGCTCATATTAAATAGTTGAGCTCCTTTTATTTACTCTACCTATCTAATTATCTGCCAAGGTTACACTGTTTGGCAAGATTTGTATTCTCTATCTATAGACATGAAATTGAAAACATGAAATAGTCAAGTTTAAACATTTTGACCATCATGGATTGTGGCAAGGATTACAAGCTGCACACAATCATTTATTCTGCACAAAAGTAAATAGTAGTGGCATTTTGGCTTGCTCATTTTCATGGTCTTTTCCCTTTTCTTGGGGTTCATATTTTTCATCTTTTTTGACCTTTTTATTTTTTTTGTCCTTTGATTATTCTTTTAGGACATACCCTCTTTACTATGGAAAACAATTGCATAAATAAAAGGTATGTACATATTACAAGTTTTAATCTCAGTCACTCAAAAATTATGACTCCTATTGGTATAGGAACCTAACACTCAGCATATAAGCTTTTCATTACATGTACATAAAACAGATAGTCATCTATAGATATAGACCCATGACAGGATGACCATCTGTGTAAAGCCATCATACAGATGATTTAGTACTCTCCTGAAATCGCAGCCCAGATGGATGAAACTAGATCCAGGGTCTTCTATCTCATCCAATTGTTCGCTCAAGTACGAGTCTAACCATGTGAAAATGTGATCTAAAGTCGAACATGGGAAGACACTGTCTGATTACCAGCTAATGATGTAAGTTGTTAATAGACGCGAGAGAAATCACCGATAATGATAATGATTCTCAAGGTACTACATTACATTTTTCATGGTGTGAATAGATGTTTTGATGTCAAACACCATACAAAGTCTTTCAGTGAAAGGCCAGTGATGTCAACCTGTTGCCAGAAGCTAGAAACTTGCCATTGATGTACGTAAGCCCCAAGGTATAGGAAGGGTGTTTCTAAGTCAACTTCTTGGCTAATGTGCTGATGTCAACAAGAAGCGACTCATCGCAGGAGGGCCTTTATGTATCCCCCATCAACGACACGAAACGAGTGTAATGATTTTGAAGACAAAATTTGACTGAAGACACAAGGTTCAGGAATGGTGATCATGAAAAGGAAGGTTTATAAGTATTGAAAAGGATGAAGTTTACTGAGTGACTTCTCTTGGACATGTCAGCGACACTGAATGAATTGGCAGCATTGACCCAAAACCAAAGTGATGTATGGTGTGATAGACCATAGGTATGATAACCATCAAGCAAATAACCCAACCCAAATAGTCATAGAGATGAAGTGAAAGTGTCATGTTCAAGAGCGACTTGCTACCATAAAGTGATTTATCCATTTTCCCATTTTCCCCAGTCATTGCTGACCAGTATAATTCCACCCTTTGGGTAAATCCATCGCTATGCAATGTTTTAATGAGTCTAGCAAAGGTGAAACTCGGTCTTGTCATGATGGACAAGTTTGTCACTATTTGATGTTTTAACGAGTTTAACGACAATGAGAACTCGATCCTTTTCATGTTTAGAGAGTTTGAAAAGGGATAAAAAGAAAACTCCACAAGTTCTTTTTTCGTAAATTTTTCTCTCAAGTCTGAAAAAGCATAAAATAATACAAGAGAGAACCTATTGACCATGTGTTGGCTCACTAATATGTATTTTTACAGGAAATCTCAATCCCTACATTAGTTGTCAACCGGAGTTAAGTTTTTTATCTCAAGAATGTCAGCACATTATATGCAGTGAATCTAGAGGTTATCTAATGATAAATCATTGCAATCACTAATGAATAATTCTTCAATTCAATTCACACAATTCTGGAAAGAACTATCTATGGAAGAAATACTCTTAACACACTCTATAATTCTATGCAACTTGTTATGAAATTAATTGAAACTGAATGCAAATAAGAATCACACTTAGAATTGTTCAAATAGACTTAAGGCTAACTCATTCAATCAAGGAAAGATATTATAACTATTGAATAGCACTGTTAATCTATAGCAACCCAAGTTAACTTGCAATTCTCAATTGAACAGCAACAGTAATTGAACAACAATCGGTAATTGAACAGCAAATAACAATTGAACAACAATCGGTAATTGAACAGCAAATAGCAATTGAACAACAATCGGTAATTGAACGGAAAACAACAATTGAGGATTTATGAATAGCACACTATCTATATTGCAATATGTAGAAGTTAATCAGTCTTATCTCCAAGATATATGATAACATCAATTCAAAATGAACAACAATCTGCTATTAAAACTAATTCACTCATTCAATCAAAGCACTACTTAAGTACGTTACATGGCTTCACTCTGAATCTAATTGAACAACAGTATGAATCAATATCACAAATATTTATGGTAAATGAAGTAACCAATCACTGAACATTAAATCAATAGCAAAGACTAAATATAAAATCTATAACACAAGGGAGCAGTAGAACTTCTCCTGACTGGGCCCAGAGTCACCAAAAGCCTACGCTTAATAAGAACTTAGAATATAAAGATGTATCAAATGCAACCTTATTTCATTAATGCAAGTAACAACTTACAAAATCATTGAGATAACAACGTATATGTTTTCAAAAAGAATAATTACAGATTATCAAAGTCTGAACCATTTCTAATTACCTTTCGGCCCTATATAACATAAAAGAGTAACTAGATAAAAGTGAATCCTCAGGATTAGGGGATCCTAAGGATTTCACAATACAATCTTATCATGTGATAAAATAGCAGTATTCGAGTTGATCTCCCGCTTCCTTGTCTACCCAAGACGCTGTAGCTTTTCCCTTTTATGGCCTCGTGCTATTCTGTCGACTGAATGGCTTTTGCCCAGTCTGCATCTCTGCACACAAAGATAGCAAAAAATCAGTTTCTTGTACTAGATTCTCCTATTCTGTCACCAAATGCTTTCATCCAACTTTAGCCGATATTTTCCTCATTTTAATTTATAAACAGAGATAATCATATAAGGATGAATGGTAAATGAAGCATTTTACGAAGAGAAATCATACATTTTTCCTGTCCCAACATACTCCCCAGCTTACCTTGTTTCATGTCCATGTGCAAGCGAGTAGTTTAGATGCAATTGAGTTAGGGAATAAGCAGGATATACTTCCTCCTTGTACTTCCTAAAACCATTTTTCTGCTTAAGGACAGTGAAAGCCTGGGTTACCTCTTGATCCTTCAAGTTATAGTCACTGCGGTATTGATCAGGAGGATACCATATGATTGGGGTTCTGTAATGACATCCAATCCAATCAAGTCCCATCATTAAAATCATATTACTATATTTACAGAAACGAGTAGAGGCGAGTTGGAAATTTTGATATCCAAATGGATCATGGCTCCTGACAGTGTTACTGGAGATTTCCCACCTCTTTATTGATGCAAACAAGGTTTCTTCTTTAATTTCCTATAAATATTCCTTTCTGGCCTAAATAATATCGGTACAGAGTGGCCCCAATTTTCCTACAACCCCGGCTCGCTACATAAATTGTTTATGCATGACAGTAGGAGTAATGGTTGTGTAGGCTCCCCTCTAACCCATAGGTCAATACCATACTCACGTTTTCTGAAAGTGTTGTGAGCCTTGGCCCACTTGAGTTGGTTGGCAGCAAATGAGAGGAATGCCTGAAATTGGATGTGTCCTATAAAAGGACCAAGGTGGTTATCCCTGTCATCTTCTAAAACAAAATTATGCATATGGACTTCACAAAGGAGGTGTTGAACCTTCTCATCATGCTCTCTGAAGCATTTGATAAAGTCGGGAGTGGTTTTGATTTATACCAATTTTCTAGCCTTAGCAGCCTTGACTTTTAGCAGGAGGTATCTTTCCATAAGAAATAAGGCATAATTTGTGGCAGGGGCTCAGCAAGATAGGGTGTTTGAATAAAGAGAGCAGATGGTCTCCATTTTCTCTCTAGCTTTTTGCAATTGACCCTTTAATCTTTCAACCTTCTTTTGCTCAGCCTTATACTGAGCAAAGGTCTCATCTTCAGTCATGGTAAGTGCTTCAAACTTCTTCCTTAACCCTTGATGTTCATGCAAAGGGACCACCTTTTCCTTGTGCTGAGCCAGTTCTTATTGAATCATCAGTAGCTCATTCTGTAATTTTCTGATGATGGCCTCTCTTACCAAGGGGGTGTAAAGGGGTGTCTCATCTGTTTGGGCCTCTCCATCCTGGGTCTCCATAGGTTTTGTCTACACAGCAACTTCAGCTACTTCTTGAATTATATAATCAACTCGAATATCTTCTTCAACATCTATTTGGACAGCAGTATCCACAGTGGGGTGGTCCGTTTGGGTTCCGTATGAAAAGATACAGGGGTCCTTAGTTTGCGTGGCAATGTCTTCTATCATACCTGGCTCAGTTTGGGTTTCTTTTAAACAGACCACAAGAAACATTGTTTGAGTCTTAGCATCCTTCTCAAAACATTGTTCTGTTTGCATTCCTACAGTTTCCATTTCCACTTTCAATTTCCTGGTTCTGGTCGCCTCTTTTAACCAATGTTTCAGCTGCCTGATTACTTGTTTCTATTTTATATGCTTCCTGAGAATCTTTCTATGCCTATCTTTGTAGGACTTCTTTACTCTAGGGCTTCCATCTGACAGTGGGTTAGCTGTGTTATCCTCTTTTCTTGTACAGGCAGTACTATGTCAGCATCAGGGATGTTTCCAATTGGAACTGTGTCTTCTAGTGGAATTTCTCCTTCTAGCTCGTCATTATTATGCATTTCTTTTTCAAGAGATCCCAATGCAATGGTATCTCCTGAACAATTTTCGTTCTCCGGGTCTTCTCCTGGGTAGGCCTCATCCTCAGGGGACTTCGAAAAGGGAGTATCACCTAGTTGATTAGCATCTCCCAGGTTTTCATCTTCAAGGTTTCCTTCTACTGGGGGGTCCACTGGACCGGTGCCCACTGTCTGAGTTTCTTCTCTGCTGGCTTCTCTTTCATGTACCTCATCTTCAAGGGGTGTTTTCATAGAAGGAATTGACTCCCTCTATTCCTCCATGGCATCCCTAAATGGTTGGGTTTGCTCACAACCAGGGATGTCAACCGAGACAGACCAGTCAGGGGTACAATTCTGTGTTTCAATGTTCCCTAGTTGTTCTCTACCTTCGGTAAACATTCCCATGTTTTCCAATACCCTGGCCACTTCCTCCTCATAGTATTGCAAATGGGGGGTTCTGCGAACTAGGAGGTGTGCTTGATGGTTCGGCTTCCTCTACTTGAATTGGGATGTGCCGCTAGGCTTTCACTCGCATAGAGCACTTACGCTTTTCGAGTTCTAAGGGGGCAAAGGAATTCTTTCTCTTTAGTGTTCTTTTCGGGGTTGGGGTTCTTGGCCCTTGCTGCTCGGTTTCCTCATTTTCTACGAGTGGAGCTAAGGTAGGATTTATGATACTGCCCCATGTTAATTGTTGTTGGACCAATCTATTTGTGATAATTAATTTAATTAACCCATAATGGCTGACTACACTATGTGGGTCTTTAGCTATCCTTACCCGTTGGGCGACATCATGTAACAAGGAATTCAGATAAAACGGTAAATTAACTGAAATTATTTTCTTTCAAATGGCTAGAAGTTTCAGTTATCGGGGCTTTACCACATTGTTTTAGGCATCACAAGTAATGTATCTTTGGACAATTACCACCAGTTCTTGCCACGGTTGCTGTAATGCCGAAGGATGAATTCACTTCCTTGTTTGTACCAACCACTCGCTCGGGTCCTGGAATACTTCAATTACGTTGTATAAAAGGACGTGTTTATCTGTCCATTTCGCCCCCTCTGCGGAAAGTCCGGTGACTTTGGCTAGGACTTCTTCAAAAACCATCATGCTTATACCTTTTACCACTGTGCTACCGTTCTGTAGATTCTGTAGAAATTCCAATGTTGGCTCCTCATGAAATCTCTACAATTTGTTTAAACACTATAGTCAACCAGCGCGTTCCAGCATTTCACGAGCTTGATCCGACACCATCAGCACTAGAGGTTCACTCCGAATAGCTCTTCCGCCCATGGCTACTGCACCTGAGGCTGGTTCACCTGTATGCAATTGTGTTTTACCTCTGTAATTCAAAACATCAACAATGTATGTTACAACAATTAACAGGGAAATGACGTTGTTTGGACAATTATTATCATTTTTAGTTAAGTCATTCGTCCTATCAGCCATACTTAATGCAGGATCGTAAGTTCGCATGCCTGCCATAATGGTTGCCATTCTTTGTCCAATCGGAAATTCCTGCTAATTATTACACATTCATACTCATCATGCAGTTCGTACTTCAGAGGTAATCCGAATGATTGTCACACAGTTATCCATAATTGTGATACGTGTCGTGCATACATAGGCCATCCCCCTCTGACGAGAAAAGGGCGTCCACGTCCTTTCAGCACACGAAAAGCAAGCAAATATATTGATGCGAAATAAATTTCGGCAACCAATCTAAAAAACACAGCATGCAAATCAGTAAATCATTTAAGCAATATTCGTCATCGGATGTGAAGTGGCCAAATCAAATAAAAACAACAACTTTTAATTCATTATGTCAAAGATCTTCACCGTGAGCGGTATTAATCACATCAGCATAATTGACGGTATGTGTTTAATGACTGTCATTTAATGATTGGACATATGGAATATAATGAATATAGATTAAAGTCACCATGCTATTCGGCTTGTAAAAGTGCTACTCAAATGGAAATTCTCTTTAGAAACAAATCCATAGGTGATAAGAGCTAAATGACATATGGCAATATAAGGTGATACTCCAATACCACAAGCAGAGCCACTGCTGCCAGCAGGCATTCATAGCCTCGGCAGGGTTGCTTTTTAACCCCCCCAAATGAGCTAGAGTCCTTCTTACAGTTAATTCTTCTTTTCTTTGTCATAAAGAGACCACTTATGCTGGCATGGTGACCAAATAACCATAGTGCCACTCACCAGGGTGTAACAAAGTGATCAGGCTAGCTCGTGATGAGACCCCCTGTTCTTTTGACATATTTAATTATCAAGAAGGTCATTGCCTTGGTTTGGTAGCCAAATTGGAATGTCACCTATTACATCCTTATGATCATGGTAGGCTGGCTCATAATGAGACCCCCTATCCTCTTTAGACAATGTTTTAAGCATTTTCATATTTTATTTTTCTTTTGGAATTCTTATTGTAGAAAAAGGGAGGCTCATTTGCTCCTTAAGAGTCAGGGATGGTGTAAGAAGTAAAAAGATGCCAATGAAAGTGTTATACTCTTATCCCCTTATCATTATATCAATGAGTTTTATCCATTTGGGAGTATAAACATAAGCCAACATGGATTAAGAATAATGAATCATTTCATGATGTGTCCAAAAGAAAAGATGTTCAGGCAGTCATTGTAAAGATACACCATATTAGCTTATGGATAAAGATAACCATCAAAAGGCTTTTAGAAGTCATAATGATATTATTATTACCGTTTTTCTTTAGAAGAGGCACAAATTGATTCAAATGGTGCTTATTTGCAATACAAAAGAAGAAGAGAGAATGACATAATGATCAAAGAAATGAGGAAAATTCACAATATATCTTCTTAAAATGGTGTTGTTTAATTGATTAAATGGCAATCGTTTAATCGTTTGAACGGGAAAATCAAGATAGAAAATGAAAAGTGTTATTCAATCGATTGAACGGAAATCGTTCAATCATTTGCACAGCAAAATCAATCAAAAACAAAAAGTGTTGTTCAATCAATTGAATGGCAGTCATTCAATTGTTCGAACAACGAAATCAAAAAACAAAATGTGTTGTTCAATCAATTGAACGGAAATCGTTCAATTGTTTGAACTGTGAAAACAAATTAAAACAAATTGTGTTGTTCAATCAATTGAACGGAAGTCGTTCAATAGTTTGAACAGTGAAAATAAAATGAAAACAAATTGTGTTGTTCAATCAATTGAATGGCAGTCGTTCAATAGTTTGAACAGTGAAAACAAAATGAAAACAAATTATGTTGTTCAATCAATTGAACAACAATCATTCAATTGTTTGAACAACGAAAACAAAATGAAAACAAATTATGATGTTCAATCAATTGAATGGCAGTCGTTCAATTGTTTGAACAACAAAAACAAAATGAAAACAAATTGTGTTGTTCAATCAATTGAACTGCAAACGTTCAATTGTTTGAATGGCGAAAAACAAAAAAGGAAAGTGTGTTGTTCAATCAATTGAACAACAATAGTTCAATTGTTTGAACAGCGAAAACAAAAAGAGGAAAATGTGTTGTTTGATGAATTGAACGACAGTCGTTCAATAGTTTGAACAACTAAAAACAAAAAAGGAAAATGTGTTGTTAAATCAATTGAACGGTAAACGTTCAATTGTTTGAACAGCGAAAAACAAAATGAAAGGAAAATGTGTTGTTCAATCAATTAAATGGCAAATGTGCAATTGTTTGAACAGTGGAAAAAACAAAAAGAACAAAATGTGTTGTTCAATCAATTGAACGACAGTCGTTCAATTGTTTGAACAACGAAAAAAACAAAATGTGTTGTTCAATCAATTGAACGGCAGTCGTTCAATTGTTTGAACAGTGGAAACAAAAAGAAGAAAATGTGTTGTTCAATCAATTGAACGGCATATGTTCAATTGTTTGAACAACAAAAAAACAAAAAACAAAATGTGTTGTTCAATCAATTAAACGACAGATGTTCAATTGTTTGAACAGTGAAAAAAAAAAAAGAGGAAAATAAACTTCCAAACTTTGTGAAACTTCCTAAAAAAATTCATATTTACATGGCAATGCCTAAAAATGTATGTACATTATTTACAATTTCTCAAGAAATTTCAATTTTTTGAAGGAAAAGTTGTTGGGTTCTCATTCCCTGCAGCTAGAATTTTCATGGAGGGGTCCTCGCGTACCTGCTCGCAGAAAGACTCCTTGGTAAGCGGTTGATGATAGAGGCACACTCGATGCCCGTTTACCTTAAAAGAATGGTCGGATCCATCTATGGTAGTCAAGGTAAGAGTACCATTATTATGCACTTCTTGAATCTCATAAGGGTCGAGCCATCTTGTTTGCAACTTGCCTGGGAAGTCTTGGAATTTGGAATCGTACAGAAGTGCCCAATCCCTTTTTTGAAACATTTTCTTCTTGATAAGGTTGTCATGCCATTTTTCCCTTTGCTACTAGATTATTGCAGTTCGTTGCAAAACAAGCAATTAGGCTTCATCTAATTCGTTAATCTATTGAAGACACTTGGTTTGGGCTTCTGTTAAATCCAGCCCCACTTCCTGGGTCATTCTTAGAGTCTTTATTTCAAATTCGATTGGAAAAATTGGTTCTTTACCGAACACAAGCTGGTATGGAGAGTATCTAGTAGTATTCCTCCAAGTCGTACGATAGGCCCACAAGGCCTCTGGCAGTCTAGCAGCCCAATCTCGTCGGTGTGTTGAGACTGTCTTGGTCAAAATCGCTTCTATAACCTTATTGGTGCTTTCGACTTTCCCGTTCACCTACGGGTGATATGGAGAAGTGATCCTGTGCATAATATGATGGTTTCTGAGAGTGGCAGTAATCTTGTGCCCTATGAATTGCTTTCCCCCATCTGTGATCACTTCTCGCGGTAATCCATACCACACAAATAGCCCAAAAAGGAAGTTAATCACTGCTTCCTTTGTGGCTCTTGGTAAATCTACTGTTTCCACCCATTTTGTCACATAATCTATGGCTACCAGTATGTAGGCCTTCTGATTGGATGGCGGATGGAATGGACCTACGAAGTCCAATGCCCAACGCTTGAAGGGTTCTATGACTAATTGGGGTTGTAGAGGCATTTCATCAGATTGGCCAGGCTGGCCCATCCTTTGGCAACTATCGCAGGCCTGGGCATATTTTTTAGCATCCTTAAAAATAGTGGGCCAATAATAGCCCATTTGTAATACCTTATGTCCTGTCCTTCAATCTAAGAAATGTCCCCTGCAGGGTTTGTCATTTCAAGCCTTCAGAATTTCATGGATCTCATTCTCACGAATACATCTACGTATACACATTTCGGCCCCTATATGAAAAAGATATCCTCCTATCCAAGAAAACAGGGCACTGCGCTGAACAATCAGTTTTCTTTCTCTTGTCATCAAATGTTTAGGTAGCTTCCCTACTGCCAAATAATTTTCCATATTTGCGTACCATGGCGTCTTGACTGCCACAGAAAATTGATGTTCATCCGGAAATTGGTCATCTATCGCCAGTGGATCATTCACCTTCAGGATTCGAGATAGAAAATCAGCAACTGGGTTTTCCTTCCCCAGATGATCTTTAATGGTAATTTTGAACTCCTGCAAAAGAAATAGCCACTGTGTTACTCGACCATTTGTGATCGGTTTATTAGCTAAATATCGAATGGTAGAGTGATCAATGTACAAAAAGACTTGGTAGCCAGTTATATAGTGTCTAAATTTGTTTATTGCATAAATAACAACTAAGAATTCTTTTTCTGTCACTGTATAATTAAGTTCTGCAAAAGTGAGATTTTTTCTAATATAATATATATCATAAGGTTTCTTGTCCTCCTCCTGGCTGAGGACAGCGCCTATAGCTACATCTGATACATTCATGGAGATGTGGAAAGGGAGCTCCCAGTTTGGTCATTGTAATATCGGTGTTGTTGAGACTAGTTTCTTTAAACTTGCAAAAGTTGTGTCACACTTGTCAGACAAACTGAAATCAACATTTCTAGTTAGAGCATATAAGGGTGCAACAATCTGTGAAATTTTTTTAATAAACCTACGATAATAACTTACATATCCCAGGAAGCTACGTACCTTTATTTGAGTGTAGGGGGTAAAAGAATTACCTGTATTTTTGCTAGATCTACCTGTATTCCTACTACGGAGATATAATGTCCCAGGATCATGCCCTCGGTCATCATCATGTGACACTTGACATTTCTTAAACATAACCTAGTAGCAATGCATTGTTCTAAGACTTTTTCTAGAGTTCGTAATGCTTGATCGAAGTCATCCCCATATGGAGTAAAGTCATCCATATACACCTCCAGTCCTTCATTTATTAGATCGAAAAAGATGCTAAGTATAGCTCTCTGGAACGTGGCTGGGACATTACACAAGACAAATGGCAATACCCTGTATGCGAATGTGCCCCAAGGACAGGTGAAGGTTGTTTTATCCTGGTCTTCAGGGGCAATCTGAATTTGATTGTAGCCGCTAAAACCGTCTAAAAAGGAGAAGAACTACTTCCCTGCCAACGTATGGAGGACCTCATCAATGAATGGGAGGGGGAAGTGATCTTTCTATGTTGCCTTGTTTAGCTCCCGATAGTCTACACAAATATGCCACTTCCCATTTTTCTTACAGACAACGACCAATGGAGAGACCCATTTACTGTCTGAGATAGGATAAATAAAATTTACATCCAACAGCTTTTGTAATTCCTCTTTCACGATGTCCTTCAGGTCTGGGTTCAACCTCCATTGAGGCTTCCTGATGGGTCGAGCATCCTTCTCTGTGTAGATGTGGTGTGTACACAGCTATGGGTCTATCCCTTTCATATCAGGATAATCCCAGGGAAAAGCCCCTTTATCTTTCTCTAAGACCTAGATAAGCTTCTGCTGTTGTTCACTATCTAGATTGTCATTGATATTTAGAACTTTTCCTGGCTCGATCTCAACGAGTTTGTTGTTATGAACAGCATTTGTCTGAATATGCTGGTCATCTCTATCCTTCAGGGGATCTTCCATGGCTTCATTATCAAGGATTGCTTTCAACATTTGACACTGTACATTACTCACATTAGCTAGTTGATTTATGAAATTATTGATAACGTCATCTTCAACCTGATATTTAAATTCCAGTGCCTCCACTACTGTTAGTGGTGAACGGATGCTCTCTTCCATGTACGTTGGTGGTTGCTTACATATTTTTACAATGGGAAAACTTGGCCGAGCAGGAAGATATAACACCGGATTTTTTACAGCATCCCCCTTTGTAATAGTCATGTTGCCTTCTTGACAGCCAATATATGCATCAGTTGTTGCCAGCCAAGGTTAGCCCAGAATCAAAGGATGCCCATCCAACCTACTCCTTGGGTTTATAACCAAGAAATCTACTGGATATTCCCATGAGTCAACAAAAATTGTGATATCTTGTAAAGTCCCTTCTGGTCTTACCATCGATCGGTCAACAAGTTCTAATAAAGTGGTGGTTGGTTCCAGGGCTGTAATACCAAGTGCTTGACAAGTTTATGTTGTTAATATGTTAATGGTGGCTCCTAGATCAACTAGTGTATTTGGAAAAGAGTGGCCATATATCTGAACTGTTACTATGGGGTTTCCAGGATCTTCGTACTTTATTGGAGTTTCCTCTCCCAAGAGTAAATCAGATAAGGTTCCTACAACATGGATAGTGGGTGAGGTTTTTACCTTCCTCACAGGCTTCCTTACACACAATTCTTTGATTGTTTTGGCATAGATGGGAATGTCTTGAATGGCCTGGAGGAGAGGGATCTTAATACACAAATTTTTTAGTTCCCCTACAAGATCGAAATCAGGGTAGGCGATCGGTTTAGGTATCGTTAGTCTTTCGGGGAACGGAGGAGAAGTTACTATAATTTTTTCAGGGTCATGATGTTGATCCATTTCTTCCCCTTGATTTGGTTCAGTATTATTTACAAGTGGTGCAATATGTATAGGTGGAGTTACATTTTCGATTGAAGGCTGATCCATGTTTTCCTCAGGGGTGATGACACGCCCTGACTTCAATATGAGCTCATTACATTCTTTCTGCTCAATCTCATACTCTGGGTTTTCGATAATCTATACCAACTCGATTGGTCTATTATTAGGATTCGGGTTTGGCTGAGTTGGTAACTGCGGCCGCAAAAGAGGTTGAGAATTCTGCTATAATGTATATGGAGCTGACAGTGCGGGTTGAGGCTAAGGGCCCATCCCCATAGGTACATTAGATATCCCCAGAGGTCACTGCCAATTTGTAGACCAATTTGGATTTTGAGAGGTGGAGGCAGGCCACTGGGATTGATAGGGATTGCCTTGCCAAACAGGAGTAAAAGGAGAATTCAGCCAGCCATTTCCTGGAAAAGATTGTGTTGGCCAAGATGTCATAGGGAATGGCAGGCTTTGCCAATTTGGGTAGGGTGATTGGCCTTGCCAGGCTACCCCAAGGTTCTGCTGTTGATTAAACTGTGAGGAAGGAAAGAATTGGGGTGCGTCTTGTGACATACCTGTAGGTTTAGCTTGCCATTGTCGACGCTGGTTCATCAGATATACCGGTTTTGTTTCTTCCTCTACTTCTTTGAATATTGCTTTCAGCCTGGGTAATGATGGACATTGTTCAGTGTCGTGATATTTAGTACAAATGGCGCACGTCTGAACCATGTCTAATGGGAATTCCCATTGGTTGTGCTTCTTTTGACAACATGGGAAGAAGATGGCCAAATTTTGTTCTACTAAAGCCTATTTTTGTTTAGCCTATAGGACATCTAGCTGTGTTCTAAGAGTGCCCAGGGTGTACATCTCAAAATCTTCCAGGAGGTTACCAATCTCCATCCATGTTACACCTCCACTATGTGGTTTGCTTCCTCTAAGCATTGGATCTCGGATTCCTGCTCCTGTATGTGTGCTTTCCCGCGAACACATGATACACAAACGAATAATCTCATCATAATCTTCCTAAGAACTATCTCCTTTTCCCATTAATTTTAGAGTTTCTACCCATTCCTCTTTCATTCCTTTAATTAAGATAGCTCTTAAGACTTATTTTGGTAGGGAAGTGTGTAGAGACCTCTGCAAATTATAATTAAATAATTCTACATATTCTTCTAGTGTTTCATTATCTTTTGCAGTCATCTTAAAAATATCATCTTTCAGTTCCCTAGTTTTACAAAAGTCCAGTATCTTTTAAGGAAGGAGGTTTTCATTTCATCCCAAGGGTTGATAGTTCACCCACCTAGATCCATAAACCATCTTAGAGTTGCCCCTTCCAGAGTGGAAGGGAATAGTTTTAGCTTTCGGGGGTCAGTGGTATAGTCATACCCTCTACAGAGGACATCAAACACAAATAGGTAATCATCAAGATCCTCTGTGATCATCCCATGGAAGGTTGGGATGCTCTGTAGAGGAATAGCCTTCATAGGAGCATTGGCCCCGTAGTCGACTATAGGGTACTCTAATTTCGAGGTTTGAGCTTGGGGTGGCTGATCTGCCATTTGGTCAAAGATGTGCCTATAATCTTCGGGGATTTCAAGGGGTGCTTCTAGAGTAAGTAGAGAGTTAGCAACCCAAGATGGCTTTGCAGCACTACCAAATTTTGGGATCTCAAGAGATCCTTGTTCAGACAGCTATGGTTCTACTTTAGCAGCCCCACTAGTTTCTCCTTTTCCTTCTCTTAAGTTACAAGATTTTCCCTCCTGTAGAGGATCAGAGTGTAAACTTATTGTAGCTTGAAGACTCTGTTCCAATCCTCCTACTTGGCTTTGAATCTCAGCGTAAGCTACAGATGGTGAGCCTGCTGCTTGAGGGATAACAGTATAACTTTTTCTAGGTATAGCCTGGAATCCTACTGATGCTTGAGACTCTGCTCTTCTTACGATTTCGTCTATAAAGGTCATTCTCCCAAGGTTCACCAATCCTTTGGGTTTTGTGGGTTTTGGTGGAGGATTCTTCTCTTTTTCTATTTTTCTATTTCTAGTCATTCATAAAAACAAATCTCTATTTAACCTCTAAGGTTTTGCTGTAAAGCGGGTAGGTAAGCAAGCACTTTACTTGCTAGGTACGTAGGTTCTTACCTTCCATTTTTAAAACCCAATTATTTCACAGCAAAAGATAAAAACAATCACTTGAAACACTCTCCCTAGCAACGGTGCCAAAATGTTGGCTCACTAAGATGTCTTTTTACAGGCAATCTCAATCCCTACATTAGTTGTCAACCCGAGGTAAGTCTTTTTATCTCAAGAGTGTCAGCATAGTATATGCAGTGAATCTAGAGGTTATCTAATGATGAATCATTGCAATCACTAATGAATAATTCTTCAATTCAATTCACACAATTCTGGAAAGAACTATCTATGGAAGAAATACTCTTAACACACTCTGTAATTCTATGCAACTTGTTCTGAAATCAATTGAAACTAAATGCAAATAAGAATCACACTTAGAATTGTTCAAATAGACTTAAGGCTAACTTACTCAATCAAGGAAAGAAACTATAACTATTGAACAACATTGTTAATCTATAGCAACCCAAGTTAACTTGCAATTCTCAATTGAACAACAATCGGTAATTGAACAGTAAACAGCAATTGAACAGCAATCGATAATTGAACAACGATCGAAAATTGAATGGCAAATAGCAATTAAAGATTTTTTAATAACACATGATCTATATTGCAATATGTAGAAGTTAATCAGTCTTATCTCCAAGATCTATGATAACATCAATTCGAAATGAACAACAATCTGCTATTAACACTAATTCACTCATTCAATCAAAGCACTACTTATGTACGTCACACGGCTTCACTCTGAATCTAATTGAACAGCAGTATGAACCAATATCACAATTCTTTATGGTAAATGAAATAACCAATGACTGAACATTAAATCAATAGCAAAGAATAAATATAAAAACTATAACACAAGGGAGCAGTAGAACTTCTCGTGACTGGGCCCAGAGTCGCCAGAAGCCTCCGCTTAATAAGAACTCAGAATATGAAGATGTATCAAACACAACCTTCTTTCATTAATGCAAGTAACAGCTTACAAAATCACTGAGATAACAGCATATATGTTTTCAAAAAGAATAATTACATATTATCAAAGTCTGAACCATTTCTAATTTCCTTTTGGCCCTATATAACATAAAAGAGAAACTAGATAAAAGTGAATCCTCATGATCAGGGGATCTTGAGGATTTCGCAATACATAATCTGATCATGTGATAAAATAGCATTATTCGAGTTGATCTTTCACTTCCTTGCCTACCCAAGACGCTATAGCTTTTCCCTTTTATGGCCTCGTGCCATTCTGTCAATTGAACGGCTTTTGCCCAATCTGCATCTCTACACACAAAGATAGCAAAAAATTAGTTTCTTGTACTAGATTTGCCTATTCTATCACCAAATGCCTTCATCCAACTTTAGCCGATATTTTCCACATTTTAATCTATAAACATAGATAATCGTATAAGGATGAATGGTAAATCAAGCATTTTACTAAAAGAAATCATATCTTTTTCCTGTCCCAACACCATGTTCGATCAACATATTCCTTTTTCATAAATAATCTATCTCAGTCTAGAAAACGGTTAAACTTATACTGAGTAGATGTCATTTACAATCCATTTACGCACTGAAAAGGACAAGTGCTCAGCAATCTTTTCATGTTTAAAGAGTCGGAAAAGAGCTTGAAAGCAGACCTCCTGTTTTTATTTTCTTTTAATGAGTCAAAAAAGGAAAATACTCGACAATCGTTTCATTTTTTACGAGTCAGAAAAGAGCTTAAAGGTGACTCGTCCTGGAGGAACGAGTGGTAAAAAGGGTAGCAACTGGTTCCAGCAATGGTGGCACTGCTCAAAACATGTTGATTTATGTGAAGAGGCTAGCTAATAAAACAACTCATTGTAATTGTTCCTCAAAAAGGGTAAAACAACCAAGTGAAAGCGTATGATCGGCCAAGCAGATAGTGACAATGGAAAGAGAAAATCCAAGCCTCATCTGATGGAAGAGGATGATAGAATGGCAATCACGAGGGTTAAAATGGAGATTGGTTCATTTTTACACAAGCTTGAACCATAGGGAACTATGCTTGGATTCAGTTTCATGTTTACACAAGCTCGAAACAAAAAACTATGCTTGGATTCAGTTTCATTTTTACACAAGCTTCAACCATGAAAAAACTATGCTTAAGATTGGTTTACATGCCCCCAGCATGATGACTCGATTCTAGGTGCGTGCCCCCCAAGCTTCATTACATTCACCTAGGTAGACTACTCGTAGCTATCAGGTGGATGGAAAGAAGGTTCATTTATGAGATCAAGTGAAAGACTTGACTGGGATTTTACGAGATCTAATCAAAGACTCTAATTGGAACTTTTCTCCAGGGGACATTGTTTCATTTTTTAATAAGCTTGACAGAAGACAAGGAACAATGCTCAGATTCCTTGTTTCATTTTTTAACAAGATTGACACAAGACAAGGAACTATGCTCTAGGACCTGTTTCATTTTTTAATGAGGTTGACATAGTAAGATAAATATCCTCATATTCCTTGTTTCATTTTTTTTAACGAGGTTGACACAAGAGAAGGAACTATCCTCATATTCCTTGTTTCATTTTTTAACGAGCTTGACACAAGACAAGGAACTCTGGTCATATCCTTTGTTTCCTTTTTTAACGAGGCTGACACAAGACCAAGGACTATCCTCATATTCCTTGTTTCATTTTTTAACGAGGTTGACACAAGACCAGGAAATATCCTCATGATTCCTTGATCACGACCCATAAGAGGTCATGACTTCCAAGAGGTTGTCATCAGATGGGAGATCAATTCTCTGGAAGGGATACGTAGCAAGGAATTCATTAGAGAGATCTGTTTCCAATGCCCCCAGTACATAATGCACAACATCACGGAGTTGATCGTCAGTTGATGTAGGCATGGAACAGGTTGCCACATAATTGACCCGTGGCGAGGACGATACCATTGGGACAAAAGGACCATTTAGGGAAGATGGTTGACTAGAAACCATATTTGGACTAGGAAATCAAAGCTGGTCAATGGTGACAATTCTGCCTTCATGCGGGAAACACATCACTCGAAAGAGTGTTGAAACAATAGCTCCCATGTCATAAGCATAGTCGCGCCCAAGAAGTAAATTCTAGTCTACAGGTCCTTTGACTACCATCACATTGAGATGAACAATTTTTCCTCCCAAAGTAATAGGCAACTAAGGAAGGATCCATAATGGTTGACTGGTTCCTCTATTAAAAGCCAATAGATTCTGGGTAAGAGGCATAAGTGGGGGAAAACCGAGTGCCTGCCAAGCAGTGGAGGAAAGGATACTCACAGATGCACCTTCATCTATAATAGTGCCAGATACAATCATATTATAAACTTGTAGTATGATATCGAAAGGCACATAATAAGGAAGACGGCATCTTACCAGTCAATTCCAATCAAAGGAAGTGACCAAACTACTTGGAGGGGGTACCGTAAGAATGGTAGAATTGCCCCATTGAGTTACGAGAATGGGAGGATTTTCCTCCTATCTTGATGGAACAGGAGGGTTGCCTCCAAGCTCATTTGAATTTGAATAAATGAAAAGAACCTTAGTGGTATCATACTCACTCTCTACGAGAAAGGTACAATTAACTGAAGGTGAAATTGGGTCAACTGTTTCCTCAACCTGTGATTGGTCAAGTATAGACTCATGGGATTCACATTTAGAGAGAGTGGATTTGACCGACGGTTGATTTGGATCAGTCACTTCATCAACTAGTGAAGGATTAAGGGAGAGTCTCCTGTAACTAGATGGAAGTCGCTACGGAGAGGCAGGACATTTATCCAACACTTTTTTGGCTTCATCCAGATAGGGACAAAGGTGAATGGGGTGATTCCCTGCGCATAAACTACAGGGAGCCTTAACTTTACCCTTCTTTCCATGAACTTTACTACCACTAGTTGATGGTGTGTCACCAGCATGATCTCCAGAAATTAATGACACAGGATGATGTGAATGAGAAGACCATTCTTCTAAGATTTGAGGAATACCATAACAGTTTCAAAGAAGATGGTCTCTCGTACAAAGTTTGCAAGGATATTGAAGTTTGTGAGGCTTATCGGACGGTTTCTCATCAAAAGTTTCATTCAAAGCAATGGTTGCTTGGTTGCCCCCCTGCTGAATTTTCTTCTTCTTCTTCTTCTTCCCTTTATTCTTCTTCTTATCCACCTAGTTACTAGTGTCAATACTCTCACTAAGCGAAGAGGAAGAAGGGGAGGAAGAAAACACTGATGAAGAAGGTAAAGAGTCAACTTTAGAATCAACTGGAGGTTTATTTTGTCTAGTTGTAGGTATATTCAGTTACGGGGCTAAGGATTTTGAGAACAACCATACTGGAAAGGCGATGGTAAGTCCCGGAAGGGACAATGTAGCCATATAAGGAGCACTAATATTTCCGAAAGGAGGAAAAGGACTAGGATTCCCATCAAAAGGAATTCCTTGATCGGTGGACTCCGGAGTTGTTGCCATATGTCTCAACCTAAGATCAACTAAGGAGTGATGTGGAGGATGTTATCCATGGTCAATTAATTTTATTTTAATCAAAATAACATAACAAAATAAAAGAGGGATAATCTAGGCAAAAGGATTACCAAGTAACTGTGAACTGCAATATACTGCCTCAGTAAACCAAGGACTTAACATACGTGCAGGCAATCTCCCCGAATGTTGTTTTTGGTGTATCACAGTATACAAGGCGGCTGACTTGGTTACCTATGGATGGATAGAAATGTAATGTAGTCATCCCATATATACCTGAAAGTATGTGGAGGCCCAATCCGTGTTAGCGCTGTCTAATGTGAAACCGCACAGTGAGAGCATTCCTTTATACTTTTCGTACTATAACACTGCCCTATATACCTGAAAGTATGTGGACGAGCTACAATATACTTATATACGTGGAATGAGCTATCACACTTGGAATGTATCACAGACAATTAGCGAGAACTTCTATGTTTAACGATGCCGAAACACGTCTCTAGCCTAGACCTCTAAATGTTATGTGTTAAGTTACAATGCTCCATTAGGTTAATTGAGATAACTTTTAAGTTGATCTTCTTAAGAATTTTCCTTTCAAGGTTCACCACGTGATGTATGTTTGCAATTCCTAGAATGCAACTAACATGAGAAACATTATTTCATTCAATTAACAATGAAAACCGTAGCTAGTAAGGGATAGAGCAATCAGATCTTTGACAAAGAGCAAAGACCACACCTAATGCAATTTCCCTAGCTATTCCTATTAGGTATTCACAAACTACAATATGCACAATGCAAATTTTTCTTTTGAGTCCCTTTAATGTTTAGATGAACAAAAAGAAACTAAATGCACAAATGATCAATCAATTCTTTTCACAAGAAACAAAGACTTTACAAAAGTTTCTTTTTCAAAGAAATGAAGACTTTACGACAATTCTTTTTCAGAAATGTAAAGACTAATCAATGTAAGTTAACTTTGACAATGAATTGATAATGATAAAGAAATCACTTAAGAAACACTAAACAATAAAGGCCAAAGTAGGTGTAGGAGAAGAAATACAAATTGATTTCAAAACCATAAGAAACATTGATCTTTCAGCAAACAAAATCATAAGTAAATTTGGGAAAAATCAAGCTAAAGGTGGATTTTTAGTAAGGAGGATCAGCGTAAACCACAGTGGGATATAGTGCGCTTCAGTGCACTATCTCTAAGCCAAGGGTGCTCTGCAGTGCACTGTGTTAAGACCAAGACTGCGTTGGTGCCAGAGAGCCCAATCAAGAGACATCTAATCACAATTTTTTGACCAAAAACACTTCAAAATGACTGAAATAAGATCAATAAAGTCAAGAAAAGTCTACTAGGATGTAATATGATGAGGGTAAACTACTAGGAATGACAGTCATTCCCCATTATGGTCACCAATTTGTTATATGGAATTTGTATCTACAGATAAACACATTTTCCCTAAGTGGGTAGCTACACTTAGAACAACAGAAAGAAAGTAGTTTAACCTTTTCCTATAGTAGATAGATGAGATGAAGGAGCTTACTTGTAGTCTTTGTTTCCTTGATCTCCTTTGGATTGCTCATGTTTCTCCCGCTTGAACTGAATCCGCTCAATTGGTACCTGTATCAATAGAAATAGAAACGACTACGATCAAAGCATACATGATCCATCTACTATAAAACATTCAAATCGACAACATTGAAACACATAATCATCATAGACATGAACAAGAATATGAGAAAAGGAATAAACAACTTTATTAATGTAGAAGGAAGAGTTTCACCCAATGCAGTTCAATCCCGTGTCACTCATCCAGCTTCAGTCCAAACCTCGTCACACCAAAAGCACACCAATCTAGCAGCATAACATTACTTGACATGAACTCAAATATCAAACCAATAGTATTTCTCTACAATATTCAAATTCTAACCCCTGATCACTATGATGAGTGGTCAATTTATAGGAAAATGTAGGTGGTTATGTCATAAATTGGGAATTTAATGGTTTTCCAAAATTGGAGCTAGTTTCCATGGAGAAAGGGATGAGAGGATAGAGGGATAATTGATCCATAGCCTATCCAAAGTCAAGCTCATAGGATGAGATAAGAGTTGGGCATCCTTCTAGAATGCTCTAGAATCAAGGAATATTCCCAGAATCCTATGCCAAGTTCGCTCATTCTCGCCCAGCGCAGGTATAAGTGAGCCTAAGTGCACTGCAGTGCAGGTATAAATGGGCCTACCTACTCTGCAGCATAGTTTACCCTGACCAAGGCTACGCTGGTGTCCTAAGGAGGCATTTCAGCAGGGTTCCAAGCTAGGAAACTTTCATAGATGGAAGCATTCAATTTGATGACTTTTCTAGGGCATGTAACAACTGAATTAGGGTTTGATGAGCCCTAATTGTACTAATCTGATTGTCGGGGGTGATGTTCACAAATAGACTTGTAATAATATCTAGCTTCACAATTCGAACTTGATTTCACTCTCATTGCATGCATGGCCAGCACTGTAATGGGAAGCATGTGGTATCTCGACAGTGGTGCCTCGTTCCATATGACGGGGAATAGAGATCTCTTCAGTGACTTTGAGGAGAAAGACCTCAAGCAGAACATAGAGTTTGGAGATGATGGGAGGTATAGCGCGACCGACATCGGTACAATTACCTTTCAGAGGGAGTCTAGCTCCCCTCTCATAATCATAGATGTGATGTATGTTCCAGGACTAAATAAGAATCTTGTTTCCATTGCAGTATTGGAAGACTGTGGCTACGATGTGTTTTTTAGCAAAGGAAATGTTTCCCTTAGACACATCGCTACAGGATAGGTGAAACAAATAGGTGTGCGAGTCAAGAACCTCTATGCACTTGAGGTACAAGATGCATGCAAATCCTTGAGGAGAAATGCAAAGGTTAGAGACTTGGTGGTTGAGAGGGAGCATGAATTACCTCTCAACATGCAACCTCAAATGTAACCCCAAAAGTCACCTCAGAAGCAGCCTCAACAAGTTGTGGAACAACCACAATAGGAGAAGCAGACAGGAGACTGAGTTGAGACATCCACTCAAGCAGAGACCTCCGGTAGGGGGAAATTTCGAGCCAAGTGGCTAGAGGGAGCACATGCAGCCATACCTCCGGGTGAGAGGTGGGGCAATGTGAAGCAATAGTCCCAAGATTGCATAAATTTGGGCAGGGTCCATTGAGATGTTTTGTCCCATGCATAATTACCTTTCTACAGGAGCCCATAATACACAACAGTAGGATGGATTAGTGGCAGTTGATGCAGTTAGATGTCAGAGTGACATAGGCAAAGACTAGCGGTAGTCAAATACTGCTGAGCGCAAAGCAGAGTTGGAAGCAGTGCAGAGTCAGCAGAAGCACAGATTTTTTAGTAGATAGTGCAGTGTCTAGTAGCAATCAGATTTTGGTGACAGATGCATCATACTGATTCAATTTGGATGAATTTTCAATTTCATAAGTTGCAGCAACAAGAGAAGTATTGCATGCAAAACAATCCGAAGGTACAAGATCGTGATAGAGTTGAATTTGTTTCTTATTGAGAGGGAGTGTTGTTGGCTTGAGGGGCTTGGACTCGGGTTCAGAGTTAGTTGTGCTACCAACAAAACCCTACACTAATGGCCATTTTGGCAACAGTCCACTTAGCGCAAACTGCAGCCTCACCTGAGGCAATATTGGGGGATGCTAGAACCAAGTTTCTGCATCCATAAGGCTATGTGATGTAGTAGTGGGGTGTTTCCTTAAATTAGGGCCCAATCCGGCCTTCATGAACCCTTATCTTACGAATCACAGACTTAAAGTGATTTTTACTTAATTAGATCTATGAACTTTGCCTAAGTGTTCTAACATGCATAAGTTAATATACCAAAGTAGATTTGAACCTTCACGATGCAATTAAAACAACATGAAATCATAGTTGAGCATAAAAATATAAAAACATATGAATATACAAAGAACGCACACATTTGCTTCAAATTTTCTTTATTACTTCAAATAGTCAATACATACACTCCTTATGACCCTACACACACATTTGCAGGGGTCCGCGCACTCAGCTGCGAGCTTACCAAGGTCTTCACGCACTTAGCTGCAGGAGCTTTCCCCTTTGCCAGAATACAGACGTACAGACTCGAAATATTACTGATCAACTTTTTGTAAGCCTAGACTGACTTCTAATGACTCCTAGATGACTCCCTTTTATATATTTTACATTACATTACCATGGTCGGCGAACCATGGGCATAGTTCATTGTATAATCAAAGCAGCCCATCCCTTTACAAAATAAGGGGCTTTGACCTTCTTAAAATCCCATTTGACTCTTAATGTTCTGTGCACTGTGATCCTCATATTGCGGAGACCTCACAATATTACAAAATTTGACTCAAAACTTAGACCTGGGGGTCCCTATCCCAATAGGCCCCCAACACAAAGATGTGACTCATCCTGAGTCACTCTGCTAGTACATCCTCAACGTGCGCTTTGTGGCCGTTGAATTCTACCTTCAATGCTTAAAGCTATGTTGTGCACTACACAGTGGCCGGCTGAACCTCCTCGACAAACTTCTCAGTGATTAGCCCCTCGATTTCTAAGCTAATGGTCCTCTACATTTGTTGCATTCCTTTCATTTTACTCTCGACAGACTGAGAGAGTTGTCTAGCTTCGTGAGCCTAAGGTTACATTCTTGCTTAAATGATTGAGGCCTTTCGTCGTAGCTCATTTATCTAAACCTGAAGGGCCTTCCCTCCCTGGTGTCTGGAGAACCATTGCATAAGTGCTAAGGCCCATGCTATTGCTCTGATTTCGTCAAACTGCAGTTGTTTTTCCCTGATGTCTGCTTCAATCTTTTGTACATGTGGGTCCTCCTACAACGCAGCCCACATCTCCATGGTGTTTTCAAAAATCTGGCTGCAATCCTTAACTACAGCTTCTAGGACTTCCATATATGCCTTAATATCAGCCTCCCACTACTGTCCAACCTCTGGAGGTGTTGTTGGTTATAGCTTCATCTACAGCTCTGCAACCTGTAACCTGTATCTGCATTTCAAATTTGATTCGTTCAACCTCCGCTTTGGACTCCTTCACTGCGACTGCCAGCTTTTGGAGCCTCTCTTCGGAAGCTTCTTCAGCCTATATGAAGAGCTCTAGAAGCTCAATGCAAGTCTGAGTGATGGTGTCCTCTAGCTCCTGCCTACGCGTAGTGGTTGGGTCTCTATCCTGCATCACCCTGGTAGCTTCCTCGGTTAACTGCTCATTGTTCTTGATGTCCTTAATCACGTAGAATGTTCACTCCTCTTGGATTTTTAATTCAGCAGATACACCCTAGTGGAGTTTATGTAATGGCTGAATGGGTAGCACCGCTAAGTTCATCCTTGAGTTTCTTCCATATGGCCCTATTGCCTGATTCAGAATGGTAGGAAAGCACAGTGACCCTTCTGGAATAGGCACTATGTGGATCTCTATGGTGACCACCAACATTGAATGCAATGCTGGTGTCACACTTGTCATTGCCACACTTTCTTGATTCTCTCTCACCTGAAACACACTCTCTTGAATCGCACTCGCTTGCACTTGTAGCTCTTTGAGGCTCTATTGGACCTATGACAATACTGACTTGTACTTATTCTTGATGTGTCCCTATGTATCCTCAGTGATTGAGTGCATAGTGTCCCCAATCTCATCGATGTCCCCCTCCGTGATGGCCATCGACTCAATGCTGGAAGTCTTGTCAGACTTTTGCTTCTTATGTGCACCTCCCGCAGTGGATTTATTCCTCTTCTTTATTATGAAAGGAGACTCAATATCTTTTGTCTCCTTCAAAGGGTCTGTTCCACCCCACTCTGGTTCCTCTATGTCTGGCTCCTCTACGCCTACACGCTTTGGCTTCTGCACAGTATTCTTCCCAAGGTCCATAATGACCTTCTAAGTTACCTTCTTAGGGTCTTCCTTCACCGTACCTTTGGTTTTGTTGGTCCCTGCCTGGTCTCCTTTGACTTCCTTGCTAGTGTCTAGCCACACACTTGACCAGTTAGAGACTATGGAAAAAATGTCCTTCTCTGTGAACAAATAGGGAAACTCACACCATATTCCTTATGCACCTTTCTTCGCATGTATATGTACATCGTGGAAATCATCTTTTAAGTTCCCAACTCCACAGTATTGATAAAATAACATCAATGATAATTGTGGCTTCTGGTTGACCATGGTGCACAGATCCATCTCAAATAACATCCAAAATTGTTTATTTTCCACCACCTAACTAGGATCCTTTGATACCCACAGTGAAGCATACCTCGCAACTTCACACAAGTTTGGATCTACATCAGGGAACTGCGACTCGTCGGGGATTCTCTAGGCTATTAAAGCAATTAACAACAACAACCATGCATACTGGAATGATTTCCCCTCTTCCTGGGCTTCGCGATAATCATCTAGAAACTCATCGTAGAGGTATCCTACCCAATTAAACTGTACCCCTTGAGTGCACTGTGCAGCCAAGTGAATGAGTGGGGCTGGCACCTCATCTTTCCTGCACTTCTTCATAACTTTTTCAGCCAGAATGGATGCAGCAAAGGCGACAGTCTGATCAGAAATTGAGCTAACAGTGTAGCCTCGCGACTTCTTGACAACATGAAAATCCTTCTTCACTTGATCCGCGAGATTCTTTTCTTGAGACTTGCCAACAAAAGCGGTACCAAGGTCAACTCTTGCACATGGCAGTGTGGTGATCCTTCTGATCAGCATAGCGTCAATGAATGTTGGGAGCGGGATCCCCCAAGGGCAGTTTTGGGGCTAAAAGCCCATGTTTAAGTCAAATTTTTGTAATATTATTGTAAAGACTTCTCATTTTGTGGTCACGGAGCGCGAAGGTGTTATGTGTCACAAAGGGTAGTCCGCCCTTAGTTTTGTAAAGTAAAGTTAGCTGTAAGATATCTACCCATGGTCCGCAAACCATGGGATTGTATAAAAAGAGCTAAGTAGTTAGGAAAAAAACATGTAAGAGAATCGTAGTTTTAGAGCAAGAAGTCTAAGTCTTGGGTTGTAGCATAGGTAGAGGCTCTGTAGCTAAGTGTGCAGAGGCCTAGGGTAGAAGTCCGCAGCTAAGTGCACGGGCCCTTACAACTGTGCGCGTAGGGTGGATAGAGTCTGTAAACACTTGGAAGATATTAATAAAAGGAGTTATTCTACAATTTCTGTGTCTTTGTTCTGTCGATGTGTTTGGATATTTTATGTATGACTTTCCTTTATTATGCTTATACGATGTGTGAATGAATGCCATTACATTGAATAATTGAATGCAATTACGAATATCTGTGTGTGCGATGATAACTTTAAGTAGTTGACAAGAAAAGAAAGTCACTTAGGGTAATCGAGGAATCTGCACGGTGCGCTGCCATAACAACATGAAAGTACCTGAGCCCTAGGTTAGGGCTGCGCGAAGGTCGATCGTATACTTTTGCGAAGGTATTGAAAGCTAGAATAGAGAGTTTGTCTTACCAGCCCTAGAACGGGACCACCTACACGAAAGCAGGTGTCATGCGGAAAGAGTCGATTTTGCGGACAAAACCAACCTCCCTAGAAGCTTAAGGCTTTCTAGTGACAAACAAGACAATTAAGAGCAATCCTTCTCTAAATATGCATTTACAATATAAGAAATCAAGTGTTTAGATCCTACCTGTAGTCCACCGTTGTTGTAGTAGTCCAGCCTCGTCGATCCGGATGAGCTCCTCCTTCTCTTCGAAACCTGCATTCACTAACAATCAAACGATTAAATAGCACCTGAATATCTCATAAAATAAAACATATTTAACATACAGACCAAGGAGTATATGAAACAACTCATAAATGAAAAATTGTTGAGAAGAATGGACTTATTTGTATTAATAGGAAACAAAAGAAACCATTACAACCTGAGCCTTGGTGTTGTGCAGGTCCCTCCCAGGGTCCAACAAGAGTTCTCCTTTACTTTGATCAGCTCACCCACTTCCAAATGAAACAAGAAAGGATGGGAATCTCTCCTCACAAGCTTCTACAAGGAAGTCCTAATTCCAGCAGCATCTACCCTTAGGAATGTTCAGCTTTCAACCTCTCTTCCCTCTGGCCCAATGCCTGTATTTATAGTGCTTCGGAGGAAGTTAATTAGGTCCACCATGAATGGGATAAGCCCCTCTTTCAATGGGATAGCTCCCCTCTTCATTGGATAAGTTCCTCTTTCTTTGGGGTGCATGAACCATCTGGAGGCGCTCAATACACGTCAAACCATCTTCTAGAATGCTCTAGATTTGACCACAAGTAAATTTTTTAAGATGAAACTCGCGCCTTTTGACCTTTACAGGGGTACGCACCCACCCCTTTACATACAGAGCGTACAAGTATGCAGGTATTGTGAACTTGGGTTGCGTACACGCAGGTAAGGCTGAGAGAAACTGCGTACCCAGAGATAATTGACTTTAAATGACTTTTCTCTCTTTCTTGGAGTTTGACATGAAGAGCAGAGGCATGAGACTTGCCAAGGAGGATAGTATGACAGTGGATGGAGCCATACTAACTGCAAATAGTCATGGTGACATTTTTTGGTGTAACAGATTGCCCCCTAAAGTGCGAAGCCTGTAGTAGATTAGGGTTTTATATAATCTAGGAAGGGTGAAGTACTTTATCATTTCAAGGATTATCTTGTGGAGAGCCTGGTCAGAACCTGCAAATATTCAACACAAAATACATATATAAGATGATATCATCGCTGAGGTAGGCATTCCCATACTCATATTGAAAACTTTAACTAACAATCTAGCTACTGCTCTGATACAGGAATGATTTTGCAGTACATCACAATCATAGACTCATGTAGACATAGTATGGATGCAGCCATCTGTTTATGATTAGTCTACTATATAATGAATACAAAACTCCTCGCAGCCTGGATGGTGGAAACTAGATCCAGGGTCTTCATTTCTACTTCCCAAATTGGTACGATTCTATCCATGCGAATAAATGAGTTGATGTCGAACATGGTAGAAAACACTTGATTACCAGTCGATGATGTAAACTATTAACAAGTGTGAGAGAGACCACTAGTGATGTCAATGGTTCTCAAAGTACCCAGTACAATCCATAATATGCGAATGAATGGGTTGATGTCGAACACTTCACGGAGTCCTTTGATCGACAGTCAATGATGTAAACTGTCGTCAAAGGAGAGAAACCTGCCATTGATACATGCAGACTTCAAGGTACTGACGATTTCTAAGTCATCTTTCTAGATAATGTGCTGATGTCGATAGAAAGTGACCCGTTGCAGGCAAGCCCACAACACGAAATCATAGTTCAAGTTGAAGAAATTTTGCTGTAAGGACTGACTCAGGGATGGTCAAAATGGATGACAAGTATTTTGCATATGAATGGTTTATTTGCAGAGACCTCTTGAACACATAACGACACGACCGATGGCTTGGCGACGATTGACCCAAAGTTAATACCCAGAAACGGTTGAAGAATTTCAAAGTGGTTGAATCAACTTTAAGGCAAAGGATTTCCCAACCCAGGTGAATGAAAAGTGTCGTGTTCAAGAGCGGTGATAAGGTTCTTCTGTAACAAAGGATAACAAATAGGTTCATTCTTCTCTCTTTTCCCCCACCATTTCTGGCAAGTACCTCTTTATTTTTTACAAGCTTGAGGAGGATAACATATGCTTGATTATAAGCTCATCCTTCGGATGAGTCCAACTTAGTTTAGATTCAGACCCTAAGAAGGAGTGGTCCGTTCCTGTTTGTAATCGAACAGGTCCTTTACTGTGAAATTTGAACGAGTCTAGCATAGGAGAAACTCGGCGTTTTTCAATTTTAGAGAGTCTGAAAAAACTAAAGAAGACTCCAGGGTTGAACTTTTTCGTAAATTTGTGTCTCCCAAGCCCGAAAAAGTATAAAATAATACCCGAGAGAACCACTTGATCTTGCGACCAAGGAGTACTTTCATGATTAGTGCCTTTGACTTGAAAAGTAAAAAGCGATCAAGGGCATGTCATTTTATTTCCAGTATCAAATTTGAAACGAATAAAATCCGACAATATTTTCGTGTGTTTACGGTCAGAAAAGGGCTATAAGAGGACTGTCTTTTAATTCCATTTTAACGAGTGTAAAAGAAACGCTCGGCAATCTTTTCATGTTTTAGGAGTCAGAAAAGGGCTTAAAAGATGACTCTGATTTCTTGGTTCGTGAAAAATGATAATTTTCCCTGAAAGTCCTTTTGTCCTGCACAAAAACAACACATTACTCATACCTGTTTGAGATAGGAAAAAATACATTGAAAAATATCCTTTCATGGTGAAAAATAAACAAACTTAACATTTATTTATCCAAAAAACCTATAAAAAGACCCTTTACCATGTCATTTTTACCATTTTACTGTTGAGGGAGAGAAAAGGGCTTTTGGCAAGAAACTTCCTGTGGACTTTGCGGAGAATCCGACCGTCGGAATTGAGCGTCGTCTCTTTCAGGTATTTCACAACATCCTCCTCTTTGTTTTCATCCGTTTAGAATTTCATTTTAAGCCCTAGTTTGATTTTTTGGGGGCTTTGGGGTTTCAAGATCTGCTTTTCGGGGTACGCAGGTGCCCCATGGGTGACCTGCGTACCCCGAAATTTTCTCCATTGGGAAAATGGCGGGTGTACACAACTTACCTTCAGAGCAGCTGCGTACCCACGCTCTGTTTCTGAAAGCGGGGTGCGTACTCCGCGCAAAGCAAATTTAAAACCCCAAATCTCAAAACTAAACCATTAATTTTTGATTTAATGAATTCTAATGGATGTTTTCTGGTGTGTAGATTGCCCACCATGCTTGATTGGCGCGAAAGAGAACACGAAGATGTCGATTTGGCCGCAATAGGTCATCAACCTTCCATTGATGCTTTGAAGGCATGCGGTCTCTACAAATACTGGGCCATACCTGGCATGAGGGCCCAGGTGCCATTCTTAGAGTGGCTGGTTGAAAGGTGGAACATTCAGGATCAATGCTTTTACATCGGAGGGCACCAGCTCAAGATAGAGCCCTCAGACATATATTTTCTCACTGGTTTGCCGAATAGGGGCGAGCAACTGTCTCTGTTCAGGACTAGGCCGGGTGGCCAATCCCTTGCTAGTCTCCAGTTAGAGTGGTGCAATAATCAAAATCAGGAGAAGGGGATAGAAATCAAATACATATCCCGACCTGAACTTATGGTAATTGCCTTTACAGTTACCAGACTTTGCGGGGCTGCCGCTTTGCACATAGCCACTGGATCCCAAATGCGGATGGCTATTGATTGCTTCTGAGGCACCATTTTCAACTGGTGCGATGCTGTGTTGGCCAATATGAAGGGCCAACTGACTAGGGCAAAGAACGGGCAATTGAAGACCTTTGGGTATGGGCCTTTAGTTGTGAGCTTTGCCCTAGAGAGAGTTCCGATGCTGATCCCGCAGCATCTCACTGTTGAGGTTGGGCCTCCTCGGGAGCCTAAGTTGATGCGGTGGGTTGCGGTGATGGCCCAGCATCCTGATGAGGGAGCGGGAGTTGTCCGATTTCCTGCGGGTTACTTTCATTGGTTGGAGAACCAGGTCTTTGCGATCCAGGATTTTCCTTATGCCGCAGTGGATTTTCGCGGTGATCCGGACATGGTTCTTCCACAGGGAGAACAATGGGACGACAGAGGTACTTCATTTTCCACAAGTTTTTAAATTATCTATTTTTTTGTTTTTTATATATCATCTCAAAACTGACAGTAAAAATTTTCAAAATGCAGATGTAGGCCCACGGCGTCCAGCCAATCTCCGGGCTTTTGAGAGGAGACAACCAGCTGCACCGGCACCGGTCCCACAGGACGAGGCTGCAGAGACACTAGCTGAGTTGGAGCAGGATCTAGAGCGTCTGACGGCGGATATACCAGAGACCATTATAGATGATATTCCTATCAGACTTCAGCGCTATGTAGTCGCAGTCCAAGGACCTTTTAGGAGGTTCTTGTGTAGAGTAGCCCATGCAGTGGTGTCATATAGGGAGCACCACCAGTGATTGGATGGTCACTTTGTAGACACATGTGACATTTTGGCTTTTTTGTACTTATCATTTTTGCCGATCATAAGGTGTTTTTCAACCTATGATCGAAGACGATGTATATTTTTGACACACTCCTATCTATATATATATATATATATATATCATTATTACCGGCTTATTTTGTTAAACATGTGTGATGAAATGTTTGTAAATTTACATTTATGATTATTGCAAATGTCTATTTAACATTCGAGACGCAATTGCATCTGCTAATGTATTTAAAGACCTTGGAATATGCTGATATTCAATGTAATCAAATTCACGTTCCAAGAGACGCACCCTCAAAAACAATCTTAATAACACTAGATTTCTAATGGAATAGACTCTATTAAGCTGTAATACAATGAGTTCAGAATCTAACCTCACTATCAAACTCCGAATCCCAAATGAAATAGATTCAGATAATAACTCAATCACTGCACTGTATTCTGCAATGTTGTTTGTTGTTTGACCGAGGCTCACCCCATGCATAGAAACTAACTCGTCAGAGGGCGAATAGATAACCCAAGCTGCGGAAGAGATATTCTGTGTACTACGACAAGCACCACCAGCAAATCCAATGTATGTTTGGAGAGGCGTCGACATCTGCAATATCAAGAGTAAAACCAAGATAAGCCAAAATAACGACGAAAAACACACTCTCTAAGCTAAGCACACTGTCTAAACTAACAAACACACCAGCTAGAAAGAAAAACCTAACCTAACTAAAATCTCCATACCCATCTTTTAAGCATAATACCTCTTTAGGTAAAGTCCATTTCTGGGTTTACCCAAAGAGTCCCCGTCAAAGTCTACCAGCTCATAGGCCCCTTTTGCTAGCTTTCGCTTGACAATATAGGGCCCATGCCACATAGGAATGAATTTTCCAGCACCTAATTTATCATTAGCTTGATCATATAACAACACTAGGTCTCCTTCCGAAAAATTGCGAGGGGTCACATTCCAGTCATACTGAGCTTTCATACGTTTTGCGTGAGTCTCGATTGCTAAAGCAGCTTCACGTCGAGTCTCATCTAATTTAGCTAAGTATAACAAACGCTTCTCCTCTTCAGAAGTAGCTGGGAGTAATTCGATGGCCATTTGCAGTGACGGGATTTCGCATTCAATGGGTAACACTGCTTCCAAACCATAAACTAGTTGGAAAGGAGTGAACCCTGTTGATGTTTTCACTGAGGTTCGGTATGCCCAAAGCGCTAAAAATAACATGTTGTGCGAATTTGACCGATGAATACCAATGATTCGTCGGATCATGATAACTAGAACTTTGTTGATGGACTCAACCAGACCGTTTGCTTGGGGATAATAAGGAGTAGAACTATCATAACGTAAACCAAGCTGGCCTGTAAGTTCTGTCATCATAATGTTTCGAAAATGGTGCCCATGGTCAGTGATTATCGCTTTTGGGACACCAAACCTAGCAATAATGTGATTGAATACAAAAATTGCAGCTGTCTTGCCGTCTGCCTCGAATGTAGGCATCGCCTCGGCCCACTTAGTAAAATAATCAACCGCAAGGATGATATACACATGCCCCCCGGCCGAGTGAGGGTTACAAGTAATAAAATCGATACCCCATTTGGCGAAAGGACCAACGGAAATTATAGGGTGGAGAGGAGCAGGTGGCGCGCGCATCTTTCGATCAAACACTTGACAGTTGTGGCATTTTCGGACCGCAATAATACAGTCTTTAAACAAGGACGGCCAGAAATAGCCAGCGCGCAATATCTTTTGGGCTGTGGCATACCCAGACATATGACCGCCACACGCTCCAGAGTGACAGTCATTCAAAACCCTTTCAGCTTCCTCGTGAGTTAAGCAACGTCGAAAAATCAAATCCGCCCCACGACGATAAAGAGTATCTCCAATAATTTTGTATTGTTGGGATTGGAATCGAATTTTCCGACGCTCCGACTTTGAAATTTCGGGCCGAAAGGATTGGGTCTGGAGATAGACGATTATATCCCCATACCACGGATCTAAAGTGCTGATAAGAAACAAAGATTCGTCTGCAATGGGCTCCTCTGCCACTGTTTCCGTGTCAGCACGCGGGAAATCACACATTAACTCGGCAAAGACTAAGGATTTCTTAGACTTGGATTTCTCGAACTCCAAGTCGAACTCCTGCAGGATAACGATCCATTTGGAGTACTTGCCCCCTAGCAATTGTTTAGTCAAAATATAAATCATAGGGTTGCAATCCGAAATCACTGTAGTTTTACGGAGTAGAATGTAGTGACGAAATCGCTGGACAGCTTGAACGGCTGTGAGTGCCAACTTTATCACATGCGAGTACTTTAGCTCGGTTGGATTTAACGTCCGACTAAGGTAATATATCACATGTTCCATTCCGAATTCATCTTCCTAAACTAAGACCATTCCAATGGTGGAATGGGAGGCGGCGAGATACAAAAAGTAATCCTGGTTGTAGTTGGGAGGATGCAGCAACGGTGCATGGGTCAACGCATGCTTAAGTGCATCAAAAGATTTCTGAGCTATCTCATCCCAAGAGAATTGAGCGTTTTGTTTCAACAACCGGGTGAAACCCTTTGTAACCTCGGCGTAGTTAGGAATGAATCGACGTAAAAAGTTTGCTTTCCCCTGCAAACTTTGGAGTTGGCGAAAACTCGAAGGAGGAGGTAACTTGATGATAGCTTCTACCTTCGAGGGATCGACGTGGATACCGGCTTTTGAAACTACAAATCCTAGCAATCGTCCCACTTCTATGCAGAAGACACATTTGTGTGGGTTCAACCGAATTCGATAATGTCGACACCTCATAAAAATAGCTCGTAAGTGGACAAGGTGATCAGTTCGATGTAAAGAATGAGCAGGCAAATCATCGAGATACGGTTGCACAATGTGTTTGATGTCGTGAAACGCATAAGACATTGCTCGTTGAAAAGTGGCTCCGGCATTCTTAAGTCCAAAAGGTAATTTGCACTAAGCAAATGTCCCCCAAGGACAAATGAAAGCCGTTTTTGGTTGAGTGGCAGGTAGAATATTGATTTGGCTGTAACCGGAAAAACCGTCCATAAAGGAAAATATTTCACTGTCGGCACAATCATCAATTATTTGATCGATATAAGTCGTGGGATAGTTGTCTTTTGGACAAGCACGATTTATATCCCTATAGTCGATGCATATTCTTATTGTTCCCTGTTTCTTGTTAACTGGAACAATATTCGATACCCAATCCGTTAACGGGATCGGATAAATGAAACCTGCTTTCAACAACTTCTCTACTTCTGCTTTAATTGCAGCCGCTTTCTGAGGGTGTATCTGACGCAGACGTTGCCGAACGGGTTTAGCATCCAGGTAAGTCTTGATCTCATGGACAACAATGGAGGGATCAATTCCTGGCATTTCCTCATAGGACCAGGCAAACACGTCGCGGAATTCTTGAAATAGGGCCTTGTATGTCTGAATTTCGTCATCTGTACACGAGGCACCTATATGAATGTTCTCAACAATTCCAGATTTGACTGAAATGTCAATGGCAATAGTTTGGGAAATGTTCCCCAAATTCAACTCTGAATCAGGATGTTTCATGGGATTCTGAGCGTCCTTGACATATTCAGCTGTAAAGATTGATGAAAAATCATTTTCAAAGTCATCACCCTCAGGTAAAAACGAAGATCTATGATGGAGATCTTCCCATGGTAGATCATCTACACTTAGGATTTCGCGAAGTTGTTCGTCAGATGACACAACTTCAGGAAACGCTATCCGTTCTGAGGTTGATGTGAAAAGTGATTCCTCACGGACCACATTCATTTGGTCTATTTGGTTTGAACGTGGGTCGGTAAAAGACTGCACGGCTTCATAAGCAATTTCATATGGACTCAAAGGCATAGCATCACCGAATGAGTCTATCTCAGATTCAGATGGGACAATCCAAGGATCATCGTAAATAATGGTGTCTGATGTAATCATATGAATGAATGCAAATGAAGGGTCTGCGTTGAGTGGAGGAAAAGGAAAAGTTCCCAGTAAACCGGAATCTTTAACTAGTCCTACGCCAACATCCTTATAAGGGATAGTCGTTTTACCGACATGCTGGATACTCTCTGAAGAGGCTGGGTCGGATGAAAAGTAAGCCAACTGGTCTATTGTCACGATCTTGCCATTGTGTGGAAACTTTATAACTCTGAAGACCGATGAAACGACCGCTGTCATAGCGTAAGACCAACTGCGACCCAAAAGAAGGTTGTAGTCTAGAGGGGCATCAACCACCTCCACATCCAGACTAACGGTTTTTCCTTCAACCCCTATAGGCAAATCCTGTAGAATGCCAAACGGATGGAACCTACGGCCATCAAAGGCCTTAAGAATTGTCGGGGATTGGTTCAGCGAAGGAAAACCAAGCGATCTCCAACACTGAATCGACATAATACACGTGGAAGCTCCCTCATCAATTACAGTCCGATGAATAGGCCTGTTTTTGACTATCACTGGGATCTGGAAAGCCATCTGATGAGGCAATCGCGGTGTACTATTTTCTAGATCGAAGATTATCAGGTTCGGGTCCTGAACATCAACAGCTCCTATAGCCGACAAAAGTAATTTGCGTTGTGCTGGACATGATTGCAGCACTTCCAAAGCCGACATTGCTGAGGGTGAAACAACTAAGTCCTCAACAATGTTATAATTATGGGCCGCTCTCGCATGTGGATTGAAAGCAGACTTTCGAAGTATACCCTTGGCAGGGGGTTTGATTACTAAGTCCGGGTTAGGTTTCTCGATCTGTAGTGGATCGGAACCGGGAGCTGAGGTTGATGGATTAGAATGAGAAGATTATGCTTCTTTACCATCAACAGGACTCTTACTACCATAATCTTGCGATCGAGTCGCAATCCGTACATGAGACATCATCAATATGGGTTCTTCACTGGCATTCGAGGAAGAACCTATCATTTTACTCTCCTGGTTTGGAAATGGATCTTTCAAAACAGCAGGAGTTGGGGAACCTTTGACGATTTTCACAACCTCTGCCCGATGAGGGCAATCTCTTGTGAAATGATCTTCTTCACAAATTAAACAAGGATAGCGAGGTTTGCGCTTTTCGTCATTGGTTTCTGACTTTTCTTTTTTCTCCTTTGGAGCCTTGTCTGCTTTATCCTTCTTCTTGCTTTTCTTTTTCCCACCGTTCTTTGATTTAGCCGTAGATGACTCTACAGCGTGAATGTCGGCGGTAACTTCAGCAGAAGATTCTCCTGTCGGGGAGTCTGGTAAGGTTATTATAGGAGAAGAATTCTTTGAGGATTTCTTCTTACTTTTAGTGTTCACCGTACCAATCATGCCATCAGCAGCATGAGATCCCGAAGGAGCAGCAGCGATTTGATTTGACTTAGGAAGATCTGGGATCTTTTCGTGTAACGTACCCGACTGAGTGTAAACTAAGTCAAGGTACTGGGCTTGAGCAATGACTTGCTCCTCAGTAACTACTTCGGCCTTAGCTACGTCTTCAGTAATCTTCGGTAACAATGATTTAACAAACCATTCAGCTAAGATTTGGTCCGGGATAAAAACTTTCACTAAACGTCTTCGACGTCTCCATTCATGAATATGATCGGAAATATAAGTGGACGTCGATTTTTTTAATGAAGTTAGTAACTCAGTACCATTATCGTATCTGACCGGCAACTGAAAATGAGTTAGGAACGAGGTAGCTAACTGGCTAAAATTATGAAAAAGAGGCCCGTGGTAACTCAATGTACCACTTGGCCGCGAGACCAATGAGTGTACGCTGGAAAAGATGTAAGTGGATCGAATCATCCGAGATGGAATTTGAGGCACACCAGAGGTGGTAAGTCATCACATGATTCGACGGGTCCTCTCCAGACTTACCTTCGAACTTGGGTATGTCACTGGGCAACTTATTTGGCATTGGCGGCCAAAACAGAAGATAATTTATTGGATCGTTCGTTAGGCGCGACAAGTTGGGTAAATCCAAAGTTGCGATAAACGGTAATTGCCTATTAGGATCCCTAAAACTCTGGGTCACAAGACCAGTTCCAGGAGGAGGATATCCAGGATAACTAGGAATAGGAATCGCGTTCGGGATATTGTATCCTCCTGGAAAACCAGGATTAACCGGACCGTACTGGGATTGTTGAGGTTGTTGATAAGTGTACCCAGGATACGGTTGATACTGGTAAACTGGTTGTTGGACAGCAGGACCGAATTGGTACTGTCCCTGGTACTGTTGATAAGTGAATTGTGGTTGACTTGTGACAACAGTACTTAAACCAGGTTGCCCTACAGGTATCTGAACCATAGTTTGAATCGTAGATCCAGACAAAGGTAAAGATGTTTGAGGAGTGGTTGCAAAGACAGTAGAAACTGGAGCTGTCGATACTCCAGAAGTAAGTGCGGTAGACTGAACAGATGTTGTGGTAGTTGCAGCAGTCGTTTGAGATGGAGTACTAGGTGCAATGGGCGACTGAGTAACTACCGAAGTTACAGAAGTTTGAATATTTGACTGGACTGGTTGCTGGGGTGAACCAGAAACTAAGGGTTGTCCAGTTTGAGGTGACAACTGTATACTTGGCTGCAACACCTGTTGAACTTGTGATGGATCCCACACTATCATTCCGGGGTATTGACCCGTAACAGGTTGAGGATACTGAGATCCGTAACCAGGTTGAGGGTAGGATTGATAATTGAAAGGTACATTTCCTATATTTTGAACATAAGATTGACCTTGGGGTGGTAGATAACCTTGACTCGAGTACTGACCTTGGGGTTGATACCCTTGAGGCACGTACTGATACTGGGGTTGACCTTGACTCGAGTACTGACCTTGGGGTTGATACCCTTGAGGCGCGTACTGATACTGGGGTTGACCTTGGGGTACATATTGAGGTTGGGGTTGACCTTGAGGAATGTATTGTACCACAGGTATATACTGTCCTTGAGGTTGCCCCCCAGACGCAATTTGTGTACCTTGAGGTTGCCCCCCAGGCATTACTTGAGGCTGCCCCCCAGGCGGTAAATATGCACCTTGAGGTTGAGAACTAGGATTTGAACCTGACATCATGTAAATGTCTCCTACGCTCAACGGTTTATTACCATTGTTTCCAGTTAATAACCCATGTTCAATGGGTTGAGGAGATGCTCCCGCAAAAGTACCAGAAAGTGACTGATACCCAGTGGGAACAGAAGGACCGCCGTACAAAAATGATTCAGGCGATTGAGTAAACATGGACGACTGACCAGACATATTTACAGGAGTATAAATACCTCCAGGTGGATAAGGAATACGAGGTGGAGAAAAACTTGACCCTGAGTTGTCTAAATAATTAGTTAACGAAAGATACCAAGTAGTACTTCTAGGAGGACTGTAAAAAATGGATTCACGCTCCCTTAGATCAATAGTAGGTTGATGTTCAGGGATAGGGACGCCTATATCTTCTTCTGGAGCAAGTTCTTCAATAGCTATCAAACCAGAAGGAAGATTTTCGGTGATGACTCTTTCTACCCTAGGTGAATCTGGAGCACTAGAAGTCGGAGTAACAGGTTCAGATATTTCAGGTTCTTCGCCTATATCACTAATAGATAAAAAATTACCAGCAAGCTCGGAAACTGTAACAGCTTCAGGATTGTAGCCTGTTTCTAGACTTTGGTAATCCGGATGAACTACCAATGAAGACTCTCCTTCTTCAGGTGACCCTACTTTACTGCCACTAGGAGTTACAAGGACTTTCAAACCTTCGTAATGACCCGGAACCTCTTCAGGAGGTTGGCCTCGAAGTCTACGAGACCTCCTCAACAAATCGGCCATGGTTACAACTTCAGGAGACTTGCCCCGAGTTCCAGGGGACTGTCTCGGTAATTCAGCCACAGTTAAAAACTTTTAACTACTGCACACGCAAACAAAGTAAAATCTCAAAGCAAACCGCCTAAAGTCTCTAAAGAACCAAACAAATTTGAATCACACGCCTAAAGAATCTAGGGCGTCAAACCAAGCACAAACAGTAGCCTTCCGGACCGAAAACGCTAGTTGGTGATGAAGCCCAACATCGCCGGATTCAGTACAGAAGTGGCGGGTGGAACAGTTACCCCGGCAACCTGCTTAATGAATAGACCGGCACAAGTTCCTCCACTTTAACCGTCTCGAGTGAAGTGAACCCCCCGGAAAATCCAAGTGAGTCTAGCCGACGTCTGCTCCAGGTACAGTGGGATCTTCCCTCCACCGTCACCTCGGTAGAATCCTAAAGATAATGGTCACTAAGGTTACCAACAGCAACAAATATACCTGGGGGAACAATATACGACCCGATAGCATGCAAGGGCAGAGTAACAAGGTCAATCCCCTTGCCGGCTCCTTGACAATAATCCAAGGTTTACCGACAAGTGACCCCAGGCTCCTCGACAATAATCTGAAGTTTACCGTTTGTAGTACGTGCGTATCTGGCGTCTTTCCCAATGAAGGAGGATTGATCCCCTCACTGGTTCGGACACGGTCTCGTGCTTCTCCTTTGAGAGGAGCTTTCCCAGAGCATAAATGAAACAACTGGATTTATCCTATCACAAGATAAGCTACTTGTTTGGTTTTGTTGTCTTGGAGAGTTTATTACTCTCCTACTCCAAGACACTAGCCTGATCTATATTGGTGTTTCAGAGCCCTAGTAAATAAAAAGTTACTAAGTTAATTTTACTTTAAGCGTTAATTTTATGGCTTTTCTTTAGGACAAAAGGTAGTGGAGATGAAACTGGTGGTGTGTAGACTCCACTCGCAACCACTAAAAAGATGCACCTAAGATGATTTACACTACTTTTCCTTTTTCAATGAATCTCCTAGCTAAGAGAGTTGGAGAATGCAAAATTTATAGAAAACAACTTTCTTGGCAAAGACAATCAAAAAAACAATCTCTTTATCTTTTCCAAAGCATACAACACATGACCACTAATTATTTCACGAAAATTCCATTCTCTTTCAAAGACTACAAATGCTACCAAAGCAAACTTTTTTCCAAAAGAATTTTTGTATTTTTCCTATATTAACAAAGCATATAAAACTACTTAACAAAAATCAACTTTAACAAATCTATGAAAATCAAATCAAGTTTACCTAAAAGCAAATCTAAGGGAAATTTACCTAAAAGAAAAACTAATGAGGAAAAAGCCTACAAAATATAATTCCAAGATGTTTTACTCAGTCAAAATGCAACCAAGGATCAGTTCATGCAGAATCATAAACTAATCAAAAACAAAATCAAAATCTTTTTGTTCTTTTTCTCAAGAATGAAATTCAAAGCTTTAATCAACAAACTTTCTCGAAATTCGCAAAGAGACAACACAAAGGTAGGTTTCTCACAAAGGTGGATTTTATGAAAGGTCTGACCTCTAAGAAGACTGAAAAGACCAGGGATATCCGAGGTTTTTACAACTTCTAAAGACAAAGTCACTACAAGACCAATGCAAAAATCAACCCTAGGGTGAAACTTCTATGAATTTCACTAAAACCCTCGACGCTAACGGAACAAGTTCAGGTGAAGATCTCTGACAGGTAACTAGTGGATTTGGGCAGTAAAAACAAATTAAAAACAAAATCTAAGAGGCAAAAAGGAAAAAATTGAAATTTTCTCAAATTTTACAGGGGTACGCAGGTGACCTGTTTGCACAGGTGTGGGTATGCTCTGTGCACAAAGCTGCAGTGCGTACAGGTACGCACTGTGCCTAACTCAGAGGCTGCGTACTGCTGGAAAAACTAAGAAAAATAAAAATCTAACTTAACCCTAAGCTATTCCACCCAAATACACAGTCAGACAGCCAAAAACCAGAAAGCAATCGACTTTTCTCAGATCAAAATATCAAATCAAAAAGAACTCAAACACATTCATGGATTCCCCAGTGGAGTCACCATTTTGTCATGCGGAAAGAGTCGATTTTGCGGACAAAACCAACCTCCCTAGAAGCTTAAGGCTTTCTAGTGACAAACAAGACAATTAAGAGCAATCCTTCTCTAAATATGCATTTACAATATAAGAAATCAAGTGTTTAGATCCTACCTGTAGTCCACCGCTGTTGTAGTAGTCCAGCCTCGTCGATCCGGATGAGCTCCTCCTTCTCTTCGAAACCTGCATTCACTAACAATCAAACGATTAAATAGCACCTGAATATCTCATAAAATAAAACATATTTAACATACAGACCAAGGAGTATATGAAACAACTCATAAATAACAAATTGTTGAGAAGAATGGACTTATTTGTATTAATAGGAAACAAAAGAAACCATTACAACCTGAGCCTTGGTGTTGTGCAGGTCCCTCCCAGGGTCCAACAAGAGTTCTCCTTTACTTTGATCAGCTCACCCACTTCCAAATGAAACAAGAAAGGATGGGAATCTCTCCTCACAAACTTCTACAAGGAAGTCCTAATTCCAGCAGCATCTACCCTTAGGAATGTTCAGCTTTCAACCTCTCTTCCCTCTGGCCCAATGCCTGTATTTATAGTGCTTTGGAGGAAGTTAATTAGGTCCACCATGAATGGGATAAGCCCCTCTTTCAATGATATAGCTCCCCTCTTCATGGGATAAGTTCCTCTTTCTTTGGGGTGCATGAACCATCTGGAGGCGCTCAATACACGTCAAACCATCTTCTAGAATGCTCTAGATTTGACCACAAGTAACTTTTTTAAGATGAAACTCGCGCCTTTTGACCTTTACAGGGGTACGCACCCACCCCTTTACATACAGAGCGTACAAGTACGCAGGTATTGTGAACTTGGGTTGCGTACACGCAGGTAAGGCTGAGAGAAACTGCGTACCCAGAGATAATTGACTTTAAATGACTTTTCTCTCTTTCTTGGAGTTTGACATGAAGAGCAGAGGCATGAGACTTGCCAAGGAGGATAGTATGACAGTGGATGGAGCCATACTAACTGCAAATAGTCATGGTGACATTTTTTGGTGTAACAGTAGGGATAGAAGAAATCAAATGACATCACAACCATCTCAGGGTGCGGAAACTTGGTTCCAGCGTCCCCCCATACTACTTCGGGTGAGACTTTGGTTCGCGCTCCATGGACTGATGCCAAAAGGGCCAGTAGTGCAAGGATTTTTTTGGGTAATTAATGTTGAACCTAGGTCAGGCCCCCTCAAGCCAACAAATGGATCTGATGCTAGGACCAGAATCTGCATAAGAGATGTGTGATGTCGTATCACTGGAATCCAACTAAGAAGGAGATTGGAGATTGGTTGGATAGAAAAATCCATGAATTTGTGGCACAAGAGAACAGAAACCCGTGACTGACAAAATAACAGTGGTTGGACAAATACCTATATACAGAGATCCACAAGATCTTTTTCTGCTCCTTCCCTATCGAGCTATACAAGTGGATCGCGAAGCTAGCAGATAGCCAAGGAAGGTGGAAACTTGACAGTCCTATTGTGTGGACCTCAGAGCTAGTGCGAAGGTTGGAAGCATCGGAGGATAAGATCACCTGCACTGTCAATCATTGGCTCGATTGCGTCATAGGAGGATTTGTGACTGAATTCACGGTCGACACCTCAGTCAGCTATAGCGAGGCGGAGCGACACTTTTTCAAAGGACCATGAGGTAAGTACGTAAAATATTTGAATACTTGGATTAAAATGTTGTTGTGTGAAAAACAGGTTATGCAGCTACCTTGATGTTTGGGACTACGTGAAGTGGAAAAACTTACAGAAATGAAGGAAAAAAGGGTCCGAAGTATAGCCCTTTGATTTCACCTCCGCGAAGTGACGAAGAAGGGATAGTGAAGGTTTCTCCATGAAGTGCTATTTAGTTAATAAGACAAGGATTCCCGCGAATACCACCTCTGCCCACACCCCCTCCAACTTCACCACCCTCACCTCCAACTTCGCCTGTACCACCTCCACCTCCACCGCGGTTCAATATGGAAAATACAGTGAAGTTGCCTTTGTTCAAAGGCTTGGGAAATGAGGACCCAAACCAATTCTGGTTCATTGTGAGAGCTGTATGGGAAGCTCAAGGTGTTACAGATGATCATATAAAGAAGGTGACATTGGTTAGTGCTCTACAAGATCGCGTGCTAACCTAGTATATTAAGTACTCTAACGATAACCCAAATGCTGGAGTAGCAAACATCCAGGAAGCGTTAAATAGGGAATTTAGTTGGCCTAAATATGAGCCAGAATCGATTGTGGGATTCAAAGAGATCGCGATGCAACCAGGTGAGACGCCTTGGGAACTAGACCAGAGGATGAAATGTACAAATCGTGAAGCCAACATGAATTTGACAGATGGACAGCATCGCGAGTGGTTTGTGGCTTCACTACTACCACACTTAAGGAGTGCGTTGTCGCAGCAAAAGATAACAACTCAAGCAGAGGCCTTGGAGATTTCCATGAGACTACATGAGACTTCGATGCAAGATCCTAATCTAGGAGTTCAGCAGATCCATGCGCAGCTGAAGAATCTGTGCCTTGAGATGTAAAGTCTGAAGCAGGACAGAATGGTTCAACCGGAGGTACGCGAGGAGGTATGGTGCTTAAAATGCAAGAGCTAGGGTCATGACAAAGACCATTGCCCAGTCTTTGCAAATTACATTGCAGGAGGAGGATCGATGCCTTTAAGGCCAAAAGCTCAAGCAAGACCTAGCGTGGGGCCTGCATTATGGTGCACTATCTATCAGGTAGCCGGAAAACATGCCACGGATAACTGTCACTTGCTACAAAAGTATGTACAAGCACCACAACAGCTGTTCTGCAACTTTTGTAGGTCGGTAGGACATGATGAGCATACTTGCAGGAGCTATGAACTGATGATGGATAGAACTCCCACCTATAGGGTTCAGGTCGAAACGCGACCCCTTGACCAGAACACAGGAATAGTGCGGATAGGATTTCAAGGGCGCAAAAGAGGCCGAGGCGGAGGAGGACCTAGTAGAGGTCGAGGACATATGAGTTGCTACAATTGCGTAGGACCAGGACACTATGCCCGTGATTTCACTAATCAAATGCATCCCTCGTGCAAGTATTGCACACTATTTGATCATGAAATGAAAGACTATCCTACCCTAATATCTAGGATACGTGACAAAGGGCGCTACCACCTCCGCCGACTTAGAACCTGTAGATGATGAGGTCTGAGCCACGCGAGGAAGATCCAAACGTAAATATAGTGCTCAGAAGTGGAATCGCGACAAGAGATGATAAGGGGAAACAGCCAAAAGACAGTACATGGGTTTGCAAAGCCCTGAAAAAGGAGGCTGAGTTCGATTTGGAGTGCACTCATGAATCCTTCATGGAAGCTAAGAAGAGCTTTGCCGAGACCTCCACCTCAGGAAGCAAGGATAAGCCTGAGCCAGAGATGGACCCCTCTATGCTCACAACTTTCCTGGAAACCCATATGAAGTTATTGCGCGACAGTAAGGCTGTAAAAGGGTTACAAGAACTCATCAATAGATATGTTGGAATAGTGCCAGGTGAGCGCATGTAGTACAAAAGATTGGCAAGCATAAAACAAGGATGGGACGGGAGATGAGACTAACCACGCAGATAGGAGAATATGAAATGGATCAAGTCATTTTGGACCTACGGTTAGATGTGAATGTCGTACCAAAATAGACTTGGGAGCGAATGGGAAGACCTATGCTACAATGGTCTCTAATTCAACTAAGAATGGCGAATCAGCAAAAAATCATCCCCATGGGGCGGCTATAGGGGGTGACCATGGATATTGAGGGGGAAAACGTGCTGGTTGACTTTGAAGTAATAGAGATAGTGGATGATAGCAATCCCTATCCTGCGCTCCTAGGAATTGACTGGACTACTGATATGAATGGGGTAATCAATCTGAAGAAGCAAAAGATGATCTTTGAGAAGAAATCGTTGCGTGTAATAGTACCCCTCGATCCTACTGAAGGATCTCGCTATACCAAACCTATCCGCAAATATGAGAGTGATGACGACCTGGACTGTATCTATAAGATAAAAGCGCGAGACCAATATTGGGTGAATCCCACCATGGATGGACGGATTACCTGGGATTGTGAGATTTCTTGCACTTCGGACTCCGACGAAGAAATAGAATGCTGGCAGAATCAATTACATGAAGTAACTACACTGAATTGCAACATGATGACCCAGTCGCTATGCTCTGTGTCATCAGAGGTAAGAAATCTACCTACTTATGATGGTTTAAATGAGGTAGATATCTTTTTGGATGCATTTGAAAGGGAGGTAATAGAAAAGCAGCGCTCCCAGACCTTAGACTAGGCATTGAACGCGATGCCCACAAGATGGTGGGGTACGCACAAAGGAAGCTTTGATGATTGGCATGAATGTAGGAGGATGATGAGAACATGATTTGGGAAGCCTAAAACATGACTGACAGAAAAATATGATGGGCAGAACAATCCATGCATGCATCTAGCCAAATTGATGCAGGCTTATGGAGAAAAGCCCCAACCTGAGTGGGTACACCTGTTTTGTCATACCCTGGATGTTATCCCAATGAATTGGTATATAGAAATAGAGCTCTGCCATGGGATAGACGAATGGGATATCCTGCGCGAAGGATTCATGATGACATTCAATGTTGAGGACGGGTTTGACAGTATTGATGAAGCACTACAAGAGGTAAAAGCAGCGATCTTTAGGATACCATAGGATTCCTTAGACCTAAATCAGCCTGAATGGGCTACTCAGCTGAGTCACACACTAGAATGTTATAATGTAATTGTTGAAGAAGAGGACGAGGATCCGTGAAAGATTAACATTCCAGAAACAGAAGGCCACCACACAGTTCAAGGACCGCAAATTGAGAACCCTGACATGACCGCACCATTGAAAATGAAGAAAGTGAACATTGGTACAAAGGTAGAACCCAAATTTGCGAAGATTGGAGACTATTGGGATGATGCGACGGTGTATAAGGTCGCTAAATTTCTCCGCGAATACCAGGACTTATTCCCTACCAAGTTGACGGATCTAAAAGGAATAATTGGGGACCTAGGAATGATGAAGATCACGTTAAAGCCCGACGCGAAGCCAGTTAAGAAAAGGCCTTACCGTCTCAATTTGAAATACAAGGAGAAGGTCCGCTTAGAGTTAGACAAGATGCTAGCGGTAGGCATCATCGAGCCAGTGGAAGAATCTGATTGGGTAAAACCAATGGTGGTGCAAGAGAAGAAGCAGAAGGATGAGATAATGATATGCGTGGATCTCAGAAAACTGAATGACGCTTATGTGCATGATCCTTTCATGACTTCATTCATGGAGGAAGTGTTAGAAAATGTAGGTGGCCATGAAGCATATTCCTTCACTAATGGGTTCTTTAGGTACTGTTATGCCCCTATACTAATAGGTGTCATATATCATGATTGACTTGATGAGCTATGTAATATGTTCATACCTTTACTTGTTGCAAAGGTTTTCCATATTTGTAAAAAATAAAAAAATAAAATTAAAAAATGTAAAGAGGGTATACTCTAAAAGAAAAATCAAAGGGTGAAAAGAATAAGTAGATGGTCAAAAAATGAAAGAAAATGAACCCCAATAAAAAGAAAAGACCACGAAAGTGTGCAAGTCTAAATGCCACTACTTTTTTATGTTTATGTAATAAAAAATTATGTGCAGTTTGTCACCCATTCCATAATTCATGAATAGTCAAACAGTTTAAGCTTGGTTAGTTCATTTTTCAATTTCATGTTGTAGAAATAGAGAATAAAGATCTAACCAAACAGTTTAATCTTGGCAGATAAGTAGATAGGTAGAGTGAAAAAAGAAGCTCAACAATTTAATCTAAGCCCTTGGATGTAATAAGTGTAGACTTAGATAGGCATTACCATGTAAAAGAAAAGAAAGTTTGATAAGGGTTTTCCAGTCTAAGTGCACCCTAATAAAGAAGTAAAAATGCTAGGTTAAGTAGGTAGGGTAAGTAGATGATGGTTGCAGAATAACATGTGGTGAATGATGAGTTCAAATGTGTAAATCTTTTACTTTCATCACAAGGCAATGGCATGTAGCACATGAAAGGCATATCAAGCAAACAAAGTCAAAATAATTAACTCCCCTACTCATTTCCCTAAAGTTTCACTAATTTCCCCTAAGTGCCAAGGTATTTATTAAATTAGAGGGGCTCAGAGCATTTCTCTGACTTCTGGAGGGACCGGACCCTCGGCCCAATAATTTATAATGCCTAAGTACTTAAGCCCATTCATCAATAATCATATCCCTTCATAAATCATTCATTCCCTTGATAAGTTTTTCCTAAGTAAAATCCTATTTTTCTCAAGGAAATTAAAATATTCTCACAAAAGCCCTCATTTTTCACTTAGCCTAAGTTTTAATGTACACATGAAAATGTTATACACTTAGTTCTTTTCCATTCAATGCTGTATTAACTATTAACTTATTATTATATAGTTCCACCATATAAAGCATTACCCATTCCTATATTACTTTAAATTATATAAAAACCCCAAAATATTAATATCCCGCCCCTTTGGTTAGATATAACCATAATACATTTGTAAATGGGATTAATTAGTTAATTAGTAACTAATCAAGAACCCCGACACGCTGCCACATAAAAAATGGATTAATTAACCCTCGCGGTTAATTAATAACCTTCCCAACCAATCTCGTTGCTCCCGATATGATTAAATAATCGTTAAGTGCATTGGGCCCGCCCTCATTAAACTCTCGTCACTTTTCATCCCCGATAGCTGTCTGATCACACCTCCTAGATCTGACAATTGTCGTGCATATCGTACGGCCCTCCGTGACTGAACGTTAGCATGTGATCGCAAAGCGGTTTTGTGAACAGTACCTCCGCCACGCGTCATTCATTCTATGGAATCGCTCGCTCAAGCCCAAATACTGCCCCCCCTCCATAAGAGTTGTGATATAAACCACTTACCGCTCCCACTAAACGACAAAACATCATGTCTTTTTCCCACTGACGTCACCCATCTAAATCCCAAAACCCTCCAATTCTTGACTTTGTATATAAAACAAAATAAATCATTTTTGTCGTTCTATTCAGCAAACATGTACATCCATGCAAACGTAACAACGAGGTCAACTAGCTTGTGCTCCCAGCCACCAACCAACTTCAAAATTTGCAGTTGACGCCACCCAGAGCCATCCAGTCACACCCAGTACCTGCATTCCACTGCCCATCCCCAAAAGCAGGTATTTACCAATTTCCCGACAAGAAAACCCTGCAAATACTTGTTTTCCACTGCAAATTAATTGAAAAGTCCAAAATTCACCATAATTTTGTTACTACTTTTGTAATTCAAGTCCCCAGACCCTTGGTTTCACCAATTTTACAAAGAAAACCTCAGTTTCCTTTCTGAATCCACAAGAACCAGAATGGAAACCCCAGTAGCCCTAAACGTTGCTCCCATTACCACCCCTCATCGTGATTTAGACTATCTGCCTCTGGCAGATAAGGATTTTCAAATAAAAGACCTAATCACTGATAAAGACCATCTAAAAGTCTTTTTCCAATGTTGAGATAACCACTTGAATGGCTATGATGCCATAGGTCTGTGGGAATCCAACCTTCCAATGTATTTTCTCCCCTCTGTGCATGTTTTCCCTGATATAATCCATCAATTCCATGCAAATTATGACCCCAACCGTAGAGTAGTCATGTCTCCCAACCAAACAATCCTCTTCATAATAACTGTTGAATCAATCAATGAGATGCTACAATTTCATCCTAGTCAGGCCCTCACCCCCATTTCCATTGGAAATTTACTTGAGAAATCAACTAAATTATCCCAATCTGAACTCAATCGCCTCTACCAGACTTTCATATTAAAAGAATATCAAACTAAAGATCCACCTCCTTATATGTCAATTTTCTTCATAGATATAGGCAAAATCATAGTTGATATGATATCTGCAGTCATGGGATTCAACACTAGTGAATATGTAGATGAATTGACCCTAGTGTTGATGTCTATCTTTACCCCTGGTCAGCCCCCTGCTGTCAAGTATGATTATGCTTCATTTATTGCTGATAAAATCCATGACCAGTTCATGAGACTAGAGAATGAAAGGGTTTTCAAGTATTCCACCTTCATATATCACCTCATCCTCTACTATCAGAAAAATTCCCATTTTCTGTCAAGAAACTTGATACTAAGGGTAATCCAAGGTCTGTCATCTTTTGGACTTCCATCTTCCATAGATCTTTTGCTTTCCCTTATTCATATAATGAGTTCATTGATCAGTTTTTCCACCCAGCGACTATCTTGCTGACAAGAAATTCCCCTCCTAGGATTAGTGATGATATCAAAAGGATCCCTCAGCTCTCTAAATAGTACAGAGTGGGTGATTGGTCTTTATACCAGAATCACACTGAGATTAAGGTATATGGGTGTGAGCTTTCCTCGTTCAAGCTACCTAGATATGTTCCAATGAGACTGTTTGCATTGGAGTATTATAGAGAGATGATAAACTCAGATTTGATTCATTTTACTAGGGCCAAGAAGAAATCACAACTCAGAATCAAGGATCACTTAGGCCCATTTGTCTGCAACACTAAGGAAGCATGGAAAGTAGTAGAAAAAATTCTAGAAGACCATCTAAAATTAAACAAAAGTTTTAGTTGGACTCCATATGACCCCCATAGTTTCATCTATGATAGAAGGATTAAAAATAGACTATCACCATACTTGCATCATAGAGTTCTAAAGATTGAGAGATTTGCTAATATGGATGAATGGAGGGAAGAGACCCTAGTAGAAATATATAGTGAGCAGGTCAACATAGAAAATGTAATGAAGGATCTTAAAAAGACACTTGACCTAGATTCTTTTGGACAGGTGCAATTTGAGACTTCTCAAAAGCCAACATCAGTGATTAGTGCCTCAACAGTTGATACCTCACAAAGGCACTCACAAGAGACCAGTGCACCATTTGCAGAGACATCACAGGGAAGAGAAAAAGAGACCAGCACTCAAGCAACAAAACAATCAACCATGTCAAAGCAACCTGAAACCTCTCAGGAGCAGCCTCAGACATCTCAGGAGCAGGCTCAAACACAGGCCCACCCAACTCAATTCAACATGGGAGAGCCCCCAATTTTGTAGACTCCTCTGAATGAGGAAAAGAATAAAAAGAGAGACAAGGAAGTAGCTACCCCTGCCAGTGGCCCATCAGACCAGCCTGGTGCTAAGAGGCACAGGCTAAATCCTCATTCAGAAGAGGAATTTTTTGAAGAAACTACAAAGAGTCAGAGAAAAGAAGGTGCAGATAGTCAACATACTTTCCCAGCAGGTGGGACACCTTCTAGCTCACAGAGACAAGAGCTGGAGAGACAACAAAGTGCTGAAGTATCATCCTTCAGGCCTGTAGGAAATAAAAACTTAGACATTAAAGAGAAATTTAAAGAAATAAAGGCCAGGAATGAACCATTAAGGGTCCAGGTCTACAATCAGTATTTAAAGATGGCTCCCACCAATCAGAATAGGTTGATGTCAGCCTATGACATCAAGGAGGGAAAAATGCAAATGAGCTTCTTCAAGCCTAAAGTACAACGGCCTTAGTCAATAGCAGACTACCTCAAAACTGATTTTGAGGTCATGGCCAAGGACATTCATCCCCTGGACTAGATTGAATTACATAAACAAATAGGGGAGATGGTATATTCAACTTTGACAACAAAGGCCATGATGGCACACAGACTGGAAAATTCATTGAATAATACCACTGCCCAGTTACAGCTGGAAAGAGCCTCCTCACAGGCTAAGGATAATAGAATTAAATCATTGGAGGAGTTGGTTATTGGGTTGGGTCATAACCCAAAGGATGTAAAGGTTGCAGAGGCCTTAATAAAAAAGAAAGATGAAGACATAGATGCCTTAAAAAAGTAGTTAAAGTTGCCTCCATCAAGGCATCCACAAACTGCTGAAGTCATTCAAAAGAAGTCTGAAGAAGAGATTATGGACTTAGTCCTTAACCTAAATGAACAATTGAAGGAGCCTGAACAGGAATTGGAAAAGTCATTGAAAAGCAGGCAGAGTGAGTCAACCTCTCAGCCTCAAAATGTGATACCAGTGGTCTCCACGGTAGTCCTTTCAGCACTTGCAACTGCTTTGGCACCCAATGTCCCTTTAGTCACAACAGAAGTAATTATAGGTACAAGCTCACGAACAGCACCAGTAGGAACTTCAGGTTTGAGCACAGAAGAGTTAATCAAGTCCATGGAGGAGATGAAACTCCAAGTATCTGAATTACAGAAGGTAAAGGAAAAATTTGTTACCTTAGAAAAAAAATATGATGTTTCAAAAATCAATTTTGCTGAAGAGGTAAGAAAGAATAAAGGCTTAGAACAGCAGGTGAAAACACTAGAGAAGGACCTCACCTTTGAGAAGCCCTTAACAGATTTTATAAAAAAATTATGCACCAACATCACTCAGTCAATAAATGATATTTGGTCATCCATACAAATAATTTTTGAACAGATTGACCTGGTAAAAGTAGCTCTTGAAGAAATCCATATAACTAAAGAAGATCTAGGAGGAAAGCCTGAGGAAGCTATCAGGCTAATAAATTTTCTAAATAGCAGAAATAAGTACCAGCTAGAAGAACTGGGTATTGAGGATAGAACTGGGACTATTCTAGAAGTCAAGAAGGTATTGACCAAAAGGTCTCTGATGTAGAATTTGGAAAGGAAATGCCAGAATATGCAAGAATAAATTAATGATTTTATGAAGAATTTTGGTGTTTTGCAGAGAAAATGACTTCCCAGTCTTTTAGTAATTAATGATAAATTGATGAGACATGAAGACTATGTGGACAAGTTTGCTCAGTATGCAAAACAATCAGGCCATTTCATCAACTAGTGCATCTGCACCAAAGGCACTACCTACAGGTAGAGTTCTCTATGACAGTCTAGAGAACCTTTTCTATGTTGAACATGAAATAAAACATTTGTTTCCAGTTTAGCCTAATTTTGTCAAATACACTGAGGCTGATGAAATCTTCAGGAAACTTCAAAGGACCAGAATACCAAAGGAAGATTGGTGGACGGATATGACAGAAATTTTGTAATTTTCCTTGGTAAAAAGATAAATTTTCAGTATTTACCTTAGTCAATGTTGGTAAAAGAAGGTGAATAAGGATAAAGCAGGTAAAGAGTATCAGAACAGGTCAAAGAGTATCAATAAGAAGATGAAAATCAGAACAGCCAGCACAAAATTACAAAGAAGACAGCAAGATGCTCAATCATAGGGCCTGCCTCCAGCTCATTCACAAAAACAGGGACAACAAGCCATCAGTTTACTTTTATCTTCTATCTTCGAGACCATCTGTCTCTACTTTTATGTAAAATATAGTTAGTCATCCTAGAATATATCTCTCTTTGTTATGAGATATTTTATTGTAAAATTTTGTATAAATACTCCCTCATTCGGAGTATTGAGTGTGGATTCTTAGACATTTCTATAGACTTATTATTTTGGAAAAGAAAAGCTGTTGATCAACTCTTGTATGGCTGGCTAGATGAAGAAATAAAGCAAGGGACTTTTTACAGGATTCATGTGTCAAACATTGGACAAATAAGTATTCTATATCTCATGTGTTATTGTTTTCTGGTTTAATATTTCACTTGTGTTCATGTCTGAATATTAAAACGAAAAAGTATATTTCAGAAAGTGCTTAATTGCAATCTGTCTTTAAAATCGTTTTTATTCTAAATGTTTTCCTCTAAACTATCATAGGCAAGGAATTCTTAACTGCTCTTTGCTTCTTAGTTTATCATTATGGTCATTTAATAAGAAATTCTTAATTGCTTTTTATTAGTGATCATTCATTTTCCCTCCTTTTGAAACTTGTTGAAGGATTCTTAACTGCTCTTCATCTCTTTCAAAACCACTCCATTCTTTCAAGTTACCATTTGTTCCTTTTTTAGCTATCTTGCCCTGTGAAGCCCTCCTTCATTGAATCATACAAATCTAGTTTAGCCATCTGCAATTGTCTCCATAGCCTAATGGGCTAATCTACTTTGTTCTATCCATCTGCTCTTGAATTCCACCACCAAACACAATCAAAACCCCAAAGCGTTCATAACTAGCCTAATATCTTCCAAAACAAAGCTAAATCTTAAAGAGAGAGCCCTCTCTGAGTACAGATTGGCTAGATTCTGTACTTAAAAGTTGGTTTGTGGTTACCTCAGACACCTTTCCTTCTTTTTACAACTTCAAGGAAAATATGAGTGATAACATAGTGGCGACTCCACTGGGGAAACCAGTTCCTCAGTCAAATACATCTTTAAGAAAGTTTAAACCCCAAATCTAAAGCATCTTAAAGAAATCATAGAAGTTGTTTGTCGATATCAATTAAGAAAAACCAAAAACAAAACCTAAAAACCTAGCTTCAGAAAGGACTCGTTACACCAGAGCTAATCCTGATCCCAATCCACCACAAGTGTTTGAAAACCCCAATCTGATCCCCAGAATTCTTAGGAGACAGGAAAGTCAAGAAAGTTCTGCTAATTCTCAGCCCACCTACAGATCAAGATCTTGTCCTGTTACATGGATTTACCTTGAAGACCAACACTTTGATGAATACTTTGAGACCTCTTTGTTTAGAACATCTTTTGATTCTGAATTAACTGACCTGATCCCAGACCCTTTGTTCATCAAAGAATTATAGCTTCAAGCTGTCAATTTCTCAATTGATAGACATTTGCAGAACTCCATACAATCTGATCTTACCTCTGAAGGAACACCCAATCCCTCTGTAATCACTACTGCTTCTGCAAGCTCATCACCATTTCCTCATACATCTCAACCTCAAACCACTCCACATCAGACCACCCCTTCTACCCCTCCATCCACAACCCAAACATCCACTGTTATCCCAACCCCAGCTGTTGTTTCATCATTACCTACAGCAATGGCAAACAGATATGCCCCCCTGGTATTACCAGCAAACTTAGGTGCCATGCCCCAGGATTACCAAAGTAAGATCACTCCATTTGATGGTACTGGTACCTATACAGCCCAGCAACACACCAAAAAGATGATTGATTACTTTGAAATTTATGAAATAGATGCTGATGATGTGCGAATGAGAATATTTGTTCAGAGTCTAACTGGGGAAGTCAAAACCTGGTTTAGAGCTCTAGCAGCAAACAATATAGACACCCTAGAAACTCTCTATAGACAATTCCTAAACCGATGGGAGAAAAAGAAAGATCCTCTTCAAATTTTATCAGAGTATGAAAACCTAAAGAGAGGAGCACAAGAAACTGTGCAGGATTACTGCACTAGGTTCAACAATGTCTATAAAGCCATCCCTCAAAACCTCAGACCCCCACCTGATTTAGCTTTAATCAAATTCCCTGATGGATTTGATTCTGACATGGCCTTCCAGCTAAGAGAACGAGCTCCTCACACTTTGGAAGATATGCAAAGCATAATTGTTAGTGTTGAAGCCAACCTGATGTCTAAAAGAGCCAAGGTTAGGAGTGAAAGGAGAATACCATTGAAAGAAGAATCCTCACCCTTTGAACAGAAACTAGATGCTATAATTAAAGGGATGGATAGGCTAGGAGATAGAGTGGAAACAATTGAGAGAAAAGCTCCTTGGGATGGTCAGCCAACCAACACAGGGAGAAATCCTAATTTCAAAAAAAACCAAAACCAGAACACTGGGAAGACTGGTCCAGACCAAAACATTAGACCTCCTTTCCAGGAGAATTATGCAAAAGGCTCAAACTCTGAAGAACCTGAAGAGGACACTCAAATAAATCTAATGGGACTCAGTAATGAAAAAGAAGTTTTCTTGACCCAAGAGGATCAAGAGGCTCACATTCTTAAACAATTTCAAACTCAGTCAGGTGAATCATTCGACTTTAGGGAGGGATATGACACAGCCATCTATGAGGTGCATAAGCAATACAACCTAAGGAGTAGGAGAATTGATGTTCCTGAAGCCAACAAGCAAAAGGCTCCAAAACAACCCATAAAAGGTAAGACAGTCACTACACCTGTACATATTCTTTCTAGATCAAATAATAACCCTTCTAACCCCATAATTGAAGATGTCTCTGATAATCAACCAAACAATAGACAGCCCTCCACTTCTCTTCCTTCCAAGGGAAATGTGGAAGAACCTCCAGAAGTTGATTTAGGAGAAACTGCAAATCATAACCCCACTCCTGAAAAGGAGAAAAACACAGAAAATACAGAAAACAGAGAGAATACTACTGTTTGAAATCCAAAAGTCCAAGTAGAAAAACCCTTTAATCTGGAAACTGAAGTAGGCAAGCTAAAAATTGTTGTTCCATTATCTGAATTAGCTAAACATGATGCCTACCGAAGTCAAATCAATAGATCACTCAAAATCACTGGAACTGAAGATTCAGTTAATGTTTTTGATGACCAACCAGAATTAATCTTTGGCCCTGAAGTAAATGGAAAACCATTAGAAGGAGGAATTCCTCCTTTCAATGTGAGCTTAAACATACATGATAAGATATACCACCAAAATATGGCATGTTATTGTCCAGGTCCTGGGGTGCTAAGCTTCAAGGATCTCTTCAATTGGATATGTCATATGCTACTATCTCGGTTTTCGGCCAACCAAAGAAGCTATACAGAGAAACATTGATGAAATATGTAGTAAGTAGTCAGGAAAAAACACAAAATTTCCCCATCTACTTAGTACACTCTGATATGGACTCATTTATTCTTTACAATGTGGAAACCAATCCTCCCAACACTTTAGAAGTTTTAGCAGCAGAACCAAAAGAAATTAAAAAAGCAAAATCAAATGTTCAGATTCAGGAAATATTAGATACCAATGACAAACCAGATGAGAATAAACAACCAGATCCCACTGTCAAACAAATTCCTACCACCCCGACACCAATTATGAGCATGAAATTCTTTGGCATTTAGAATTTGATGTCTCAGTCAATAAATTAGGGGCGGGAACAGGAGTTTGGGTGTACAATCTAGAAAATTACCATGCTGAAGGTCATGCCTACAAATTAAATTTTAAGTGCACCAATAATATGGTAGAGTATGAAGCTCTCTTGCTGGGTCTTAAACTTGTTAAAAGATTAGGAGCAATCAGAGTATCTGTCATAGGAGATTCTAAATTAATCATTAAACAGATCAAAGGGAAATATTTAACTAGGGATCCTAGATTAGGATATTACAGAGGAACAGTCATAGAGATTCTTAATACTTTTCTGGAAACTCAGCTGGCTACAATCCCTAGAAAACACAACTTTCAAGCCCACAGCCTGGCCATGTTTTCCAACACCTGCAAATTACCATTTGAACCTAATCATCAGTTTACAACTGAAATTAGGCATAGACCAGCCATCCCTGATAATCTGAAGAACTGGCAGGTTTTCTATAGTGATGAGCAAATTAAAAACTTTTTAACTTTAGATGAAAATTTTTCTAACAGTTACATAGATGTTGTCAATCCTAATCAAATAGATGAGGTAGAAACAAACATTTTAGAGGAGAGTTCAATTCAAATGCTTCATCCCACAAAATTCACACAAAAAGAAGTGCAAGACCTGAAACAAATGGACCTCGATGAGATAATTGAAGAAGAAACAGAGGTTATCAACTTAAAAGACAATCATCTGCCTAAAGGATTAACTCCTCTAGAAGACCTCTTTGATTCCAATGACATTCCTAAGAAACCAAAGATGGAACCATTAAAAGCAGACATTGAAGAATACAATTTAGGAACAGAAGAAAATCCAAAGATGATAAAACTATCAAAGTCTTTACCTCCTGACCAAAAGTTAAAGTATGTTGAACTCATGAGAGAATTCCAAGATGTCTTTGCCTGGAGTTATGAGGATTTGAAATCATATGACACCTCCATAATTCAGCATACAATACCTCTGAAAGAAAATCAGAAGCCCTTTAAGCAAAAACTCAGAAGAATCAACCCTGTATTATTACCATTGATTGAAAAAGAAATTAAACATATGTATGAAGTAGGGATTATTGCCCCTATTAGATTTTCAGAGTGGGTGTCTAATTTAGTACCTACTAGGAAGAAAACTGGGGAAATAAGGTTATGTGTTGATCTGAGAAATGTGAATAAGGTTTCTCTGAAAGATAACTACCCTTTACCCAAGATGGATCATATTTTGCAAAGGGTAGTGGGTTCTTCTATAATTTCACTTTTAGATGGGTTTTCAGGATATAACTAGATCTTGGTTCATCTTGATGACCAAGAGAAAACTGCTTTTACAACACCATGGGCACATTTATGTACATCAAAATGCAATTTGGACTTAAAAACACATGAGCAACTTTCCAAAGGGAAATGGACATTGCATTTGCGAAAGAAATTCATGATTTTCTTGTTATATATCTAGATGATATAACTGTATTTTCTAAATCAGATCAACAACACTTGGACCATCTCAAACAAGTATTTTTAAAATGTAGAAAATATGGTATTTCTTTAAATCCAAAGAAGTCCTTGTTCGATCTGGAGGAAGGTAAGCTTTTGGGTCACATCATATCCAAGGATGGCATTCCAATTGACCCTGCCAGAATTAAAGCTATTCTATAGATACCTCATCCAAGATGTATCAAAGAACTTCAAGCTTTCTTAGGGAAGATAAATTTTTTGAGAAGATTCATATCTAATTTAGCAAAACTCATTAGATTACTAAATAACATGCTTAAAAAGGATTCAAGTATTAAATGGACAGTAGAGGCCAAGCAATCATTTGAAGAAATCAAAATGGCCTTAACCAGAACACCGGTCCTAACCAGTCCACAATTTGATAGAGACTTCATAATTTTTTCTTTTGCATCAGAACACACTATAGCAACTATTTTATTACAAAAGGATGATCAAGGATGTGAGAAACCTATAGCCTTTTTTAGTAAAGCACTCAGAGATGCATCATTAAAATACAAAATAATGGAGAAACAAGCTTTTGCACTGGTAAAAGCCATTAAAGACTTCAGAGTCTACATATTATACTCTCATGTGATAGCCTATGTGCCTAATGTAGTTGTCAAAGACATCCTAACTCGGGATGGAATTGAGGGAAAAAGAGGTAAATGGATTGCTACCATATTAGAGTATGATATAGAGATAAAACCTACAAAACTGATAAAAGGACAGGGTTTGGCCAAACTCATGGCAGAAACTAATTGTCAAGCCCTGGACATAAATGAACTGGATGACGAACAAGAGATGGCGACTCCACAAATCAGTCAGTCCTTTTCAGACTCACCTTGGTATGCTAATATAATTTATGTTTTACAAAAATTGTAGGCTCCTCCAGGGTTATCCAGAACAAAGAATAGGTTTTTAAAAATGAAAGCTTCAAAATTTTGTATCTTAGATAATACTCTTTTTTGGAAAAATCATGAAGGAATTTTATTGAATTGTTTGTTAAAAGATGAAGCTGACAAGGCTCTCCAAGAATTTCATGCAGGAGACTGTGGTGGACACCTCTATTGGAAGTCAACTGTAGATAAGATCCTAAGGGCTGGATTCTATTGGCCAACCTTGTTTGCAGATGTGAAGAAATTTGTCACTTCTTGCCATAAATGTCAAATTTTTGAGGGCAAGAGAAAATTGTTACCTTTACCCCTGAAACCCATTTCCACTGAGAAACCTTTCCAACAATGGGGTCTTGACTTCATTGGAGAAATCCATCCACCCTCTTCAGGCCAACACAAATGGATACTCACTGCCACTGACTATTTTACCAAATGGATAGAGGCCATCCCCTCCAGACAGGCCAATGACATAGTGATCATAGGTTTCCTAGAGACCAATATATTGTCCAGGTTTGGTTTCCCTAATAAAATCATTACAGGTTTGGCTGCCCTACTAAAATCAAAGAAAATCATAAGTTTCTGTAACAAGTACCATATTACACTGGGCCATTCTACAACCTATTACCCTCAAGGAAATGGACTGGAAGAATCTTCCAACAAGAGTCTCATTAATATCATCAAAAAACTATTGGAGGAAAATAAGAAGACTTGGAATAAGAAACTGATAAATGCATTATGGGCAGATAGGCTTACAACCAAAAAATCCATTGGAACCAGTCCTTATGAGTTAGTATATGGCATGGAGGCTGTTTTTCCCTCATCATTAGGAGTTCCTATTATGAAAATACTCCAAGAAGCTCAAGTGGAACCTAATGATATTCAAAGAAGGATAAACCAGACCATCAATTTATAGCAGACTAGAGAGGAGGTGTACCAAAGATCCCAAGTGTTGCAGGAGAAGCTCAAGAAGATTTTTGACAAAAGAACCAAGGCATAAGATTTCTACCTTGGAGATGAAGTGTTAGGATGGGATTCCAAGAGAGAGGATAAGGGGAAATATGGGAAGTTTGACTTCCTATGGAAAGGACCATACATCATCTATGCTTTCAAGGGAAACAATGCATATTTTCTTAAAAACTTAGATGGTACAGAAGCAGAAGAAGGACCAGTCAATGGTCGGATGTTAAAACATTACTTTGATCCTACTTACTAATGTTAATAATATTCTTAACATGTACATACTATATCCTTTGTACTGTCAAAGTTTTGATTGGACAGTAACTTGTTGGAGTTGAAGCCCGAAGAGAAGGCCCTAAGCTTCAGAAGTATCACTGTCATACATATAATAAAGCAGCAAGCAAAGAAGATTGCAGAGTACAGTCACATTCATTCAGAGGCCTCTGATCTACTGTTCTTGAATTTCCACCAGGAAAAGCCATCCCCAAGTGGAGCCACTGTTATGCCCCTATACTAATAGGTGTCATATATCATGATTGACTTGATGAGCTATGTAATATGTTCATACCTTTACTTGTTGCAAAGGTTTTCCATATTTGTAAAAATAAAAAAAAACTAAAAAAATGTAAAGAAGGTATACCCTAAAAGAAAAATCAAAGGGTGAAAAGAATAAGTAGATGGTCAAAAAATGAAAGAAAATGAACCCCAACAAAAAGAAAAGACCATGAAAGTGTGCAAGTCTAAATGCCACTACTTTTTTACTTTTGTGTAATAAACAATTGTGTGCAGTTTGTCACCTATGCCACAATTCATGAATAGTCAAACAATTTAAGCTTGGCTAGTTCATTTTTCAATTTCATGTTGTAGAAATAGAGAATAAAGATCTGACCAAACAGTTTAATCTTGGTAGATAAGTAGATAGGTAGAGTGAAAAAAGGAGCTCAACAGTTTAATCTGAGCCCTTGGATGTAATAAGTGTAGACTTAGATAGGCATTACCATGTAAAAGAAAAGAAAGTTTGATAAGGGTTTGCCAGTCTAAGTGCACCCTAATAAAGAAGTAAAAATGCTAGGTTAAGTAGGTAGGGTAAGTAGATGATGGTTGCAGAATAACATGTGGTGAATGATGAGTTCAAATGTGTAAATATTTTACTTTCATCACAAGGCAATGGCATGTAGCACATGAAAGGCATATCAAGCAAACAAAGTCAAAATAATTAACTCCCCTACTCATTTCCCTAAAATTTCACTAATTTCCCCTAAGTGTCAAGGTATTTATTAAATTAGAGGGGCTCAGAGCATTTCTCTGACTTCTGGAGGGACCGGACCCTCGGCCCAATAATTTATAATGCCTAAGTACTTAAGCCCATTCATCAATAATCATATCCCTTCATAAATCATTCATTCCCTTGATAAGTTTTTCCTAAGTAAAATCCTATTTTACTTAGGGAAATTAAAATATTCTCACAAAAACCCTCATTTTTCACTTAGCCTACGTTTTAATGTACACATGAAAATGTTATACAATTAGCGCTTTTTCCATTCAGTGTCATATTAACTATTAACTTATTATATAGTTCCCCCATATAAAGCATTACCCATTCCTGTATTACTTTAAATTATATAAAAACCCCGAAATATTAATATCCCGCCCCTTTGGTTAGATATAACCATAATACATTTGTAAATGGGATTAATTAGTTAATCAGTAACTAATTAAGAACCCCGACCCCCGCCACATTAAAAAGGGATTAATTAACCCTCACGGTTAATTAATAACCTTCCCAACCAATCCCGTTGCTCCCGATACGATTAAATAATTGTTAATTGCATTGGGCCCACCCTCATTAAACTCCCGTCACTTTTCATCCCCGATAACCGTCTGATCACACCTCCCAAATCCGACAATTGTCGTTCATATCGCTCGGCCCTCCACGACCGAAAGTTAGCATGCAATCGCGGAGCGGTTTTGTGAACAGTGCCTCCACCACGCATCATTCATTCTATGGAATCGCTCGCTCAATCCCAAAAACTGCCCCCTTACATAAGTGGTGCGATATAAACCGCTTACCACCTCCCACTAAATGACAAAAAATCATATCGTTTGCCTGCTGACGTCACCTGTCCAAATCCCGAAACCCCCCAATTCTTGACTTTGTATATAAAACAAAATAAATCATTTTCGTCGTTCTATTCTGCAAACCTGTACATCCATGCAAACATAACGATGAGGTCAACCAGCTTGTGCTCCCAGCCGCCAACCAACTTCAAACTTTGCAGCCGATGTCGCCTAGAGCCATCCAGTCACACCTAGTACCTACATTCCATTGGCTGTCCCCCAAAGCAAGTAATTACTAATTTCTTGACAAGAAAACCCTGCAAATACTTGTTTTCCACTGGAAATAAATTGAAACGTCCAAAATTCACAATAATTTTGTTACTACTTTTGTAATTCAAGTCCCCCAGACCCTTGGTTTCACCAATTTTACAAAGAAAACCTCAGTTTCATTTCTGAATCCACAAGAACCAGAATGGAAACCCCAGTAGCCCTAAACGTTGCTCCCATTACCACCCCTCATCATGATTTAGACTATCTGCCTCTGGCAGATAAGGATTTTCAAATAAAAGACCTAATCACTGATAAAGACCATCTAAAAGTCTTCTTCCAATGTTGAGATAACCACTTGAATGGCTATGATGCCATAGGTCTGTGGGAATCCAACCTTCCAATGTATTTTCTCCCCTCTGTGCATGTTTTCCCTGATATAATCCATCAATTCCATGCAAATTATGACCCCAACCGTAGAGTAGTCGTGTCTCCCAACCAAACAATCCTCTTCATAATAACTGTTGAATCAATCAATGAGATGCTACAATTTCATCCCAGTCAGACCCTCACCCCCATTTCCATTGGAAATTTACTTGAAAAATCAAATAAATTATCCCAATCTGAACTCAATCGCCTCTACCAGACTTTCATATTAAAAGAATATCAAACTAAAGATCCACCTCCTTATATGTCAATTTTCTTCACACATACAGGAAAAATCATAGTTGATATGATATCTACAGTCATGGGATTCAACACTAGTGAATATGTAGATGAATTGACCCTAGTGTTGATGTCTATCTTTACCCCTGGTCAGCCCCCTACTGTCAAGTACGATTATGCTTCATTTATTGCTAATAAAATTCATGACCAGTTCATGAGACTGGAGAATGAAAGGGTTTTCAAGTATTCCACCTTCATATATCACCTCATCCTCTACTATCAATCAGACAAATTCCCATTTTCTGTCAAGAAACTTGATACTAAGGGTAATCCAAGGTCTGTCATCTTTTGGACTTCCATCTTCCATAGATCTTTTTCTTTCCCTTATTCATATAATGAGTTCATTGATCAGTTTGTCCACCCAACTACTACCTTGCTGACAGGAATTTCCCCTCCTAGGATTAGTGATGATATCAAAAGGATCCTTCAGCTCTCCAAACAGTACAGAGTGGGTGATTGGTATTTATACCAGAATCACACAGAGATCAGGGTATATGGGTGTGAGCTTTCCCCATTCAAACTACCTAGATATGTTCCAATGAGACTGTTTGCATTGGAGTATTATAGACAGATGATAAACTCAAATTTGATTCATTTTACTAAGGCCAAGAAGAAAGCACAACTCAGAATCAAGGATCACTTAGGCCCATTTGTCTACAACACTAGGGAAGCATGGAAAGCAGTAGAACAAATTCTAGAAGACCATCTGAAATTAAACAAAAGTTTTAGTTGGACTCCATATGACCCCCATAGTTTCATCTGTGATAGAAGGATGAAAAATAGACTATCACCATACTTGCATCACAGAATTCCAGAGATTGAGCGATTTGCTAATATGGATGAATGGAGGGAAGGGACCCTAGTAGAAACAGATAGTGAGCAGGTCAACATAGAAAATGTAATGAAGGATCTTGAAAAGACGCTTGACCTAGATTCTTTTGGACGTGTGCAATTTGAGACTTCTCAAAATTCAGCATTAGGGATTAGTGCCTCAACAGCTAATACCTCACAAAGGCACTCACAGGAGACCAGTGCACCATTTGCAGAGACATCACAGGGAAGAGAAAAAGAGACCAGCACTCAAGCAACAGAACAATCAACCATGTCAAAGCAACCTGAAACCTCTCAGGAGTAGGCTCAAACACAGGCCCACCCAACTCAAGTCAACATGGGAGAGCCCCCAATTTTGCAGACTCCTCTGAATGAGAAAAGAATAAAAAGAGAGACAGGCAAGTAGCTACCCCTTCCAGTGGCCCATCAGACCAGCCTAGTGCTAAGAGGCACAGGCTAAATCCTCATTCAGAAGAGGAATTTTTTGAAGAAACAATAGAGAGTCAGAGAAAACAAGGTGCAGATAGTCAACATACTTTCGTAGCAGGTGGGACACCTTCTAGCTCACAGAGATAGGAGCTGGAGAGACAACAAAGTGCTGAAGTATCATCCTTCAGGCCTGCAGGAAATAAAAACTTAGACATTAAAGAGAAATTTAAATAAATAAAGGCCAAGAATGAACCATTAAAGGTCCAGGTCTACAATCAGTATTTAAAGATGTCTCCCACCAATCAGAATAGGTTGATGTCAGCCTATGACATCAAGGAGGGAAAAATGCAGTTGAGCTTCTTCAAGCCTAAAGTACAACAGCCTCAGTCAATAGCAGACTACCTCAAAACTGATTTTGAGGTCATGGCCAAGGACATTCATCCCCTGGACCAGATTGAATTACATAAAAAAATAGGGGAAATGGTATATTCAACTTTGACAACAAAGGCCATGATGGCACACAAATTGGAAAATTCATTGAATAATACCACTGCCCAGTTACAGCTGAAAAGAGCCTCCTCACAGGCTAAGGATAATATAATTAAATCATTGGAGGAGTTGGTTATTGGATTGGGTCATAACCCAAAGGATATAAAGACTGCAGAGGCCCTAATAAAGAAGAAAGATGAAGACATAGATGCCTTAAGAAAGCAGTTAAAGTTGCCTCCATCAAGGCATCCACAAACTACTGAAGTCATTCAAAAGAAGTCTAAAGAAGAGCTTATGGACTTAGCCCTTAAGCTAAATGAACAGTTGAAGGAGACTGAACAGGAATTGGAAAAGTCATTGAAAAGCAGGCAGAGTGAGTCGACCTCTCAGCCTCAAAATGTGATACCAATGGTCTCCACGGCAGTCCCTTCAACACTTGCAACTGCTTTGGCACCCAATATCCCTATAGTCACAGCAGAAGTAATTACAGGTACAAGCTCAGGAACAGCACCAGTAGGAACTTCAGGTTTGAGCACAGAAGAGTTAATCAAGTCCATGGAGGAGATGAAACTCCAAGTCTCTGAATTACAGAAGGTAAAGGAAAAATTTGTTACCTTAGAACAAAAATATGATGTTTCAAAAATCAATTTTGCTGAAGAGGTAAGAAAGAATAAAGGCTTAGCACAGCAGGTGAAAACACTAGAGAAGGACCTCACCTTTGAGAAGCCCTTAACAGATATTAGAAAAATTTTATGGACCAACATCACTCAGTCAATAAATGATGCTTGGTCATCCATACAAATAATTTTTGAATAGATTGACTTGGTAAAAGTAGCTCTTGAAGAAATCCAGAGAACTAAAGAAGAGCTAGGAGGAAAGCCTGAGGAAGCTATCAGGCTAATAAATTTTTTGAATAGCAGAAATAAGTACCAGCTAGAAGAGCTAGGTATTGAGGATAGAACTAGGACTATTCTAGAAGTCAAGAAGGTATTGACCAAAAGGTCTCTGATGCAGAATTTGGAAAGGAAATGCCAGAATATGCAAGAAGAAATTAATGATTTTATGGAGAAGTTTGGTATTTTGCAGAGCAAAGGACTTCCCAGTCCTTTAGTAATTAATGATAAATTGATGAGACATGAAGACTATGTGAACAAGTTGGCTCAGTATGCAAACAATCAGGCCAGTTCATCAACTAGTGCATCTGCACCAAAGGCACTACCTATAGGCAGAGTTCTCTATGACAGTCTAGAGAACCTTTTCTATGTTGAACATGAAATAAAACATTTGTTTCCAGTTCAGCCTAATTTTTTCAAATACACTGAGGCTGATGAAATCTTCAAGAAACTTCAAAGGACCAGAATACCAAAGGAAGATTGGTGGATGGATATGACAGAAATTTTGTAATTTGCCTTGGTAAAAGATAAATTTTCAGTATTTACCTTAATCAATGTTGGTAATAGAAGGTGAATAAGGATAAAGCAGGTAAAGAGTATCAGAACAGGTCAAAGAGTATCAGTAAGAAGATGAAAAGCAGAACAGCCAGCACAGAATTACAAAGAAGACAGCAAGATGCTCAATCATAGGGCCTGCCTCCAGCTCATTCACAAAAACAGGGACAACAAGCCATCAGTTTACTTTTCTCTTCTATCTTCAAGATCATCTGTCTCTTTTTTTATGTAAAATATAGTTAGTCATCCTAAAATATATCTCTCTTTGTTATGAGATATTTTATTGTAAAATTTTGTATAAATACTCCTTCATTCGGAGTATTGAGTGTAGATTCTTAGACATTTCTATAGACTTATTATTTTGGAAAATAAAAGTTGTTTATCAACTCTTGTATGGCTGGCTGGATGAAGAAATAAAGCAAGGGACTTTTTACAGGATTCATGTGTCAAACATTGGACAAATAAGTATTCTATATCTCATGTGTTATTGTTTTCTGGTTTAATATTTCACTTGTGTTCATGTCTAAATATTAAAATGAAAAGGTATATTTCATAAAGTGCTTAATTGCAATCTGTCTTTAAAATCATTTTTATTCTAAATGTTTTCTTCTAAACTATCATAGGCAAGGAATTCTTAACTGCTCTTTGCTTCTTAGTTTATCATTATGGTCATTTAATAAGAAATTCTTAATTGCTTTTTATTAGTGATCATTCATTTTCCCTCCTTTTGAATCTTGTTGAAAGATTCTTAACTACCCTTCATCCCTTTCAAAACCACTCCATTCTTTCAAGTTACCATTTGTTCCTTGTTTAGCTATCTTGCCCTGTGAAGCCCTCCTTTGTTGAATCATCCAAATCCAGTTTAGCCATCTGCAGTTGACTCCATAGCCCAATGGCCTGATCTACTCTGTTCTATCCATCTGCTCTTGAATTCCACCACCAAACACAATCAAAATCCCAAAACCTTCATAACTATCCTAATATCTTCCAAAACAAATCTAAATCTTAAAGAGAGAGCCCTCTCTGAGTACAGATTGGCTAGAATCTGTACTCAAAAGTTGGTTTGTGGTTACCTCGAACACCTTTCCTTCTTTTTACAACTTCAAGGAAAATCTGAGTGATAACAGGTACCACCAAATCAAAATTGCACTGGAGGATAGGAGCAAGAAAACCTTCGCGACTGAGTGGGGTTGTTGTCAATACACTGTAATGCCGTTTGGATTGAAGAATGCACCTGCAATCTTTTCGCGCATGGTTGTTGCAGCATTCAAGGAATTTATTCATAAGTTCCTGGAGGTATATTTTGATGACTGGACTGTATTTGGGCTAGTTAAGTGCCATGTAGCAAGCTTGCGCCTGATGCTGGATACCTGTCGAAGATACTAGATCGTGCTCAATCTCAAGAAGTGTCTGTTTTTCGTTCCTTTTGGGAACCTATTAGGGCATGTAGTTTGCAGACAAGGACTGATGGTAGACCCCGCGAAAATCACAGTGATACTGAACCTGGAAGCACCGAGGAGTGTGAAATAGTTGCGTGCTACTCTGGGACATATGGGATATTACAGAAAGTTTATCAAAAGTTATGCCCAGATCACTATGCCTATGGAAAAATTGTTGAAGAAGGATGTCACGTTCTGCTAGAACGATGACTGTAAGAAGAGCTTGGATATATTGAAAGAAAAGATGGTTACCGCGTCGATTCTAGTCTTCCTGGACTGGAAGAAAGAGTTCCATGTGCATGTTGACGCATCATGTATAGCGCTGGGAGCAATACTAACATAGGCTAGCGGAGAAGGTTTGGACCACCCTATCGCATTCGCAAGCTGCAAATTATCCAAATTAGAAAAGAACGATTCTACCATTGAATGCGAGGGGCTAGCTATGGTGTATGTGCTCCAGAAGTACCGGCACTACTTATTAGGAGGCCATTTTAATATGTATACGGATCACTCCGCGCTGAAGTACCTGGTCAATAAGCTTGTGTTGGGGGGACGAATCTGCCGATGGCTCTTATTGTTCCAAAAGTATGATTTTGGATTTGTTGTGAAGCCAAGAAGATTGAACGCGGGACCAGACCACCTGTCGCACATCGAAATAGGGGAGAAACCTACTAACTTGGAAGAAGGATTGCCTAGCACGCAACTATTTGCAGTGTGTGTTGCAAATGGTCATTTTGAGGATATAATACACTTCCTAACTACAGGTATGGCACCGGAAGGATACATTGTCCAGTAAAAGAAGGAATTAGTGGTGCACGCGGCATATTTCTCTATCATTACTGGGCATCTGTACAAAATGGGTACTGATGAGATATTGCGATGGTATGTACCTGAGTTCAAGAGAAGTAGCATCCTTGCAAATGCTCATGGGGGCATCGCGAGAGGACATTATGCAGGGAGAGAAACCGCGCAGAAGATTCTACGTGCAGGGTTGTGGTGGTCAACCCTTCATCAAGATTCAAAAGTATATCGCAAGGCATGTGATATATGTCAAAGAACGAGCAGGCCATCGCGGAGGGATGAAATGCCTTTGAATACAAAAATAATGTTGCAACCCTTCGAGAAGTGGGCAATAGATTTTATAGGACCCATTCAGCCATAAGGGAAGATAGGAGCAAGGTACATTATCACTGCGACGCAGTATTTGACTCGTTGGGCAGAAGTGCAGCCGGTGAAGGATTGCACAGGCGTGACAGCCGCAAAGTTCCTATTTGAGAATGTACTGACATGATTTATATGTCCAAGGATCTTGATGAGTGATCGTGGTATGCACTTCCTGAATGAGATGATCAGTGCACTAACGGAGGAATTTCAGGTATATCACCAAAAGTGTACACCTTATCACCCACAAGCCAATGGGATAGTGGAGGCATTCAAGAAAGTGCTTGAAAATGCACTGACCAAGGTTTGCAATGCTCAATGAAGTGATGGAGACCTACACATACCTGTGGTAATGCGAGCTTATAGAACGACATGCAAGAAGTTAACAGGACAAACCCCTTTCAGGCTTGTCTATGGTGTGGAAGCCGTAATGCCTATGGAATACATTGTGCCTAGTTTGCGCATAGCAGCGCTTACAGGTATGATGGATAGCGGGGCCCTAGAATAGAGGCTCGCTCAGCTGGATGAACTCGAAGAAGAAAGATTTTTGGCTGGATTTTGCCAACAAGTCCAAAAGAAGAGCGGAAAGGCATGGCATTATCGACACATCAAGCTATGCACATTTAAGGTAAATGATCTGGTTTGGTTGCATGATAGTAAGTTTGATCAATTTCTAGGAAAATTTAGGAAGCACTAGTTAGAGCTTTATGTTATTAAGGACATTACAGATGGAGGAGTGATACAGCTGGTCAAGTTAAATGGAGAACCTTTCCTAGGAAAGGTGAATGGCAATCGCTTGAAGCCATACACCGGTGGTCTGACCATGTGACTAAATGAAAGTGGCACAGTCTTAGCACTCCAGGAAGCTGAAAGGAGGTGCAGGACTATAAACTACACTGCCCGAGTTGGGGAGCTGCGTGATGGGAAGATGGTGCTAAGTAAGGACATGTCACTGGGTCCGCGGCAACACGGAGGGAGCTGCAGTACCTAGGGAGAAATCATGCAGGTCAGCTGGAAAGTGACCGTTAAAGTCACTATTCATGAAAAGACAGTAGAAGTGAGGCCAAATGGAGCGGGCAGCTGGCATTTAAGACGAAACTTATGGCTTATATCCTTGAAAATCTGTCTCCAATCTGGCATTAATGAACCGATTTCAGGGGGAATTGTCGGATTTGAATTCAAATTTCCCTATAAATTAGAAGTGGCTGCCCAGCGAAAAACACTTGGCATTTTGACTATTCAGCAGTGAGCTCTCAAGCGCCTATGAATCGTGATTAATACGAGTTTCTGATAGTTTTTGGGGTATTTGCGACTTTGCTGGTGGACACACAGGAATTCTTTCGAAAGATCATGTTTGTGCCACCAGAAATTATCAATACACAGCAAGTAGTAGAGGAGCCACCATAGAGAATAGAGAGAGAGGTCGAACTAGCTGCCTCGGAAGTAGCCGAAGTATTAGCGGAGGTCCCTAAATCTCTAAGAATGCTGAGACCGAAGCCAACCCCAACCAAGGAGACCATGAAAGAAAAGAAGGGAAAGAAGCCTGCCATACCGGTGCGCACATCGCTAAGACGAAACACACCAAAGCCCACTGCCCAAGAGAAAGGCAAGGCTATAAACCTAGAAGTATAAGAGGAGGATATCGAAGACATCCCCATGGATGATAAGGATGTGGGAGTGGAAATAGAGGAGGTTGAAGCCCAGGGTGTGGACCTTATTACACGGTTGTCGAAGTATGTCCCTCCATGCAAGCCTAAGTCCAAGGTCCCAAAGGACATTGATGAAAGTAAAACTCCCCTATAAACCCCTCTGCTACCAGATGAAATCACAATTGATGGTCCACGTTTGGCAAGGGTGCCGATTTTGAAGATCGAAGACTGGGACTTGGCGGACCATGAGAAGTTCCCACACCTGACGACCGAACAGTTGATGCACCGCATCATAGACACGAAAACAGGGATGACTTCACTAGAGCCGCGGAAGTGGCTCAGAGGAGTAGAAAAGGTAGGATTACTCAATCTGCTCTGGGTGCCACACTATCACCGCACTCCTGTGACAGTTTTGGTTATCAAGCAGTTGTTGTGCTTGGTACATGATGGGTATCTGTGGCTATAGGAGCTGATACCCATCACCGATATGTTGATTCACCGCATGATGCGCCTTCCGTATACAGGCGAAATCCCAGCTATGATCTTTGTTGGCAAAGGTGGGGAGCTGGCGCTGACAGAATCAATGAAAGAGAAGTTCAAACTGGTAAAGAAGTCGCACAAGTACGCTATCTCTAGCATCTACAACCCTACTGTGAAGGTGGCGACGCAGATCCTTGCAAGAAAGGTGATGCGGAAGTGCCACGTTGATGAGGTACCGGCACCTATCGTCGCGCTCACACAACTGTGCGTGGAAGGAGTCCAATTTAACTGGTCAGACTACCTTTGCGGAGAGTTCCTAGTGAATTGTCGTGAAGCGTAAGAGCAAAGCAAGATGTTCCACTACGCATGGCTCTTGCTGTCGATTGTGCTCGTAGTGTGGGAGCTACCAATAGAGAGCCAATTCCCCTCGGTTGCACCAGACCTTCCTGAAGCAGCGAAGTACGCTTCGCTGTGGGCGACCAAGGACACGGAGCACATTTGAGACTGCAAGATCTTTTGGATCTTGATGGAAATGAACATAAGGATGGCTATCAATTGCAAGCCGTGATTGTCGCCCATAATATATGCTAACCAACAAAGCTATGTCGAGTTTAAGGCTGATTTCCATCAGATTTTGATCAAGGCACAGTAGGACTCTGCGCAGAAGTGGTACGATTTGCCGTACCTAGCCACAGATGATGCCATCAATGCAATGTTGGATGAATGGTCGGCAGAGTGGCACACCTCGACAGAGTTGGTAGTGGGTCCAAGCAAGTCTGCCGCACAAAAGAAGAAGGAAGAGGCCAAGCTGAAGATGGTGCAACTTGTCGAAAAGAGGAAGAAGGAGGCCACTGAGAAGGCCCAAGTAGAACAAATAGGAAAGGAGGTAGGAAAATAGATAGGTGGCACAGAGCGAGGCTCTGACAAAGGCACGTGGTCACCTTCACCCGAAACCGAAAAAGAGGACACAGAGTAGCATAGCATGGACCCTCAGGAGATGTTCGATCGCATTAAGTGCCCAAGAGAGCTCGAAAAGGGAGGGTCTAGAAAGAAATCTAAGGAAACCAAGACCTCGTTGGACCCCATCACATTGACAGAGGGCGACTTATATGACATTGGTGACATAGTTAGAGATGTCACCGCGAAAGCCCTCCAACAATTAGAGAAGTAGCAGATGGTCCTCCTAAGGGCCATCCAGACCGAACTGCATGAGTTGCAGACCCATGCATCACAAGATGGTACGTTGTCCACAACTTGGCTATCGATACATCAGAGGCTGCTAATATGCTGCACTCAAAGGCTTTCAATGCGCTAGTGATGCTCGATGGAGCACTGACAACAAAAAATGAGGCTGACAGGCCCACTATCAATGCCTTGAAGGGAGTGGGATTGAACCTAGCATCACTCCTGCGCGAAGTGCACCACCTCTTGCAGGATGGAGTCATTACAGAGCTGAGGGCCCATGAGCACTGCACCCTCCAGGTGATTAGTGAACAGAAAATAAACAATGAGCACATGGACCTACAAAGGAATTCTACCATCATCGTCGAGGCCGAGGCGACTAGCTAGAACAAGAAGATCATACAAGTTTTGGAGGAGGCCTGTAGAATGGTTTGGGAATTGGCCATTCCAGAAGAGGAGACAGTCAAGGTCCGTATCCAAAAATTGGCCATAGGGGTGCATGACACTTGGACAGAGATGGCACGGGTTCAGTTGGAGCTAAACCTGCATATTACAGACCTCCAGTTGAGGGCTCAGCCTTCAACACCGCCAGAGGTAAATGAATAGTGGGCCGCCACTGTCATAGAAGCAATTGTGGCAATGGAGAGTGCAGTAGCAAACTGCACATAGTTATTCGAACAAACGTTTGAGGTCCTGATCGGCTTGCAGGAGGACCCAAACATCTAGAGGCTATAAACGGAAGCACATGAACTCCAACAGTGCTATGAAGAAGTTAAGGGCACAACACAATCCATCGCACTGACACAGAGGTTAGCCAAGTTACACGAAGCCAAGCAGCTGAAGGAATAGGTGGACGCAGCGTTGCACAAGGAAGCAGTGCTGAAGGCGTGACTAAATCCCTGGCTGGAGGAAGCTTACGTAGTCACAGGAAACATTGAAGGCAAGCTTGTGACTTTGCAAGCGATGCAACAAGAGCTTCAAGCTAACAGCGCAGGGGTAGTAACCGAGAAGACAGTCAAAGATGCGAAGCAGGAAGCAACTCAGTGCATAACCGAAGTTGCAGTCATCAGGGTCGAGCTGGACAGGCTTCGCGCAAAGATCTCTGCGCTTACCGAGTGACTCGAGGGCGAGTCACGATGTTTATGTTGGGGGCCTATTGGGAGCGGGATCCCCCAAGGGCAGTTTTGGGGCTAAAAGCCCGTAACACATATTCCATTAAATTTGGAATTAAATGGTGGATCTAGAATTTCAAAATAACCAAAAATCTCAATTCTAGTCATTGTCCTTGTAATAAAATATTTCCAAATTTAATGAAATATGTGTTCCATGTTTAAGTCAATTTTTTGTAATATTATTGTAAAGACTCCGCATTTTGTGGTCGCAGAGCATGAAGGTGTTATGTGTCACAAAGGGTAGTCCACCCTTAGTTTTGTAAAGTAAAGTTGGTTGTACGAGATCTACCCATGATTCGCGGACCATGGGATTGTATAAAATGAGCTAAGTAGTTAGGAAAAAAACATGTAAGAGAGTCATAGCTTTAGAGCAAGAAGTCTAAGTCTTGGGTTGTAGTGTAGGCAGAGGCTCTGCAGCTGAGTGCGCAGAGGCATAGGGTAGAAGTCCGCAGCTGAGTGCACGGAACCCTGCAACTTTGTGCACAAGGTGGATAGAGTCTGTAAACACTTGGAAGATATTAATAAAAGGAGTTATTCTGCAATTTCTATGTCTTTTTTCTGTCGATGCATTTGGATATTTTATGTTGACTTTCCTTTATTATGCTTATACGATGCGTGAATGAATGCCACTACATTGAATATTTGAACGCAATTACGAATATTTGCTTGCGCGATGATAATTTTAAGTAGTTGACAAGATAAGAAAGTCACTTAAGGTAATTGAGGAATCTACACAGCATGCTATGGTACCTGTGCTAGCAACGCTCTTTCAAAGGGCACATCCTCAGGTAGCAAAGGTGTACAAATAAAAAATTTAACTTCATCAGGGTCCTTGGTCACCTTAATAGTTGGCTTTCTCAGAGGCATATATTGAGGTAACCATGAAATTGGTTCAACCTCGTCGACATTGATATCCTCAATTCCTTCCCCAAGCTCTTCCTCCTCTAAGTCAACCAGTTCCATTTATTTCTTCTTTTTCTCTTTTTCTAGCTTTCCCTTGCTCCTCTTCTCATCAGTCATCTTCCTATGCCACTGTCTGATCGGTGGCTTCTGTTGTTTCTTCTGTTTCTACACTGCTACTACGTTTGTTGGTTCTACCACCATTATTTCTACTCCTGCAGTTGTGGGCTTCAGCCTTGATGATCTGAGAGATGTGGTGTGTGTAGGAGGAGAGGTAGTCATGACGCCTATTAGGCCTTGTGCCAGAAATGCCGAATAGATGTCCTGCCAATCCTCACCAGACATGTATCACTTCTCTCGGCTCAGACTTAGGCGCAAAAGCTCACAAGAGTTCTTCAATAGGCAAAGTGTCTGAATGTAGAGCGGAATGCCATATTTATAGCCAAATTCAAATTTGAATGCCTTGAATGCCTCCAGATTTTCCTCATAAATGTGAATTTGGCGGCATATTTTCATAGATATGCTCCTTAAATGCACTTCCCCCGCTCCCTTTAATGGCAAAATCGCGATCAAATCAACTATAGATTTTCTAGCAGTCATATTCTGGGTAGACTGTGCAATATCCTCCCTTATGGCGCAACTACATTGTCGTAGCTCTCTTCACCTATGCCATCTCCCTAAACATCTCGCAGCCCTCCTTCTTCGATAGAACCATTTCTCGACAAAGTAGTTTATAGTCCTGCGCTTTCTTTCAGCTGCTTAAAGAACTAAGACTTTCCTATTGTCATATAGTCATCGCAACCTTGTAGGAACGGGATTGTCAATGTATACCTTCAATATTCTTCCATTAATCCTTCTAAGAAACAACTCCCCATTCATCTTCACGAGCTGAACTGTGCCACCATCTGAAATATCCTTGATTACATAAGGCCCTATCCAATGCATCTAAAACTTCCCCGGAAACTTTGTGAACTTACTTTCATACATCAGAACCAAATCTCCATTCTTAAAAGTGTGTTTCTTAATGTGGCGATCACGCCACGCCTTTTCCCTAGCTTTATGCACCTACTAATGAAAACCCACCAAAAAGTGATCCTCCTCCAGTGCAAGCAACTGCGTTAAACATTCCTCCGTGCAGTTGCGATCAGGCATCTCGATTACTGTTGCGATCCTTAAGCTAGGCACTATATACTCCATTGGCATCACTGCTTCTTATCCATATACCAGTCTAAACGGTGTTTTCCAGGTCAATTTCTTACAATTCATCCTATATGCCCATAAATTTGCTGATATGTACACATCCCAATCATTCTTATTGACATTGCAGATCTTCGTTAAGGCTGTTAGGCCCCTATACTACTAGTGTAACCCCTTATTGTTATTAGCACAACCCACTTATTATATTGATGTACCCATGTAGTGCCCATATTGTTACTATTGTGCCACATAGAATCCCACTATTGTTATTATTGTGCCCTTCCATTATTATTGTTATGTCGGCTCTGATTATGTTATGACCCCTTAGACTCCTATATATAGAAAGGAGGTCTTTTCATTTGTATCATCGAAGAATTGTTCATTTATGTAATGTAAAGGAGGTTTCCCCCTCGAAGAGGCTGAATTCTAAGGCGTGGATTTATCTTTTCTATCTTTTCTTGAGCTGGTTTCATAACATTTGGTATCAGAGCTTTGGATTCTAGGGTTTCGCTGCTCCAAACAGGTCATCATGGCAGTTTCGCTATAGCTTTTTTTCTGTGACATTTCGGAAGTTGCAAAAAAAACCCATTTGAGAAGAAATCGTGCTGAACCTTGGGTCCGAATTTCAGAGCTTTTCGTGCGATATTTTCGGAGATATGATCTGAGGAAGTTGGTCTTTCTGAAGACTCCTGAATTACATTCAAAACAGGTGACCTGGGGAAAATCATCATAACTTTCTCTATGGGGATTAGATTGAAATTTCATAAGAAGGTACAGAAAGAGGACAGACTGTAGTTTCTTGTATACATTTTTCAGATCCAAAGGTCGAAACAGTGACTCGTGGCATGTCGTACAAGTTCGCTCTACTGAACTAGTCTATAATCAAGTCACTGTGGGAGATTTCGCATAACTCTTCCTTGGAGAATCCAATTTGGGTCAGACTTGTGGCATTGGAAAGAGGACACAAAGGGCTACTGCAGGTCACAATTTCAGAACTGGAAGGTCTGAAATTACAGAGTTACAGTCATTTCAAGATCGAGCTCCTAAAATCAAGAAAAAGTGAGATGAGGAAGTTTGATGGCAAGGATCCGGTAAATTGGATACTACAGATGGAGAAATATTTTGATCTACATGGTGTACCACTGTTACAAAAGGTATGTATTGCATCTTTATATTTAGAACCGGATCAATTTTTATGGTATAAAGGGCTTTGTTCTCGTAAACCACTTGTTACGTGGTCAATTTTCACGGAGGAAATGATAGCACATTATGAGGATACAAAGAGAAACACCTTGTTTAGCCAATTGATAAATCTCAAAAAAAAGTGTTCAATGGAAGAACACATTGAGGACTTTCAAAAATTTAATATAAGGGTAAATGATATTCCAGAGAAGCAAAGGATTGATGTCTTCATAGGTACTTTAAAGGATAACATTCAACATGAGCTTCGTCTTTGGGAACCTGATTCATTGGAGAAGGCATTCAAGTGGGCAAGAAAAATTGAAAGCGAAATTATGGAAACAAGGAATCCAACCACTCACGACTATAATTATGTAAGTTTTCCTTCTCCTAGCCTTCCACAACTTACAAGAATGACACCACAACAATTGGAAGAAAAAAGAGAAAAAGGGCTTTGTTACAATTGTGATAGCAAATGCACTAAAGGTCATAAGTGTACTGAGAAGAAATTATTTTACATAGATTATCAAGAGGAGGAAGAAAAGGATCAAGAAACATCAAAAGAAGTGTATATACACCAGGAACCAACCCCAGAAAAAGAAGAAATGAATCCAACCATATGTTGTAAAGCATTGGCAAGAATTACCACTCCTCAAACTCTTAAGATAGAAGGACATATCAAGAAGAAAAAGGTTCAAGAAGTGAAAGATCACATCGAGAAAGAGGAAATGAATCCAACCATATCTTGTAATGCATTGGCTGAAATTACCACTCCTCAAACTATCAAGATAGAAGGACATATCAAGAAGAAAAATGTTCAAGAAGTGAAAGATCACATCGAGCATCAAGAAATGAATCCAACCATATCTTGTAAAGGATTGGAAGAAATTACCACTCCTCAAACTCTAGAGATAGAAGGACATATCAAGAAGAAAAAGGTTCAAGCAGTGAAAGATCACATCGAGCATCAACAACAAGTTCTCCAACTTTTAAAGGATAACGCCACTTCGGTGCAAAATCAAATGAAACAACAGGTAGATCAACATCGTAGTGAAAAATGTTTTGATGTAGGTGATTGGGTATTTTTACTCAAGCAAGCTATTTATGAGAAGGAAATGTTGGCAATACTAAATGCACTTAAAAAATGGCGACCTTACCGAATGGGAAGACTCTTCAAGGATGAGGATGTCGAAGCATTGTTTTGTGCTATTTCTATTATCCAACCAGATTGGATAAACGAAGCAAGGGATGAATGGAAGAAGGACGAAGCAGTATGGCCACTTATTCAAAAGCTGCAAAAGATCCCAATTCAAACAATATTAGAAATTGAAGAGGAAGGAAAAATCATATTGGAACCTGGAGCAGTCACAGAAACAAGAACCCGACAGCTACGAAATCGATCAATTTCAGAGTATCTCATCAAGTGGAAGAACTTACCCGCTGAAGATTCCACATGGGAGGACAAGAATTTTATACAGAAGCATCAAGAACTACTCAAGCATTGAGGACAACGCTTTTTGAAGGAGAGGGGCATGTTAGGCCCCTATACTACTAGTGTAACCCCTTATTGTTATTAGTACAACCCACTTATTATATTGATGTACCCATGTAGTGCCCATATTGTTACTATTGTGCCACATAGAAGCCCACTATTGTTATTATTGTGCCCTTCCATTATTATTGTTATGTCGGCTCTGATTATGTTATGACCCCTTAGACTCCTATATATAGAAAGGAGGTCTTTTCATTTGTATCATTGAGGAATTGTTCATTTATGTAATGTAAAGGAGGTTGCCCCCTCGAAGAGGCTGAATTCTAAGGCGTGGATTTATCTTTTCTATCTTTTCTTGAGCTGGTTTCATAACAAAGGCATTTTCCAATATTTTGTTAAAAGCTTCGACAATACCATTCGCCTAGGAATGATATGGCGTACTCTTCTAATAGTGCATTTGGAACTCTTTTCTCAATGCCTTCATTGTTTCATTCAAGAAGTGTGAACCTCGATCACTCATCAAGATTTTTGGCCATCCAAACCGTGATAGAATGTAGTGTAAGATAAACCTCACAGCAGTTTCTATGTTGCAATCCTTTACAGGTTGTGCCTCAGCCCATCTGGTCAAGTAGTCTGTCGCATTGATAATATAGTGTGCACCTGTCTTCTTCCCTAGTGGATTAATTGGTCCAATGAAGTCAATTTCCCATTTATTGAATGCTTGCAGTGTAACCTATGGATTTAATGGCAATTCATCTCTTCGCGATGGTCTTCCAATCCTCTGACACACATCGCAGGCATTGTAGTATTCCTTAGAATCTTTATGTACTGAAGGCCACCATAATCCTGCTCGTAAAATATTTTGCACAGTTGGCTTGATTGCGTAGTGTCCTCCTGCAACACCACCATGTGCTTCATCCAGAATATTATGTCGTTCATACTCAAGTACATATCAGCGCAGAACTTCATCTGGTCCCATCTTATATAAGTGTCCTACAATCACTGAAAAATTTGCAGCCCTTACCACTAGTTCCTTCTTTTGTTGCATTGTGTATCCTTCAGGAGCTACACTAGTAGACATAAAATAAATAATGTCCACAAAATGTTCATCAGAAACTCTGACATCAAAGAGTTACGCGTTAGGTAACCCCTCATCAATAATAGTAGTCTAGCTAGTCAGGATACTCGACTGTCACCCGAGAGACCCGGGTTCAAGTCCCAACAACGGAACCATTTGTTGACTTGAGGGGAATTAGGGGAGTTTTGAGGTCTAAAATGGGTCTCCTAAGGAAATTATAAAATAATAGTGGAAATAATAAAATAAGATTTGATTACTTCATCAATTTTTAGAGGAAAGAAAGAAAAAATTGTTTTTTCAACTCGTTTTTTCAACTTATCTCCCTATGGGTTTACTCAAATTTCAATCGAAAACACTCATTGGATGCATAATTTGATTCCCCATCCAAAGAGTACCCCTGTACCATGGTCCGTGAAACAAGGGCAGAGTTCATTATATAATCAAAACATCCCATCCCTTTACAAAATAAGGGGCTTTGACCGCCTTCCTCATATTGCGAAGACTTTACAATATTACAAAATTTGACTCAAAACTTAGGCAAAAATTAGACCTGGGGGGCCCTATCCTAGCAAGTGTTGAAAATAACAACAAGAATGTTACAAATAGCATCAAGGAAATCCTAAATTAATTTTTCCTTGAATTAAATTAGGAATCAAATCAAAATTATATTCTCATATCAACTTGTAATAGTTAACTAAGTTAATTTGACTTAGTTGGCTTAGGAAATTTGAGTTGGATGTCTATCTAGAATCATGTAGAGTGATCCCTAAATTTTAGGGGCCCGGGTTGAGTTCTTTTAAGTTGTAATTAATTAACTCGGTCTAGCTAAGTTATAGCCAGTTAAACTAGTTCAAACAGTTAGAGGAACTAGTAGGAGGTCTAACAGTGGGGAGCAACTTCAGTGCAACTTCACTGCTCCACCAGTTAACTAAATATTCACTCATAAATAACTCATAAATTTTAGTTCAAAAGAAGACCTAGTTGAGATTAGAGTTCACGGACAGTGTACTATCAGTTCTATAATTTTCCGAGTTGTACAGATGGTGAATGCAATCAGTAGAAGGGTTATGATGGATTGTGTAGTTGTGGTGAGGGATTTTTCCAATTAAATATGGGCTAATTCCCTCAAGAATTTCATAAGGAAGTAGGTTCTTTGCAAGCAAAAAAATTTGCTAAGTGTTGGCTTGAGTTGGTTTGTGAAGCAGAGGTTAGAAAATACTTGAGAAAGTTGAGTTCAAGGTTGAGTAGATCATATTGTATTCATCCAAGGGTTGCCTAGGAAGCAGAGAGATAGACTGTACTTGTGTAGGAATTGTTTGGGTTGAACAAGAATTGTATTTTCTTCTCAGATCTTATGGTTAATGCAATATCGATAGTTGGGTTTTTTAGCAATTTCTTTCCCCAGAGAAATATTGTGTTATGTGCAATTGATATTATTCTCTTTATGCTTATTGTTTTCATCGATCAATTTTGGTTTTTGCTGAAGAGTAGAGTAGATTCTTGTCTTAAGTTTTAGCATATCACATAAGTTGTTGAATCTACAAGTAAAAATCTATAGGTGATGATGTTGACATGATGCTAATAATGTTTCCAACCCCATTGAAGCTGCCTTTCACCAAAATGACAAAATTTCCACCTTTACATCAAAAACCCTAACCCTAATGCTTGGCTAGGATACAAAACTATTGTATGAGCTGCTTATTTTGGAAAGTCACTTGAGAATTATGACTAACTATATTTGCAAGAAAGACTGTGCAAAATATGACCTCCTGACCTCAACCCTATTTAGCAAGAATACTTGGGAAAAAAACCAAAAAATCAAAATTTCTTTGTTCTACATGTTCCAGCATTCAAACTTTGCCAACTTCAGCGAACAAGTCCAACTTACCTCTATCATTCTCTTGTATCTCCTTCAACTTTTGTTTAGTAGCTCTCAACTCCTTCCTCATGGAAAGGTTATGCCTGCATATGTTTTTTAGTTGCCTATGTAGTGGGAGAGGCCTCTTCAACATATATTAAGCATTTTCCATTGTTGATTGATACATGTCCAAAAGGTCACTCATCTTTTTCCTAACCATTTTTTCCTGCTTCTTGAGCTCAACAATCTCACTATGGGATTTCTTCAATTGCATCCTCAACCTATTGAAAGTATGTTGCCCCGCATCCATCTCTATTTTCTTATCTTCTTGCACGACCTTTTCTTTCTGAATCTGTGATTTTCTAGTTGAAGATATCGTGACTCTAGTTGTTTGTACGTGTACCTCTTGAATGCCCTCTCCCACTATCTTCTCATTGCCTTTGTATTTGGTGACAGATGGTGTAGCCATTGTCACTAGTTCTTCCTCATTAAGCTTAGCTATCCTTTCTAGAGATACCTTTTTCAATTCCATATTGTCCTGCTACAACTGTGCAATAACCATATGTGCCTTCTTTAGTTTCTCTTGTAATTGTGCAACTTCCTTGTCTTTGCCATCAGTAACATCATCTTCTTGTATAGTTTTCAAGGCTTCAAATTTTTGCTCCAAGGGAAACTTTTTTGTTGCAGATCTAGTGAGGGGCATTTTGGGGACATCTACTACTTTAGGAGAAAAATGCAACTTCTTACCTTTCTTCTTTTTCGATGAATGAATGAACTGCAACTGAGGTTATTTTCCAAGACTTTCCATATGGTGATTGTATATATTTAACCATTGATTATGGTGTCTCCTTCTTACTCAAAAAATTGGTTGGTAAGTCAGCTACCAAGTTTGAAGAATCTACAAATCACTACTGTTGGGTGATAAAAGGTGTCTTTTAAAACTCCTAATTATCTTCACATTAATTATCAATCCAAGAAATTCCTCTTATTTCAAGAGTGTACACAGTATGTGGCTGTTATTTAATTCAGAGAGTAATGTTTCATAGATTGCAGTATAGATCTTTTAATACAAGAGTAAACGGATGCATCTAGTAAATTCCAATTGCAATTAAAGAAAACTCAATCCTCTAATGAAATCAATCCTTCAGCAATTCAAGTAACAACAACATCAGTTGAGAGTACAGTAGTGATAACTCATCTCTCCGGAACTGATTTAATCTAAATCAAACTCACTCTTCAGTAAATAATCTAAACAGCAATGATATCAATCTGAGAGTCTAACAGCGATAGTTAATACTCTTTACAGTTGATTACATCAAGCGGAATATTTATCTAAGTAACTCGATCCGAAATGAAAGTAAATTGAATCAACGACAATACTGTAAATTATATAAAGCAAAGATATTCTGTCAATACTGGAAAACAATAAACAGCGAAGGAGATAAAATCACAGGAAGCAAGAATACTATCAAACCATCACACTTGTGAGAATTGGAAATGTATGACACAGAGAAAGCAGTTAAATCCACCAGAAGCCAAGGCCCTTAGCTGCCAGTGAACACTGCTAAGTTACTTCAGTTAACGCGAGGGAACAGCAACTTCACTTATGTATTAATCATGGAATATAAGTAGCATTACAGTGTAACCATGTTCTTTTCAATGGCGAGAGTCTATAATTAAAATTACAAATTCAATAATAATAGAGATTCCCCCCTTTCTTCTTACAATCGTCTTCTTTTATAATCAGAAATGGTAAAAGATAAATGGTAAATGCAATCCCTCCTGAAGGATTCGCAACAGATTTCTAACTTCAGACATCCTTTCCTTTCTCGCGTTGATCCTTCTGATTTGCTTTGGCCTTATCCGCAACTGCCGTGTTCCTTCCTTAGCTTGTCGATTTTTGTTGTTCCTTCATTAGGGAACAGCATTTGTCCCTTTTGTTGTTTTCCTGCATAAAGAAGGGTAATAATTAGCTAAGTCGTAACTGTAGATAATTATTTCATTTCTTACCATAATTCCTTAATAGATTAACGCATTAATATATAGAAAATATAAGAATAAAGGAAATGGATGACGAGATTAATAGTAAATGCATACCTTTTCCGTGACTCAACATACTCCCCTGCTTACCCTGTTTCATGTCCTCATGAAAAGCAAGTAATTTGTATGCAGAGCAGTTAAAGAATAAGCTGGAGAAGGAATGTCATAAAGTGGTCTAACACCATGATTCTTGGCCAAGAGCTCAAATATGGGCCCTGTCTATCCTTCAAGCAATTCATATATGGCCTGATAACCTTCAGCAGGATACCAAACAATAGGGCTGTGGAACCGACAACCTAGCCAATAAGGACCTTCTCTCAAAATGAGATTGCTATAAGTGACAAAATAGTCTGCAGCTAGTTTAAAATTTTTATAATTAAATGGCTCTCTATTCTGTACATTACTAGTGGAGACTGTCCACCTGAGCTTGGCTGCAGCCAAGGAGCTTTCTTGAATGGAGAGGAAGTATTCTACTCCCTTCTGTACAATCTCTTTCTGAATAGGCCCCAAAATTTTGATTACTCCTTCCCTTGTCATCAGACTCTTGTGATTGGCCAGCATTTGCAAAGGGTGTTTGGGTTCACCTCTGACCCAAAGGTCCAGTCCATGCTCTTGCCTTTGGAATGCGTTATGAGCCTTGAACCATTTCAGTTGATTGATAGCAAATGAGATAAAAGCTTGGAATTGCACATCCCCCACAAAAGGGTTGGTTTCTTTTCCACTTCTTCCTCTAATACAAAATTATGTAGGTAAAATTCACAAATCAACCTTTGAATTTTTACCCCATGTTGTTTGCAACAGTTTACAAAATCCTCAATTGTTTTGAATTCTATCGGTTTTCCAGCTCTGATGGCTTTGATTTTCAACTGCAAGTATCTTTCTAGCAAAAATAAGGCATAATTATTGGCAAGAGATCTGCATGCCAAGACATCAGTGTACAATGAGCAGATAGTGTCCGTTTGACTCATGACCTTCTCTAATCTGAGCTTCATTTTCTCAATTTTCTCTTCTACCTTTCGGTATTTGTTGAAGGTCTCACTTTCTGATGTATTCATGTCCTAAAGCTGCCTCTGTAATTCTTGGTATTTTTGTTGGGAGACAGTTTCTAGTTCAAGCCGTTCTACAGCAAGCCGAGCCTGTGCTAAATCTTCTTGAAGATTCAATATACTGGGGTCGTTGCTCGTCATGATATCTTTGGCTTGAATGGTTGTTTGAGTACTTCTACTATGAGAAGGAATGCCTATTGTCTGTGTTTCTTTATTATGGGAGGTCCAAGCCTCCATCTAGGTAGCCATGCTATAGGAGGGTACCACCTTCGTCTGAATAGCTAAGTCATAAGAGGGTATAGCCTCTGTCTGGGTAGCTACTTCTGTAAGAATTTCATGCTGTTCCTTAACAGGTTGAGTGAGTATGGGCTCAGTTTGAGTCCCTGTAGCTCTTCTTTCATATAATTCAGTTTGAACTGTTGTGTTTATTGTCTCCAGGGTTTTGTCTGGAGCCTTCCCTGCTGATAATTCTCTTATCTTTCGTCTGAGCCTTTTTACCGTTTTCCGCAGCCTCTGTTGTTCCTTCCTAAGCTTTTTAATTTTGTCTCTATGCTTTTTAGGAGGAGCAACTATTCTGTTAATCGTCTCTGCTCCTAATGAGCCCGGTTGCTCATCTTGGCTCTGTTCTAAAAGAACCGTGTCCCCAAATTGGTAGTCGTCTTCCTGGTTTATTTCTATTTCTTCTATTTGGCCTATATTCTCTGTATTTAGGCCTACCTGGCTGGGTTCTCCTAGAGGCATATCACTAGGTTGGTTCACCTCTTCTTGAGTGGCCTTTGCCCTTGTTTCTGCTTCGCAGCTTACAATTTCTGATATAATGTTATCGTGGCCAGAGTTCTCTACAGATTGGGTTGCTCCAATGTTAAACTTGAGCAGGCTTTCGGGCTGTATGAAATTATCAATATTGGCCAGAATCTGGGCCAATTCAATATCGTGTAGTAAACCACCTTGGGGACTTGTGCTTGGTGTTGAGGGAAGTTCTGATTCATTTCTTGGTTCATCTCCAAAATGCCCTAATTCTTCCTCATGGTCCGATTCAGGGTTATCCTAGCCTTCTATCTACAAGTGTTGTTCACTTCCTGGGCTAGAAAATTCTATGGGCTGGCTGATACTACCCTGGGGGTTTTCGGCCACTTCTAAGTTTGTCCTCAACCTGGCGGAATGTCTACGCTTTTGGGGAATGTTTGCTGTAAGGGTAGTCCTCTTCCTTTTCAGAACAAGGTTAGGCACAGATAGAGCTAAACCCGCCTAAATAGAAAATATTAATTCCTCCCAACTTGATTGTTGCTAGGCGAGGTTGTAGCTAACTATCAGCCTAATCAAACAGTGGTGGCTTACAACAGTTTCTATGTGTTGGGACTTTTTTATCCTTTCAGTGGTGTCATGCAGTAGAAAATTCAAATATGTAGGTAAATTCATAGAACACTTTTGTTTCAGGACTGCTAAGAGTTTAAGTTGACGCGGCCTTACCATGTCTTTTCGCCCGTCACATGTGATGTAATTCTGGACGACTCTAGCTAGTTCTCCCCACGGTTCTCCAAGGGATGATGGTTGAACTCCTTTGTCTTTGATGATCAACTCCTGTCCTTCGTCCTTAAAGACTGCAATAGCATCCTGCAACTTCAATCTTTTATTAGCCCATACGGGTCCTTCTGCTGGCAACTCAGATACTTCTGCTATCACAGCGTCTAATACTGTGATTTGTCTGCCCCTTACCATGGATTGTCCGTTCTGTAAATTTTGTAGGAATTCAATGGCAATTGCTTTGTTGGGTTGCTGAAATCATGTGAAGTATGTTATCCACCCAGCTCAGGCTAGAATTTCTCTGGCTGCATCAGAAACAACCAGTATTAGCGGCTCCCTGCGCACTGTTCTTCCTTCCATATTACCTGAATTCTACAAATAGTTAGTGTAGCAGAGATATCACAGCAATAGACAGAGCCGATTGATAGAACAGCAAGTTGTTATAATGGTTATATCGGATGATACTTTACAAGCATAAATACCATTATCTAGGACGTGTTATTATACCACATACTCCATAATCATGGAATGTCGTATTGTCCTGCAAAATCAAATAAAGAATTGACACGCATACATAAGTACACTAGAGGTTGCTCCTCGCCCCCCTTTGAAATAATAGGTCGCCTTCGACCGAATGAGTGAAGGAATAATGTGTTGGCGGCAAAGTATAGGGGTGATGAAAGTGGCAAGGTACGCATATTAATGAAAGGATCGCAAAATATATCGAAGTGCTAAAATCAATGCATATAATGAGAATTATCAATGAGTGAGGAGATGTCGTGAGGCGAGTTGAAAAGGAAAAAGGACAACTGACGTAGGAAAGATACTTTACCGTCATCATTCCACTTAAAGCTATTATGATTTATTTTTAAAAGATATCGCATGCATAAAGGTTCAAAATAAATTAAGGACATAGTCTCTTGGTAGTAAAGATACACAATAAGAAAAGGAAATTATAATAACTATTGATGTTAAAAATATGACTTCAATACCATCAGTTGAGCTTCTGTTGCCTACAGCCATCTATAGCCTCAACATAGTTGCTTTTTCACCCTTTGGAACCATGATCTTCTATGTATAATAGGGGGAGTGCATTATGATATCATAGTAGAGACTAATGTGTTGGCATGGTGACTAGATGAACACATTGCCATTCACTGGGAAGGAGCAAAAAGTGGACAGGTCGGCTCGTGATGAGACCTCTTGTTCCAAGGACTTTATTTCTTGATGCATCCATTGGATCATATCCCTGGTGTGGTGGCCATAGTGGGAATGCCACTTCATTGCTTCCTTATGATCATGGTAGGCTAGCTCATGATGAGACCCCCTATCCTCCATCTAAAAAATCATAGAATTGTTAGTGAACATATGTATTTTTTTATTTTTTTATTTTTTTAGAATAGCACTTCCTTTTTATATATAGAGGGTGGCTCAACACTCCTTAGGAGTAGGGATGGCGGAAGAAGTCTGAACATATCAATAGAAAAAAAATATGCCCTTAACCTTATTTGATGATAATGAACAGAGAGAATTATAGGGGTTAGGGAAGAACCAACATGGTACAAATAATCAATCAATTCGATTTATAGTGAAAATAAGGACAGTGAAGTGATATAGATGGTTGTGTCCTTTCTTTTTCGATCAATACAAAGCAATCTTATTAAAGATGATAATATTTGATTTGCTTGTTCCAGTAAACTTCATATTTGTATCCTTACATATATATTTGTACACTTGTGCCCTATAGAGGATCATAAAGAGTGAGCAAAGGAAAGAAATGATGTTCTCAAACAAATATTCACAAAGTGCTATTTCCTAAAGGAAACAGCAAAAGAAAACCTCACACAAAAAGTGTTGTTCCTTATAGGGAATAGCAAGGAAAAACACACAAAAAGGTGTTGTTCCTTAGAGGGAACAGCAGTTGTTCCCTGTAGGGAACAACAAAGAAAATACATACCAAAATTGTTGTTCCTTAGAGGGAGCAGTAGTTGTTCCCTATAGGGAGCAGCAGCTATTCCTTGTAAGGAACAGCAAGGGAAATACACGCCAAAAAAATTGTTGTTCCCTGCGGGGAACAGCGAAGAAAATGCACACAAAAATTACTGTTCCTTAGAGGGAACAACAAAAAAAAAGAAAAAAAACTGGACGCGAAATTGTTGTTCCTTAGAGGAAACAGCAGTTGTTCCTTAGAGGGAACAGCAAGAAAACAAATACACACGAAATTGTTATTCCTTAGAGGGAACCGCAGTTGTTCCTTAGAGGGAACAGTAGCTGTTCCTTAAATGGAACAGCGAGAAGAAGAAAAAGTATTTTATTGCACTTGAAATTGTTGTTCCTTAGAGGGAACAGCAGTTGTTCCTTAGAGGGGATAAAAGTTGTTCCTTAAAGGGAACAACACGAAAAGAAAAAATGAAAAATTGTTCGCAAAATTGTTGTTCCTTAGAGAGAACAGCGGCTCTTCCTTAGAGGGAACGATAGTTGTTCCTTAGATGGAACAGCGGCTACTCCTTAGAGGGAACAACAAAAAGCAAAAAATTGCACACGAAATTGTTTTTCCTTTAGAGGGAACAGTGGCTATTCCTTAGAGGGAACAGCAACTATTCCTAAGAGGGAACAACAAGAAAATTTACACATGAAATTGTTGTTCCTTAGAGGGAACAACAGCTGTTCCTTAAAGGGAACAACAATTTTTCCTTAGAGGGAACAGCAAGAAAATTTACACATAAAATTGCTATTCCTTAGAGGGAACAACGGTTGTTCCTTAGAGGGCACAGCAAGAAGAAAATCCACACGAACATTGTTGTTCTTTAGAGGGAACAACAAAGGAAAGATAAAAAAAAACAACTTATATACAATTTATACAAGCAAATTCAATCAAATAGAAAGGAAAATTTAAAATTTATGTAAAAAATTCAAAAACAAATAAAGTCTTCACTAGACCGATGTTGTGAACGGGTTTCCCTCCTCAGCAAGAATTTGTATAGTGGAATCTTCCCGTAACTATTGGCAAAAGGACTCCCTAGTAAGTGGTTTGTGATAGAGTCGTACTCGATGTCCATTCGCTTTAAAAGAGTAGCCAGACCCATCAATGGTGGCTAATGTGAGGGTTCCATTATCATGCACCTCTTGTATCTCATAGGGGCCTAACCATCTGGTCTGGAGTTTTCCCGGGAAATCCTGGAACCTAGAATCATATAGAAGTGCCCAATCACCTTCGTGGAAGATCTTCTTCTTGATAAGGGCATCATGCCATTTCGCTCTTTGTTGTTGGATCAGTGCAGTATGCTGAAGAACTGATAGCCGGATTTCATCCAATTTATTGATTTGATGTAGCCTATTAATCTGTGTTTCATTTAAGTCCAAGCCTACTTCATGAGCTATCCTCAATGTCTGAATTTCAAATTCGATTGGGAAGATAGGTTCTTTGCCAAACACTAGCTCATATGGAGAATATCCCGTGGTATTTCTCCATGTCGTGTGATATGCCCACAGGGCTTCTGGCAATCGGGTAGCCCATTCATGTCTATGTGATGCGACTGTCTTTGTGAGTATTGTCTCGATTACTTTATTGGTACTTTCTACCTGACTATTTGCCTGCAGGTGGTATGGAGTTGTGATTTTGTGCGTGATATGATGATTTTTTAATGTTGCAGCGATCTTATGGCCTATAAATTGTGGCCCTCCATCCGTGATTATTTCTCTAGGAAAGCCATATCACACGAATAGTTGGAAAAAAAGGAGGATTACTAAGTCCTCTGTTGCCCTTGGTAATGCTTCTGCCTCCACCCATTTAGTCACATATTCTGTTGCAACTAGTATGTATGTCTTTTGATTAGATGACGGGTTTATTGGACCAATGAAATCTAACTCTCATTGTTCAAAAGATTCAATGAGTAACTGCAGATGCAGGGGCATCTCATCAGACTGTCCAGGGCGTCCCATTCTTTGGCAACTATCACATGCCTGGACAAACTTCCTGGCGTCTTTAAAAATGGTGGGCCAATAATAGCCCGTCTATAAGACTTTGTGACCAGTCCTACGGTCTGCAAAATGTCCCCTACAAGGTCCATCGTGGCAAGCTTTCAGGATGTCGAATATTTCGTCCTCCGTGACACATCTTCGAATATGCATATCGGCTCCTGTGTGAAAGAGATAGCCTCTGATCCATGAGAACGGAGTGTTGCGTTGAACTATTTGTTTTCTTTCACTGGGCGTCAGGTGCTTGGGTAATTTTCCCACTACAAGGTAGTTTGCGACATCCGCATACCACGGTATTTTCATGGTTACAGCGAATAAATGCTCGTCAATGAGCTGGTCTTCTTCTAGTGCCGAATTGTCTGTCTTTGGTATTCGTGAAAGGAAGTCTACTACTAGATTTTCTTTTCCTGATCGATCTTTGATTGTTTTGTCGAATTCCTACAAAAGGATCAACCATCTTGTCACTCTTCCATTTGTAATATGCTTATTAACTAGATATTTAATAGCAGAGTGATCAGTATACAAAACCACAGGGTATCCTGTTATATAATGCCTGAATTTATTAATAGCATAGATTACAGCCAGAAATTCTTTTTCAGTCACAGTGTAATTTAATTAAGTAGGAGATAGATTTTTGCTAATGTAGTATATTGCATATGGCTTCTTATCTTCCTCCTAGCCGAGAACTACTCCAATGGCCGTATCTGATGCATCGGATGAGATCTGAAATGGAAAATCCCAGTTTGGGCCCTGTAATACTGGGGCTATTGATACAAGTCATTTTAAATCTTCAAAAGCAATGTCACATTTGTCAGTCCAAATGAAATCGATATTTCCTGTTAATGCATATAATGGTGCAGCAATTTGAGAGAAATTCTTTATAAATCTCCTATAATATCCAGAAAATCCCAAGAAACTGCGTACCTCAGTTTGTGTGGAGGGGGTAGGTATTAAAAGAATTATCTAAATTTTTGTTGGATCTACCTGAATTCCAGCTGCTGAGATGTAGTGACCCAGGATGAGGCCCTTGGTCATCATCATGTGGCATTTTTCATGGCTTAAACAGAGCCTGGTAGCAATGCATCTCTGCATAACTTTCTCCAGCGTTTCTAATGCCGGTTGGAAGTCATATCCGTAAGGTTTAAAGTCATCCATATACACATCGAGCCCTTTGTTTATCAGATCTGAAAAAATGCTGAGTATAGCCCTCTGGAATGTGGCAGGTGCATTGCATAGCCCAAAAGGTAAGACCCTATAAGCAAATGTCCCCCAAGGGCAGGTAAAGGTAGTTTTATCCTAGTCTTCAGGGGCAATTTGAATTTGATTGTAGCCACTGAAGCCATCTAGGAAAGAAAACATTTTTTTTCCTGCCAATGTGTCCAAAACCTAGTCAATGAACGAAAGGGGAAAATGGTCTTTTTGGGTTGCTTTATTAAGCTCTTTATAGTCAACACATATACGCCATTTTCCATTATTTTTAGGCACCACTACTAATGGAGAGACCCATTTGCTATCAGATATAGGATAGATGAAATTTACATCTAACAGTTTTTGTAGTTCATCTTTAACAATATCTTTAAGGTGAGGGTTTAACCTCTGTTGAGGTTGTCAAATGGGCCTAGCATCGTTCTCTATATAGATGTGGTGCATGCATAATTAGGGATCAATCCCTTTCATGTCTGGGTAATCCCATGTGAAAGCCTCTTTATATTTTCTCAGAAGTTGAACAAGCTTCTGCTCCTGGTCAGCAGTCAGGTTTTTGTTGATATTTAAGGTTTTCCTTGGCTCAATTTCTATGGTTTTGCTATTATAAACAAAAGTTGTTGGTATTGACTAGTCGTTAATATCTTTTAAGGGATCTTCTTCAATTTCATTATCCAGGGCTACTTCAATCATGTGACATTTTGGATGGGATACGGCATCTAGTTGGTTAATGTAAGTGTTAATGATGTCATCTTCTGTTTGATCCTTGAATTCGAGAGCATCTTCTATAGTTAGTGGTGATCTAATGTTTTCAGTTAGATATGATACAGGTTGTTTTCTAGTTTTTATTATTGTTAAACTTGGCTGAGCTGGAGGATATAAGGCTAAATTCTTCACATTACTTCCTCTTGCTATAGTCATGCTGCCTGTTCGACAGCTTATGTAAGCATCTACGGTTGCTAGCCAAGGTCTTCCTAGAATTAGGGGATGTCCATCTAGCCGGTTTCTAGGATTGATGATCAGAAAATCTGCTGGGTATTCCCAAGAATCTACAGACACCATTACATCCTGTAATGTGCCTTCTGGTTTGACTACCGATCAGTCAGCCAGTTCCAACAAGGTCATGGTTGGGTCCAAGGATGTAATGCCAAGCTTTTGACAAGTTGTTGTTGTGAGAATATTGATTGTTGCTCCTAGGTCAACTAATGCATTGGGGAAGGAGCATCCATTTATTTGTACCGTGACTATAGGGTTTCTTGGGTCCTCATATTTTACTGGTGTTTCTCTGCCTGATAATAAATCAGACAAAGTACTAACTACATGGACAGTTGGGGTTGTTTTCATTTTTCTCTTCGGCTTTTTCGTACACAATTCCTTAATAGTTTTTGCATAAATTGGAATGTCCTAAATAGCCTGGAGGAGAGGTATTTTTACACAATTTTTTTTAATTCTCCTAGAATATCAAAATTGAGATATTCGATTGGGCGGGGTATGATTAATCTTTCTGGGAATGGTGGAGAAGAGGTGATAGTTTGATCATGAGTTTTCTATTTAACCATGTTCTCCACTTGTGGTGCTTGTTCTACAGGTAACGGATCTTCAATTTGTATATTTTTATCCCCCTCTGATTCTATTATCTGTCCAGACCTTAATTTAAGCTCATTACACTCCCTCAACTCAGTTTCTAGCTCTGGTCCTTCAATAATTTGCACAGATTGGACTGGTCTATTATTGGGGTTCGGGTTGGGCTGGGCTGGGAGCTGTGGTCGTAGACTACTCTGAGGGTTCTATCGCAATGTGTAGGGTGCTGGCAGTGTAAGTTGAGGTAGGGGGATTGTTCCTGCTGGCTGGTTTGTAGGTCTTTGCCAGCTTGACTGCCAACTCTGGTTTTGTGAAGTGGAGGGTGGCCATTGAGATTGATATGCATTATTCTGCCAGAATGGTGGGAAGTAAGAGGAATTTGGCCAATTGTTATTTTGATTTGATTGGTTGGGCCAAGGTGGCATAGAGAATGGTTGCTGTGACCAATTGGAAAAAGGTTGCTGGTTCTGCCACATAGCTCCTGGGTATGGTTGTGAATTATATTGTGAGGGCTAAAAGAAAGAATATGGGTCAGTAGGTGTACCTGTATTTCGTGGTTGCCATTGGCGACACTAATTTAGTAGGTAGACTAGTTTTGTTTCTTCCTCTGCCTCCTTATAGACTACGTTTAACCCTGGGAGTGATAGGCAGCTTTCTGTGGCATGATCTTTAGTACATATGGCACAGGTTTGCACCATATCCATTGGGCACTCTTTGTGACTATGCTTCTTCTTCCATCTAGGACAAAATATCACCAAGTTTTGTTCTGCTTCAACCTACTTCTGCTTGGCTTGCATGATGTCTAATTGCGTCATCAACGTTCCCAAGATATATGTTTTGAAACCCTTCAGCAGGTTCCCAATTTCTGCACGAGTAATGCTTCCGCCAGAGATTGTGTTGTCCCTGATGGTCATGTTGCGTTCTGCTGGTTTCAATCTTGTACTGCCTCTTGAGCACCTGATACACAATTTAATAATATCAGCATAGTCTTCTTGATATATATCACATTTACCCAAAATATTTAATGTCTTTATCCATTGTTTTTTCATCCCTTTGATCAGTGTAGTTTTTAGCACATTATCAGGTAAAGGCAGATTTGCATAGGGAGACCTTTGGAGGTTATATTGGAAGCGCTCCACATACTCTTCTAATGTTTCAATGGGTCTTGCTACCATTTGGAATATTTCATCTTTCAGTTCCCTAGATCTACAATAATCCTGATATTTTTTAAAGAAAGCATTTTTCATTTGATCTCAATCATTTATTGTGCCCCCACTTAGTCCCATAAACCAACGTAGAGCTGTTCCTTTTAATGTAGAGGGAAACAACTTTAGTTTTTGGGGTTGTTGGTATAATCATAACCCCAACATAATACATCAAATTCAAACAGAAATGCATTTGGATCCTCTGATGTAAGTCCATGAAAGGTGGGCATATTTTGTAAAGAGATAGCTTTCATGGGTGCGTTGACGGCTGTGTCAACGATAGGATACTGTAATGTAGAGGTCTCGGGTGCTTGTGGGTTGTTAGCCATTTGATCAAATATATGCCAGTACCCTTCCGAGATCTCTAGAGAGTTATTCCTAAGGTGATTAGAAGGGGTGGGAATGATCTTAACAGCACTCCCTCGATCTAGGATACTGGGTGTTCCTTGCTCAATTACTACTTGAGGGGATCTTGGCTCCTCTGTTTCCCCTGTTTCTCCTCCTCCTTCACGAATATTACAAGAATTCCCTTCTTGTGAGGAAATTGGGCGCGAATTTTCAATTTCTTGAAAACTCTGCTCAGTTCCTACTGTTTTGTTGTGGACCTCAGCGTAGGCTACAGATGGTGAGCCTGTGGCCCGAAGGGAGACAGTAGGTTGTCTGGAGGCAACGTTTCGAGGACCTACTGATGGCTGAGATTCAGCTTTCTTTAAGATGTCATCTATGAAAGTTGATCGTCCAAGGGTCACCGGTCCCTTAGATTTGTCGGGTTTGGGTAGTGGAATTGGATTGTTTTCTGGTTTTTTCTTCTTAGTCATTCATGCAAACAATTCAAATGTTTATCTCTACCCTAAGTTCCTAGGGCGGGGGAGCGGGCATTTTATGTGCTCCGTATGCAGGTTCTTTCCTTTCGTTTTTAATACCCACTTCTCTCTCAACAGACAAGCATCAAACACCTACTTTAGTTTTCTGTAATTGTGCTGAAAATTGAGCGGAGGAGCAAGCACTTTACTTGCTCGTTATGTAGGTTCTTACCTTCCTTTTTCAATGCCCAATTCTTTCTCAACATCAATTACCAAATGTACATCACTCTTTGTAAATGGCTACACTCTCACCAGCAACGGCGCCAAAATGTTGGGTGATAAAAGGTGTCTTTTAAAACTCCTAATTATCTTCACATTAATTATCAATCTGGGCAAGTCCTCTTATTTCAAGAGTGTACACAGTATGTGGCTGCTATTTAATTCAGAGAGTAATGTTTCATAGATTGCAGTATAGATATTTTAATACAAGAGTAAATGGATGCATCTAGTAAATTCCAATTGCAATTAAAGAAAACTCAATCCTCTAACGAAATCAAATCCTTTAGCAATTCAAGTAACATCAACATCAGTTGAGAGTACAGTAGTGATAACTCATCTCTTCGGAACTGATTTAATCTAAATCAAACTCACTCTTCAGTAAATAATCTAAACAGCAATGATATCAATCTAAGAGTCTAACAGCGATAGTTAATACTCTTTACAGTTGATTACATCAAGCGGAATATTTATCTAAGTAACTCGATCTGAAATGAAAGTAAACTGAATCAACAACAATATTGTAGATTATATAAAGCAAAGATATTCTATCAATACTAGAAAACAATGGACAACGAAGAAGATAAAATCATAGGTAGCAAGAATACTATCAAACCATCACACTTGCGAGAATTGGAAATGTATGTCACAGAGAAAGCAGTTATATCCACCGGAAGCCGGTCCCTTAGCTGCCAGCGAACACTGCTAAGTTACTTCAGTTAACGCGAGGGAACAGCAACTTCATTTATGTATTAATCATCGAATATAAGTAGCATTACAGTATAACCGTGTTCTTTTCAACAGAGAGAGTCTGTAATTAAAATTACAAATTCAATAATAACAGAGATTCCCCCCAGTCTTCTTACAATCGTCTCCTTTTATAATCAGAAAGGGTAAAAGATATATGGTAAATGCGATCCCTCAGGGTCTCTCAATCCTAAGGGATTCGCAACAGATTTCTAACTTCAGACATCCTTTCCTTTCTCGCATTGATCTTTCTGATTTGCTTTGGCCTTATCCGCAACCGCCGCGTTCCTTCCTTAGCTTGTCGATTTTCGTTGTTCCTTCATTAGGGAACAGCGTTTGTCCCATTTTTTGTTTTCCTACATAAAGAAGGGTAATAATTAGCTAAGTCGTAACTGCAAATAATTATTTCATTTTTTACCATAATTCTTTAATAGATTAACGCATTAAGATATAGAAAATATAAGAATAAAGGAAAAGGATTATGAGATTAATAGTAAATGCATACCTTTTCCGTGACTCAACAACTACCATGATTAATTTCTCTTATTTAGTTCCTCCATCACCAACAATTTAGTTAAAGAGAAGTGGAAAAGGCTAGGTTCCACTTGGCTTTGTTTTCCTTGCACTTTGTCTACCATCTTGCTAAGACTCCCAAAAAGATAGAGGCGAAGATTCAAAGGTCTCTTCCCTATAAAATGCATCAAAAGTCTAAAATGGTACTGATATATCCTCCCAAACCTACCCTCATAGGTAAAATATCTTTGAATTGCTTGCAAGATCTTTCTATGGTGCTCAAGTAAATACACCTTAGGGAAAATGGATCCATACCCTTTATCTCTATAATTAGTCTTTAGAAAATCTTTATAATTGGCAATGTCATGAGACATGATCTTGAACCACTACTCTCCCTGAAGGGGAATCTTTGTTGCAGTTGATATTGTGACATCTGAAATTGGAAAGGTGAGCTCTCCAATCTTAACCTCCAACCCATTAAAATACATAGCAAACTCATTTGTAAGTTGTGCATTGTATCCCTGAATTTTTTCACAAAATATGATACATCCAACTTGCTCAAAGGCAACTCTGATTGTTGGATATGAATTGATCAATGTGAGGTCTTGGGGTTCAAACCTGACAATGAAACTCCCTTATGTCTCTTTCTATCTGGGGTTGACATGTTTTTTAACAGCAGACATATTCTCTAGGGTTTCTTGAATACAATATCATTGTAGACTTATCTAGTTCAACAAATTGGATGGTAGTATTGAAATGGAGCTATAAATTAGTGTTTTGTAACAATTGAGGATGAAACACTCTATAAAACACACTCAATCAACACAAATCATCACTCAAAACTTAAAACAACAACTAGTGTCTGCTTGGTCTCAATGACAGAATTAGAAACACAAGCGCAGTGCATGAAGGAATAAGATGTTTCTAGACCTCTGAGGAAAACAATGACCAAGTAAGAAGCTTTAAATCACTTGAATGACATGGAAAAATTAAATATCAAGGTGGCAAACAATATTTTGGGTGTTTGAGGAGGGTAAAAAGAAAAAAAAACACATCGCAGAGGGAAAATGCAGTGAATTTTCCAAGAAACATAGTAGGCTAGAAATTTAGAGATTTAGAGGGTTTCAATGCATTTCCTTAGCATATAGGAGTAATCTCAATAACATGCAAAACAAAAGGCTTCAACAAAATGAAGAAATTTCACCTGGATAAACAATTTGGCCACCAGTTTGAAAAAACATAGCCCCTGTGTGTGAGCGCAACACCTGTGTGTGAGTGCATCACCTATCTGCAAGCGCAGCGCTTCCCCTGCCCCCTTTTCTCAATGAAGTCCAATCACCATATAGCAAGCTTTCGATGGAGAAATGAAAGGGCTCTGAGGTATTTCCGAAGAGTAACCATGCATTTGAACTCCCAAGGTGGTTGCATGTGAATTTGATGGGAGATGATTACAATTTTGAACTTCAATGATGAATGTGCAACACTTGTCAGAAGCGCAGTGCATCTCCTAACCACTGTACCAATGTGATTTCATGGCAAAATGTGATTTGACATTCTAACTGACCCAAGAGACCCTACAAATTTGTGCCAATGATGATAATACATAACACCATGACCTTACTCTTGAATTTTTAGTGAAACATGACCCTAGACCCAATTAACTCGACCTTTAAGGGTATTAATGACTATTTTCATAATCCTTCACACTCTTTGACATATTTACATTCTGTTAGCGCTCAAATCTGCCTCAGGCTAAGGAAGGCAAAACTTGAGGCAACATCAAACCAATCTCAGCCTCGTAGCTAGCCCTACGAGGACAGGAGAGGGCTCTCTCCGGGTCAAACTCAGTGAAAGATGTCCAATAGGATCTGAGATGACCTAAATGAAAACACTGATATTGATTTTAGGCTAGTAAACAGATAAGAAAAGGATTTTTTTTTATAAATGATGGGTTTCTAGGCTGCATGGGGCAAAGACAGCAAGAGCAGAGATTTAATCAAAGGCACAGATTATTCGATAAGGCGAGGTAGGAGTGAAGTTTAGCAATTAATTTGGAAATAATATGGGATGAAAAGACTATTTAAAGAGTTGAAAAGGGCATTAATCAATGAGTCCTTTACAGACAGAAGACAATTACACAAATACTGAAACGCTCTTTTGAGGTAGAGCAAATAAATTGGGTTCTACCTCCCACACTGTAAAGCTTTCAGCTGGAAATGATAATGAATGAAACTATGAAACATTACAAAGACACATGAAACAGAAGAAACACATATGCTAAACTTTCATACCACAGGAATCCTATAAATCAAAGCTGTACTCTTCAATTAATCTCTGTCAAAAAACTGTACAATGAAACTCTGTTCTCCTCCACGCACCTCTCAGAACTCTCTCCAACCCCTTTACAAATGAATTTTAATATAATATATAGACTCATAATTGTGATAACAAACTGATAAGAATGAGGAGCTGTTTCTAAAATAGTAAAAATAGAAAAAACTATTTTTCTGTTCTAAAAACAGAATGTTTCCCTTGAAATCTTCTGATGGCCAATTAAGAGACAAAATTTGGAGTAAGGATCCCATGAAATCATGACTGAGGCAAATTCATTCCTATCTTTCTGCTATGGTTGATATCTTTGTTTAATTTTTGCTTTGCGGTCTTTGACTGCCGCGTTACAGTTGTCATTTGAATAAAACTGATTTTAATAAAAATAGCCTTTAAACTAAAATTCTGCCCATTCCAGCTCATGATGACAACTTTGCCTCGGAGAGGGTTGAATTTCTTGTAGTGTTCCAGGTTGCCTATTATCGATCTTTCAACATATGCAACAAGGTGGTCTTGCCTGCATTATCTAGGCCTAGGAATGGAATCTTGGCCTCTTTCTACCACAGGCCTAGAGTGGCAAGAACGCTGTAACACCAATCGAACAGAAACATCTTCGAGCCTTCCAATAGTTTCTTACGCCGAACCTGGATTTCAGTATTTCAAAGCCGAAAACGACCCTGGAAAGCTCAAGGTCTAGAATTGTAGAGACCCTGCGAATAAATAGCCACGCTCCAAAAATGAAAAAAAAAACCCACAATGGATCTGTTCCCGGAGCTTCTAGTCACGGAGGATTTCTGCTTTGCAAGCCGATTGAGCCGATTTGGTATGAAACCGGACGCAAGGGTAACAAATTTTGGCTCGGAGACTGTATGGGTAGCGCGCCCACCCAATGCGTAGCACGCACCATATGCGTAGCGCCTTTGGTAGTTTACACGGGCCAATGAAGTTATATGCGTAGCGCGCATCTCAACTCCGGTCTACAGTCCTGAAAACAATCCATCGCCCTTCTAATCTGCAATTCGACGTCTGCTTCACACCTGCTGGTCTTTTCGGTGGCATCAATTCTGTAGGACCTTTCAAAACATATAGACACGAGGAAGTGCCAAAGCAAATGATATCTCCTACATGCAATTATTTGTAAATATTTGGTGTAACCTGAATCTTGTTAACAATAGTGCCATGAGTACTTCCAAGATGATAAATGAATACATCACCATTTCCTTAGTACTGTAGAACTGCATGATACCGAGAAATGGTTGGATGCTCCAAAATAAAATCACATAGGGGAATAAAATCATATATGCCTTCTGGATTGTGCACAGCCCCAAGCCATCGCGGCTTCATTACAGCTGAAGTCTCTTTAACAATACCCACAGTAGTATTCTTATCATGTTCAAGTGCCTTAACATTAGCCACTGCTGTTTGACAAAGATATTTTGTGTTCAGAATTTGTTTTTTCAACATCATACTTTTTGTAATATGATAGGATTCTTCTGGTCTGAAGAAGCACTTTTGTTAATAGGTCTACCAACTGAAACTGACAGAGACTGCCCTGTGTTCAGTGAATACAACTGTGTCTCTTGTTTTAGAGAAGCCTCTCCAGTTTGGGTCTGCAATTTTAAGTAAGTAGACAACCCTCTCTATTTCAGATAGAAAACTTTCCAATTTCCTTTTTGTTTTGCTGACTTGAATGATGGCTTTTTCTTTGTCTGCTTGCAGGGATATTTAGCATGAAGTTTGGCAAGGTGACATAGAGCCTGCATTTGAAATCTCCAAGACAGAAAATTACATGGTTATTACAAACAACTAATTTGCCAATTTCTTCTCCAAAACAGGGTTTTGGAGAAGAATCATCCTTTTGATCATTAATGATGATGAAACTCCTGAAATAATAACTTCCTAAACCTTCCTCTGGCTTGCACATGTTATTGAAACACTTCTGAAGACAAAACCCTAGACTCAAGAAAACTCTTTTGATCAAAATGGCATTTAATGACTGCCAGTGACGGGAAATGAAATTTAACGAGAATTTGACTCTAACAGAGGAATAACAGGACAGAGTCTAACACATTCAATAATCAAACTTCTATTCTATACTAAGACCAATAGCTTGATCTCTACAAGATCATAACAAGACCTATGTACACTTGCCAAAATAATTTAAAAGACAAAACTTATTTTCTGACTACTATAATTATAGGATACTAACACTCTCAAAATGGCATCTTGCACACACAGAGTCTAATAGGTATGGTGCCCTATAGAATTCCTAAGGCTGATCTGCCTTTGGATTCTTTGTTGCATGTATGTTGGTTTTCAATGTTGATGCAATGATTCTTTCCTAGTTGAAGATTGTGCCCTTGGTGGCGACAGTGTACATGATAGGGACCCATGTTCCGAGAAAGGTATCAATCTCAAGTCTCCCGTATAAATGATTCATCATTGCAGCCAAGATTTCATAGGCCTTCCTTAGGCCTTCTATCCTGTATACTTGGTCAGCCTTTACCTGGAACATAGAAGGGTTTTTCCACCATGACCTTAAAATGTCCTTAGTTGCTACTGGAAAATATGGCAACCACTAAGGTGTTAAAAGTCTCTTCTCTCTCCAAAAACCTGTAATAAGCGGCGATATTTGTGGAAGGAATAGTTGTGAAAACCTCACTTGTGTGGCTCCTTATCACCCACCAATATGTGTCAGTATTCTGCAGGATCCAGTTGATGGTCTCTGCACAAGGGAAACAGGGGAATGAATTGGCACTTTGTGGAGCCAGGACCTCTTTATGTTGAGGTATACTTTGAAGTCTCCCTCATCTTGAGGGATTTCCTTCTTAGAAAAATCAGAATATAGGTCAAACCATGAGAGTTTGGTGGCCCTGTTGATATTGCATGCATTGTCCCGGTACATAGGAGGTGATGGTCCTTGGCAGATTTCCTAAGCACTGCTCTTAGCAATCTTATGATAATACTTGACCACTGGAGGCGCCATCTCTACAAAGAAATAAGAAATCAAAATGCAATCGAGGTCGTCGTCACCTGGCATGTCAAACAAACAATTTGTTAAAGTTGGCAAATAGGGCCAAACTCTAGGTGGGTCTACTTATTCATGGCAGCTGATATTTTTCTTGGATTCCTCTCGTCGAGAGGTGTAGGATTGATCTAAAGATCATCCAATTCCAATATGTATTCATGGAGATATGAATTAATTTGTGTTATGAGTCAATTCGTCAAGGTCGGCCAGCGACCAAATTACCCCCACTTGTCCTCAACGTCTCACCATAAATAGGAAAGGTCTTCAAATCATTTGAAAATCATCTCTTGTGATCTATCTCCACTTGTCTTTGGGTTTTGGTGGGAGGAGAGATCTAAATAGGATACACTGCCCTAGAGGAGATGCCCTAGATCCTCAATGTTGTCATGAAGAGAGAGCCCTCAACACAGTGACGTAATAAGACCTTATTGATGTTATGAAGGAGGCCTCCTCAACGCAACAGGAGAAGCCTAAACGCTGGTCTAGAAGAGACCTATTCGTTGTTCTAGAAAGGCTTCCATACACAGTCCTAAAGGGAGGATCTAACCTTACACTAGCCGCAGTAAGGAAGTAGAAATTTGGTCGTTGTCCTGGCCCTAGACGTAGTCTTCTATCCGTAATGTTTTAAGAGACTAGGCCATAGTTTAAGGGGGGGTTTTATGTGCCCTAACTGCAGTCAGTACAATCCCTAACTATAGTCATAGAGTTGGCTCTCATACGCTGTCTAAATCCGCAAAAAAGAGGTTTCAAATAAATATTGTGCACAGTCTTTGAGGGTCCCTTATACGTCGTTCATAGGAGGCCATTATACGCTGTTAAGAGAAGCTCTCATACACTGTTAAGTGCAAGACTTAGTCACAATCTGCCCTAGTCACAGTCAAACGGGAAGGCTTCTATCCACCGAGAAGAAGAAGCCTTATCAATATATTAAGGCCTGAAAGGACAGCCTAGAATTTGGGACAGCATAGTGTTGTCAAGTGCAGCACTGGAATTTGGGAGAGCATAGTGATGTCAAGTGAAGCACTGGAATTTGGGACAACATAGTGATATCAAATGCAGCGCTGGAATTTGGGACAACATAGTGTTGTCAAGTGCAGCACTGAAATTTGGGACAGCATAGTGATGCCAAGTGCAGCACTGGAATTTGGGATAGCATAGTGTTGTCAAGTGCAGCAATGTAATTTAGAACAACATAGTGATGTCAAGTGCAGCATTGGAATTTGGACATGGTGTGATGGTGCAACATAGTGCAGCACAGTGATGATGGGCATGGTGTGATGGTGCAGCATAGTGCAGCACGGTGATGATGGACATGGTACGATGGTGCAGCATAGTGCAGCACAGTGATGATGGACATGGTGTGATGGTGCAGCACAGTGATGATGGACATGGTAAGATGGTGCAGCATGGTGACAATGAATGCAGCTCAATGTTGGATGCATTATGGTTAATGTAGCACTCTGTTGGATTAGTATGGTGATCATGAATGGTGTAGCATGGTGTAGCATGGTGTAATGAAGTGCAACACAGTGATGGGTGTAGCATGGGGATGGAATCACCTGTGTTCAAATCAGCTATTTCACGTGTTATCTTCTTAGTGAGGATCTCTCATCTTATTTTGTCAAGTCAAAATGTTGACTTCTAATGTATATGTACTATCTCTCTCTCTGCTGAACTATTGAAGAACATAAGAAGAATTGATCAAGGGTTTCCCCACATTGGGGTTTGTCCCTGGCTGGCACCACATATTGTGTCCTCTTGCCTTGGCTTGTTTTCTGCGATTTATGTTTATGTTCTATCTGCATTTTACTATCATAATAAATTTGATTGCTAATCTATAATTGATATTGAGCTAGTATGGAAAACTGAAGTAAATTTGCTCTCAACATAGAACATACCTAAAATTAACATGGAATCAGAGCTGATGTGAAGACAAATCCCAAGCAAGAGTGAAATAGCAGTCACGAAGATAGTTGGACAAGGTCAAAGGCCACTTCAAATTCACTAAGGGTGAAGTCGAAGTAAAGAATATTATCAGAGTGGCGCAGTGAAAGAATTTAGTGGCCTACCTAAAATTCACTTCAATGGGAAGTCTGGATCTAAGAATGGAAGGAAAGGAAAATGCCTTGCTTGCAATAAGCTTGGCCATTATGCGAGGAAGTGTCCAAATAAAAGGGACACATCACTTGATGATGATAACAATCATTCCAGGGGCATCTTCAATGATCGGAGGAATGACAAGTACAATGGAAAAGGAAAAGGGAATGCAGGTCATCAAAGAAATGGCCGGCTCTTCAAAGAAAGCAAGGAACTCCAGGTATGAAGAATGAAATGTTGCTTTTGATAAGCTAAAGGAGTATTATCTTATATTGGCCCTCTCCAGTACTTCTCCTCCAGACTCTTTGGGAATCTAGCTTATTGATAGTAGTGCTTCAAGGCACTTCATCGGATAGAAGGAAGCTCTCTCTAATTTGATAAAGAAGGAAACAATCATGGAGATTATACTTGGAGTCAATGCCACCTATCCCGGAAAGGGTGTAGGGAATGTTACCCCTCAATTGAATGAGGGTAACACAGTTCATTTACAAAAAATTCTTTATGTAACTGATCTCAAGAAGAACCTAGTGTCCATTTCCACAATGGAAGTCAAAGGTTTCAAGGTGGCATTCATCGATAGAAAGGTACGTGTTTAAAAATGGAATTTTCAAGATGCTTTTACTCTTGGGTTCAGGGTTGGCAATTTGTATCGAGTTGTTGGAAGTCCATTGGGGACCGCGTCATGTGACACATCTCTTCTATGGCACCGAAGGTCTGTCCATCTTCATTATGGGGCTCTACCCGACGTAAGACAAATGGTGACAGGGATGCCTGAATTCAATAAGAGCATGGAGGTACATGTCCGAAATGTACCAAAGGAAAACTTACAAGGGGACCATTCCCCTATTGTAATAGCAAGACCACAGATGTGGATCAACCCGAGAGGTTTGAGATTCATGATCGGGAATCTCACGTATGCAAGTGGAAGAAAGCTCTCTATGATTTAAAGCAAGAACCCCGAGCTTGGTATGAGAAGATTAACAAGCTATCTGATGAGGCTGAGATTCACTAGGAGTGAAGCAGAGCCAAACCATTGCCTTAAGGTTGTGGATGATAGACCTCTCATTCTGGTACCTTATGAGGATGACCTCTTTCTCACAGGTGAAAACCCTCTCATTTACAAAAGTAAGAGGGAGTTGGATTCCAAATGTGGAATGGTGAACTGCAATCTCGTGACTACCTCGATGAATCCTAACTTTAAGAAGTTATGTGGTAGTGATGCCGGACCTAATTTTGGAAATGCCTCTGAGTTTCATAAACTCATACTAGCATTGATGTTCTTGGTGAAATCTCGTATGGATATATGTTTTGCAATTAGCATGTTGAGCTCATATATGGTTGAGCCACACTAGATTGCTGCCAAGAATCATTTGAGATGTCTTTAGGGAACAATCTCTCACGGATTGAGATACACTATCGGAAATGTGAAGCTGCATTATTATTATAACACTGATTAGGCAGGCAGTGTGGAGGATTGCAAGAGCAATTCTGGGTGCTGGTTCTCTTTGGCTCTGCTTTAATATCCTAGATGAGAAGGAAGCAGAAGTCGGTTTCTTTGAGCATCGCTGAGGCCCAATACATAGCTACGAGTATGACTTCATGTGAAGTTTCCTGGTTGAGGAATCTCTTCAGTGAGTTGTTTGGACACGTGCTAGATACCATCATGATCTTTTGTGACAACAAGAGGGGGATTCGATTGTTGAGGAATCTCGTGTTCTATGATCGCTCCAGGCATATAGACATTAGGTACCACTTTATTTGGGATATGGTACATCGAGGAGAAAGAAGGATCCATCGCATTAGGTCTGATGTGTGGGTCGCCGAAATTCTGTCAAAGCCCCAGGGAAACTTCAAATTCTTGAATTTCCGAGAGCGACTAGGAGTCGTGGAGAGACTCTCTCCTAAGGGTCCTATATGATATGGACATTGAGCTCTGGGAACTCCGAGGGGCTTGGGGGTACATCTTGGAGCAATGAGCAACCATAGGATGAGTGGTTCAACCTTCCCCTAGTGGTCTGCTATGTAGGCAGGATGAGTGGTTCATCCTTCTCCTACTGAGGCAGAGTCATAGGGTGAGTGGTTCAGCGTTCCCATAGTGATTTGTTGTGTATAGGGAGAGTGGTTTAGCCTTCCCCTGGGATACCCCTGGCTATATGTAGGAAGGATGATTGGTTCATCCTTCTCCTGCTGAGACATCCTACCCATGCACTCTGGGACTCAAGGTACATCTCATTTGGCCAATGAGTAGGAAAATGAGAATAGGGACCATAGTAGTACCGATGGACACATCGTGTTACTACCGTACTCCCTGTGCTAGGATGATATTGATCTGGGATCAACTGGAACTGACTTCGGGTCAGTAAGAGTGATATAACTCACTCCCTTTTGGAATTGATTTTGGATCAGTAAGAGTGGTATGACAAACTCTCTTTACTGGAACTAACTTCAGGTCAGTGAGAGTGGTATGAGACTCTCATTTATATGGGACTGACTTCAGATCAGTAGAGGATTGTATGATACATTCTCGATCACTTCTTCTTCTTCATATTTTAGCAGAGCAGAGCAGTGCAGGGCACTGACGGCAGAGATAGTATAGTCTGCAGATGGATTAGCAGATGGAGTTCTCCTTAGTTGAGAGGGAGTGTTAAAATTAGCAACTAGGGCCAAACTCCATGTGGGTCTACTTATTCATGGAAGCTGATATTTTTCTTGGATTCTCTCATCGAGAGGTGTAGGATTGATCTAAATATCATCTAATTCCGATATGTATTCATGGAGATATGAATTTATTTATGTTATGGGTCAATTCGTCAAGGTCAGCCAGCAACCAAATTACCCCCACTTTTCCTCAACATTTCACCATAAATAGGAGAGGTCTTCAAGTGATTTGACAATCATCTCTTGTGATCTCTCTCAACTTGTCTTTGGGTTTTGGTGGGAGGAGAGATCTAAAGAGGATACGCTGCCCTAGAGGAGATGCCCTAGATCCTCAACGTTGTCATGAAGAGAGAGCCCTCAATGCAGTCATGTAAGAAGACGTTATCATTTTTATGAAGGAGGCCTCCTCAACACAGCAGGAGAAGCCTAAACGCTGGTCCAGAAGAGACCTGTTCGATGTTCTAGAAAGGCTTCCATACACAGTGCTAAAGGAAGGATCTAACCTTACACTAGTTGTAGTAAGGAAGTGGAAATCTGGCCATTGTCCTGGCCCTAGAAGCAATCTTCTATCCGAAATCTTTGAACAAACTAGGCCATAGTTTAAGGGGGGGTTTTATGTGCCCTAACTGCAGTAAATAAAAGCCCTAACCACAGTCATAGAGTTGGCTCTCATACGCTGTCTAAATCCGCAGAAAGGAGGTTTCGAATATAGCTTGTGCACCGTCTTTGAGGGTCCCTTATACGTTGTTAAGAGAAGCTATCATACGTTGTTAAGTGCGGGGCTTAGTCACAATCTGCCCTAGTCATAGTCAAATGCGAAGGCCTCTATCCACCGAGAAGAAGAAGCCTTATCACTATATTAAGGCCTGAAAGGGTAGCCTGGAATTTGGGACAACATAGTGTTGTCAAGTACAGCACTGGAATTTGGGAGAGCATAGTGATGTCAAGTGCAGCACTGGAATTTGGGACAGCATAGTGTTGTCAAGTGCAGCATTGGAATCCGGGACAACATAGTGATGTCAAGTGCAGCACTGGAATTTGGAAATGGTGTGATGGTGCAGCATAGTGCAGCACAATGATGATGGACGTGGTGTGATGGTGCAACATAGTGCAACACAGTGATGATGGACATGGTGTGATGGTGCAACACGATGATGATGGACAAGGTATGATGGTGCAGCATGGTGACAATGAATGAAGCACATTGTTGGATGCAGTATGGTTAATGCAGCACACTATTGGATGCAATGGCGATCATGAATGGTGTAGAATGGCGCAGCATGGTGTAATGAAGTGCAGCATGGTGACGGGTGAAGCATGGTGATGGAATCACCTGTGTTCAGGTTAGTTATCTCATGTGTTATCTTCTTAGTGAAGATCTTTGCTCTTATTTTGTCAAGTCAAAATGTTGACTTTTGATGTATATGTACTATCTCTCTCTCTGTTGAACTATTGAAGAACATAAGAATAATTGATCAAGCATTTCCCCACATTGGTGTTTGTCCTAGAGAGAGACGACATGAATTACAAAACATAAAAGCAAATCACAAGCAGAGCTTCAGAATATGGGGAAAAGTCTCAGACCAGAGTTCAGTATAGAGGGAGGTCGCACAGCATAAGGGGTCAAAAAAGAACAAGAATGCTAAATCAGCGACTTGGTGACTTGGGTTGACTTAGTCAAATATGAATAGGTTGCAAGGTCTTTGGGTCACTATTGGCTTAGTGGGTCCTGACCCAGGTTCAGAGTTAATTTTGCCAAACAAATCCCTACACCATTGGCCCTTTCGGCATCAATCCACGGAGCGCAAACTGAAGTCTCACCCAAAGCAGTATGGGGGACGCTGGAACCAAGTTTCCGCACCTAGAGATCAGTGTAATGTCATTTTGTGCCCTAAATTTGCCTTCGCGCAAATCGATAAACCTTTAGGGCTTATCAATATAACTCTCTTAATCAACCTCTAGACCTCCGCGAAGGTCTATGATTGTCTTTCGCAGACCTTGAATAGGCAGATCAACTACTTACGCGCATCAAAGATTACTCTTAACCCCGTAATTACTCAGATCGGCTTAAGTGTTCGATAACTTTAACATGCAACAAGATATTCTTCGCGTAAACAGTTAACATCAATTGTGTTCCTATAATACAAATCGTGTAATTTCGCACATCAATACAGCATTACTTCATAAATCCATCATTCATCACAGCATAAAGTGCATTCATATCAAACAGAAGTAAAGAGATAAACACAGGGATTTATATAACAACTTTCTTTATTAATAATCAGTTCAATCTTAGAGACTTAAGACTTCCCTGTGCACTCAGCTGCAGGGGTCCGCGCACTCAGCTGCAGACTCTGCTCTAGGCCTCTGCGCACACAGCGGCAAAGCCTTTCTTCTAATCTCTCTCGCTAACTCTTCAGACTTCTCCCATAGACAATCTTCCTTACTTCTTCTACCACTGCCTTAGACTCTCTAAGACACCCTTATTTATACAATCCCATGGTCCACGGACCACGGGTGGATCTACAAAATCCGACTCAACTTACATAACAAAAGGGTAAAACCCTTTATGACTCCTTAACTATCTTCGCGCTCCGCGACCACAACTTGCAGAGACTTTACATTTTGTACATCAAAACTTGGGATTTTTGCCCCAAATCTTGGGCTTTTGTCCTAAAATTGACCCTAGGAGACACTATCCCAACAGGCCCCCAACACAAAGATTGTAACTTTCCCTCGAGTCACTCTATTGGCGAAGAGATCTTACTGTGAAGACCTTCCAACTCTACTTGGGCCACTGCTACTTCAGCGGTGCTCTGTGTGGCTACCTGTTTGATTTGCTCCACCAATTGCTCTGTTGTCGGTCCTACACAGTCCTCCTTAATTTTTTGTTGTGTGCTCTGTAGGCTCGCCAACTTCTCCTCGATGTTGGCAGAGATAATGTCGTCCTCATCCAGCTAAGGCCCCAACCTGGCCTTGAGGACCACCTCTTTCTTCTGCGCTACTTCCACCTGTTCAAGCAGCTGTTTTGCCTCCTGTAGCTTGGCCAATCGTTATGTTGTAGCAACGGTGCATGTCGTTGCTCTCACTTCATCATACTACTGCTGCAATTCATAGACTTCTATGTTTAACCTCTACAGGTTAGGATCTTCCTACAGAGCCATGACTACCTCCATAGATTTCTCGAAATGCGCAGTGCAATCCACCATTGTTGCGACTCCATCCTTCACAGTGGCTTCGCGCTGTTCTCTTACTTCTGGCGAAGTTGAAGGTTGTGACTTCAACTCCAATTCCGTGATCTTCAAGTTTATTTCAAACTGAACCTTAGCCACATCTGTCTTGGCGTCACGCACGCCTGTAGCCAGCTTTCTAATCTTCGCCTCCAAAGGCGCTTCCTCCGGTATATGCAATTTAGGGACTGTTCGGCAGGCTTCTGCTACCACGGCTGCAAGTTGGGCGTTCTGCACCTAAACTTTCTTCTGTGCTTCCAGTGCCTCGGAATTCTCAGCGAACATCTGTTCGTTGTTGACTCTGTACTCGCTTATAAGGCTCAATGTGCACTGCTCCTGGGCCTTAACCTCTGCTATCACACCTGCTTGCAGCGTATGAAGAAACTAGCTGGGGAGTGCAGCCAAGTTGAGGCCGATATTCTTCAGAGAGATGACAATAGCCTTGTCAGCGGCTACCTCCGTGCTCAAAGATCCATCTTGTAGCGCCACTGCCCAGAGATCCAATGACCGAACCATCTCGGTTGCTTGAGTGGTCCCTGGTGCCAAACTTGTTGAGGCAGCACTGATCTGTCTTGCACCTTCCTGGATTCTAGTCGTCTGGATCTGCAGCTCGCACAGATCCTTCTAGATGGTGCTTAGGGCCTGCTGTTGTTGCTGCTCAAACTGTTGCAGCAGTTCTGTGCTGGTATCCCAAACCTTATCACCTATTTCATCTAGTTCATTGTCAGTGAAAGTAATTGGGTCCAACAACGTCGTGGTGGCTTTTGTTTTCTTTCGCAGCCCTTCCTTTTCTTGCTCCCTGTACTGCTTCACCTGAAATGGAATGCTTTTCTTGTCCTGACCACCGCTGCCTTGCTCTGACTACTCTTCCTCCTCCGTCTGGGGTGAAGGGGACTTATCACTCCGCTTGGAGCCACGCTCTTCCTTCTCTGCCTTCTTCGTGGCACACTCTGCTTCTACCCAAGCCTTCTCCTTGGCCTCTTTCCTCCTCTCAACCAACTGCTAAATCTTTTGTTTGGCCGCGTCTTTCTTCTTCTTCTCCATGGAGTTGCTAGTCCATGCGGCTAGATCTGAAGGAGAATGCCAATTTGTTGGCCATTGCTTAATGACCTCCTCGATAGCATCATCTGTAGCAAGGTAGGGTAGGTCAAACGAATTTTTCTCCGGATCCTTCCACGCCCGGATGTATACGTGATGGAAGTCAGCTTTGAACTCCTCGTATCCTGAAAGTTGTTCAAACACGGTTGGTGACAACTGCGGCTTCTAGTTGATGGTCGTATGAATGCTCGTCTCCATCAGCGCCCAAAATACTTTTCTCTATGTGATCCGCACAGCATCTTTGGTGGACTAGAGAGATGCAAACTTGGTGGCTTCCGGTAAATCCTTCTCCACTGGAGGACACTGGCTGTCCTCTGGCAGATCCCAGGTGACCATCACAATCGAGAAAAACAACCACGAATAGCAGAAGGTTTTACTCACGTCCTTTGCTTCTCTGCAGTTCGCAAGAAACTCGCTACACAAGTAGCACGCCCAGTTGAACTATACGCCCTCCGCACACTGTGCTGTCAAAGAAACAACTGGTGTTAGCACCTCTTCCGCGCAGCACTTCCTCATAACTTTTCCAACCAAAATCTGCGTGGCAACCCTTACAGCGGGGTCAATAATTGAAGTAATCGAGTACCCACATGGCTTCTTCAAAAGCTTAAACTTGTCCTTCATCTTCTCAGCAAGGTCATGCTCGCTCGTCTTGCAACCAAATTCCTTGACCAGATTTAACCCGCACTGTGGCAATAGCGTGATCCAATGGATCAACATATCGATGATAGGGATCGGCACGTTCAACCACAAAAACCCGTCATGTACCAGGCACAGCAACTGTTTCATGACAATCAAGTTTATGTTGGAGCGGTGGTAGTGGGGCACCCATAGCAGGTTCAACAACCCCGACTAGTTCACTCCACGAATCCACTCCACAAGTTCCAGCGCGATGACATCAAAGTCTTTGTAGAAGACCCTCTTCATGTAGGTGTCTGTAGCAAGGTGGGGGAACCGCTCATCGTCCACCAAATCCCAATCTTCTATCTTCAAATGTGGGACCCGCACCAAACGCAGACCTTCAAAGATTATGTTCTCTGGTAACAGGTGTGTGTTGAGGAGGAATTTCCCTGCATCTGAGTCCTTGGGGACCTTTACTTTTCCCTTGCGCAAAGAGATATACTCCGGCAACTTAGATATAGGATCCACCCCCTCGGTGTCTATATCTTCCGCGCCCTCCTCAGCCTCCAGATCCACCACTTCCCCCTTCTCTTTTTCACTCGGCTTTTCTTTCCTCTAGGCCTATGTAGTGGCATGCTTCCTCAGTGACTCGCGCACTGGCACCGACTTCTTTTGCTTATCTTTCTTTGGTTTGGGGACTTCTCTCACCGGTGTAGGCTTCGGCCTAGACGACCTCGGCTTCGTAGGCACTACATCTAGAACCTCCATGCTCATTACCTCTAGAGCAGCTCCCTGAGAGGCAACAGCTCCCCCAGTACTAACGACCTCTCTTGGTCCAGAGATTGTGCTAAGAATAAACCGTTGGGTTTCCTCAGGTAGTTTCTGAAATATAGAAGCAGCGACCAAATCCGCGTAAACCTGAGGATTCATAAATAGTGAACAACTCAACACAAAAATTCTCAGGATGCAAAGTGTTTTTCGTTGGATGGCCACACGTAATTTATAGGTGAATTCAAATTCAAATTCGACCGTTCCCCCCAAATCCGTCCATAATTGCTAGATTGGTGGCAGATTTCCAAAGATTTCACTCTTCAATTCAGCGTTAATTGTCGCCCCCTGCTCCCCTTAATCGTATCCTCACTATCAAATCATGAACGATGACAGTAATGATCACTTTCTGGCTGCGCTGCGTGGTCTCTCCTCCTATGGCACAACTCCCTTAGCGCTTCTTCTGGTACTGTGATACCATCCTGTTGCGCGCAGACTGCTGGTCACGCAGCTCTACAAACCGAGCAGTGTAGTTTATAGTCCCGTGCCTCCTTGTAGCTGCCTAGAGCGCTAAGGTTGTGTTACCGTCATGTAGTCATTGGTTCAGATCCCCGATGTATGGCTTCAATCCGCTTCCATTTACCCTTCCCGGAAATAGATCTCCATTCAACTTCACGAGCTGAACTACTCCACCATTTGTAATCTCTTTGATAACATATGGTCCCAGCCAATGCATCTAAAATTTTCCTAGAAACTTATCAAACTTACTATCATATGATGAAACCAAATCATTTACATTGAAGGTGCACAGTTTGATGTGCCGATCGTGCCACGCCTTTTTGCGTTTCTTCTGTACCTACTGATGGAATCCAACCAAAAATCTATCTTCCTCGAGCTCTATTAGCTGCACAAGCCTTTCTTCTAAGGCTCCGCGGCCTGCCATTCCTGTAAAAGCCGCTATGCATAGACTAGGCACAATGCACTCCATAGGTATTACAGCCTCTATGCCATAGAACAACCTAAAAGGTGTCTGACCAGTGAGCTTCTTACAAGTATTTCTATAAGCCAATAACATTGTTGGTATGCGCATGTCCCAATCATTACGCTACGCGTTGCACACCTTTGTCAGAACATTCTCCAATATCTTATTAAAAGCCTCAACCGTCCCATTAGCATGAGGATGATATGGCGTACTTTTCCTATGATAAACTTGGAATTATTCTGTTAGCGCGCTAATAATTTCATTAAGGAAATGTGTACCGCGATCGCTCATCAAAATCTTCGGGTAACCAAACCTGGTCAACACATATTCAAATAACAATTTCGTTGTTGTTGCCCCTGTATAATCCTTCATGCGTTGTGTCTTCGCCCATCTGGTCAAATATTCGGTCGTGGTGATGATATATTGCGCACCCGTCTTCTTGCCTGGCGGCTGAATCAGTCCCACAAAATCAATTTCCCATTTCTCAAATGGCTGCAATGATACCTGCAGATTCAAAGGTAGCTCATCCCTTCGCGATGGCCTGCCGGTTCTCTGACATGCATCACATGCCCTGCAATATGCTTTAGAGTCCTTATGCAGCACATTGGCCACCATAATCCAATGCACAAAATCTTCTGCATTGTTGTTTTTCCTGCGTAATGGCCTCCTGCAGCTCCTCCATGGACTTCAACAAGGACATTGTTTCGTTCAAAATTAGGCACATAATGTCGCAGTATCTCGTTCCATCCCATCTTATACAAATGGCCTGCAATAATAAAAAACTCTGCCGCGTGCACCACTAATTCCTTCTTCTATTGACTCGTGTATCCCTCTAGCGTCGTTCCTGTAGTTAGTTGTTGGCAAAGTGATTATCTGCTACATGCACCGCGAAGAGTTGCACATCAGGGAACCCTTCCTCCAAATTGGTAGGCTCCTCTCATGTTTCAATGCACGATAAATGATCTGGCCCTGCATTCAATCGCACTGGCTTCACAATTACTTTGAAATCATACTACTGGAACAACAACAACAATCTGCATATTTCCCCCCCACCACAGGCTTGTTGACTAGGTACTTTAATGCAGAATGGTCTGTGTACATCTTAAAATGTCTCCCTAGCAGGTAATGTCTAAACTTCTAGAGCGTGTACACCATAGCCAACCCCTCGCGCTCTGTTGTCAAGTAATTTTTTTTAGCGTTAGACAACTTCCTGCTCACAAATTTTATAGGGTGATCCAATTCTCCTTCATCGGCTTGTGTCAGCACTGCTCCTAGCATAATACATGAAGCATCCACATGCACATGAAATTCCTTCTTCCAATCCAGGAAGACTAGGATCAACATGGTGACCATTTTCTCCTTCAATACATCTAGACTCCGCTGACACTCTTCATCCCAGCATAATGTAGCGTCCTTTTTCAATAGCTTTTCCATAGGCACAGTAATCTAAGCATAACTTTTGATGAACTTCCGATAGTATCCCGTGTGACCCAATGTTGCCCGCAGCTGTTTAACACTCCTTGATGCCTCCAAATTAATTATAACCGCGATCTTAGCAGGGTCCACCATTAATCCTTGTCTGCATACCACATGACCCAGCTAGATTCTGAAAGGGACGCGGAACAAGAATTTCTTCAAGTTTAGCGCAATCTCATACCTTTGGCATGTATCCAACAAATGCAAACTAGCTACATGGCACTTTACCAATCCAAACACTGTCCAATCATCAAAATATACCTCCAAATTTTTTTGAATGAACTCTTTGAACACTAGGATGACTACATGCGAGAAGATCGCCAATGCATTTTTAATTCCAAAAGGCATTACTGTATATTGGAAATATCCCCACTCAGTCGTGAAGGTCATCTTACTCTTGTCTTTTGGTATGATCTTAATCTGATGGTACCCAAAGAAGCCATCATTGAATGAATATGCTTCCTACCCTCCAACATTATCGAGAACTTCATCTGTGAATGGTGTCGGAAAGGGATCATGATCGCAGGCATCATTGAGATTTTTGAGATCTATGCAAATTTGTATCTCCCCTTTTTGTTTCTTTTCCTAGACCACCATTGGGCTCACCCAATCAAACTCCTCCATTAGTTCAATAATACCTACTTCCAGCATATTATCTAACTCCAAGCGGACCTTTTCTTTATACTTGGGATTAAGGCGATAGGGCCTTTGCTTAATCGGCTTCATGTCCGGCTTCAATGTAATGTTCATTACCTCCAGGTCTCCTATGATACCCTTCAGGTCTGAAAACTTTGTAGAGAACAAATCCTGATACTCGCAAAGAAACTCAGCGACCTTATCTACTATGACATCATCCCAGTAGTCCCAAATCTTTGCAAACTTCGGTTCCGCCTCTGTGCCAATGTTTACCTGTCTAGTTTTTAGTGGCGCGGTAATATCTAGATTCTCTATCTGCGGTCCTTCAACTTCGCGGTGACCTTCCGCCTCTGGGATGTTAATGTTCCTTGGATTCTCATCTTCTTCTTCGGTAGTCACATTATAGCACTCCAGCACATGGCGTAGTTGGGTGCTTCAATCTGGTTGAATCAAGTCCAAAGGGCCCTGCGGTATTTTGAATATCATTTCCTTGACCTCCTACAATGCCTCATCAATACATTTGAATCCATCTTCATAGTTGAATGTCATCAAAAATCATTCTCTTAAAATATCTCACTCTTCAGTGCCGTGGCGGAGCTCTGTTTTCAGGTACCAATTCATTGGTATTACATACAAAGTGTGACAGAATAAATTCACCCACTCAGGTTGTGACTCTGTTCCATAAACCTCAGTCCATTTTGCTAAATGATCCATGGATCATTTCTTCCATCATATTTCTCTGTTAGGCGAACTTTTGGGCGACCAAACCGCAACCTCATCATTTTTCTGTACTCGCACCACCCATCAAAACTTTCTTTATGCGTACCCCACCACCTTGCGGGGGTAGCGCATAGCGCCAAATCCAAGGCTTGGAAGCAATGCTTTTCTAGTACATCCCTTTCAAATGTATCCAAAAATTTATCTACGTCAGTTAGACCATCATAATAAGGCAAACTCCTTACCTCTGATGATACATAGCACAGCGATTTAGTCATCATATTACAGTGCAACGTAAATACTTCGTGCAACGTATTCTGCCAATGTTCCAATCCCTCATCTGAATCTAATGTACAAGAGCTTCCGTGGTCCCATGTAATGCGCCTATTAGCTGTCGGATTAACCCAATCTTGATCTCGCGTTGTTATTTAATAGATATGGTCCAAATCATCGTCACTTTCCTCATAATCGCGGACTGGTTCAGTATAGCGTGGTCCTTCTGCAGGGTCCAAAGGTACTACAACGCGGAGCGATTTTCTTTCAAATGACATCGTTCACTTCTTCAAATAGATTACCCCACTCATGTCAATAGCCCAATCAATCTTGAGGAGTGCAGGGTATGGATTTCTGTCATCAACAATCTCTATTACCTCAAAATTGGCCAACGCGCTCGCGCCTTTAACATCTACTGTTACTCCCTCCAATCTTCCCATGGGGATAATCTTCTGTTGATTTTCCATCCTCAATTGAATCGGAGACCACTCCAGTGCAGGTCTCCCCATTCTTTCACATCTCTGTTTAGGAAATATGTTCGCATCTAACCCCAGATCCAGAATAACTTGGTCCATCTCATACTCTCCTATTTGCACAGTGAGCCTCATCTCACGCCTTGTTCTTGCCTTATGCTTACCAATTTTTCTGACTATGCGAGGTCCTTCAGGGGATTTTCTTTACCAGCACACTTATTTATCAACTCCTATAATCGTTTCACGTCCTTTCTATCACGCAACAGCTTCATACAAGTTTCCAAGAAGGTAGTAAGCATGGAGGGGTCAACCTCTTCAAACAGCGTGTCCCAACTTCCTGAGGTAGAGGCCTCAGTGAAGCACTTCTTCTCTTCCATGAACGTTTCTTTCGCGCGCTCCAAATCAAACCCAACATCTTTTTCTAGAGCCTTGCAGGCCCACTCAATTTCTTCAGGTTTCTTTCCTTTATCCTTGTCAGTCGTCATTCCACTTCGCAGCACGATATTCACATTGGGATCTTCTTCAGGAGGTTTAGCCCTCATCATCTGTAGGTTGTGGGTAGGCTGCTGAGGCTGCGCCCTCTTCTCCTACATCTTAGCTATCAATACAGGGCAGAGTTCTATCGCGTGATCAAGCTGAGTACAATATCATCACAACATGCGTGTCGGGCTTGTACACTCCCATGCGTAGTGTCCTCGCACTCCGCAGTTGTAGTGAATAACTTGTCCTCAGCCTCTACCAGGTCTTCCTCCCCCTCGCCCTCGTCCGCGACCCGAATATCCTTCGGCACTCCCCCAGCGCCTTGATCCAGAGGCCAAGTTTATGTTTTCATTCGATACGCGGGCGTTCTTTCCATCATCAATTCATAGCTACGGCAGTTACACTCATCGTGACCTACCGATTTACAGAAGTTGCAGAATAATTGTTGCAGTGTCTGCACAAATTTCTGCAGCAAGTGGCAATTGTCTGTTACATGTTTTCCAGCTACCTGATAGATAGCGCACCATAGTGAAGGCCCTGTACTTGGCCCTGCTTGAGCTTCCGACCTCAGAGGCATTGGCCCTCCTCTTGCAACATAGTTCGCGAAGACAGGGCAGTGATCTTTATCATGCCCTTGGCTTTTACACTTCAGGGACCAAACTTCTTTGCGCACCTCTGGCCGAGCCGCTCTATCCTTCTTCTAGATTTGAAACTCGAGGTAAAAATTCTGCAACTCTGCGTGAATCTGTTGAACTCCCAAAGCAGCGTCTTGAACAAGCGTTTCATGCAATCTCATTGCAATTTCCAAGGCTTCCACCTGGGTCCCTATCTTTTGCTACGATAAAGCAACCCTTAGGTGGGGTTGGAGCGAAGCTACAAACCATTCGCGGTGTTGACCATCCGTGAGATTCATGTTAGCTTCGCGGATCTGGCACTTCAGTGTTTGATCTAATTCCCAGGGTGTTTCGCTAGGCCTCATCATAATTTCCTTTAATCCAACCACTGATTGCGATTCAGACTTGGGCCTACTGAATTCCTTATTCAGCGCAGTCTGAGTGTCCGCCAACGATGCCAATGGATTATCAGTGCAGTGCTTGATGTACCACGTCAACGCGCGATTTTGTAGAGCATTAACCAACTGCGCTTTCTTCATATGATCATCTATAATATTTTGTGTTGTCCATACGACTTTCACAACAAACCAAAACTAGTTCGGGTCCTTATTTCCCAAGCCCTTGAAAATGGGCAACTTCATCGTATTCGACATATTGAATGGTGGCGGAGGTGGTGGTGGTGTGGGTGAATGTGTATGATGTGGAGGTGAAGGTGGAGGTGGTGTGGATGGAAGAGGTATTCGCGGAAACCTTTACCTTATTAACTAGACAGCGCTCTGCGGTGAAACTTGTGCTACTCCCTCGTCGTCACTTAGAGGAGGCCCAATCAGTGGGCTATATTCAGGTCCTATTCTCCCTCTGAAGAAATTTCTACTTCGCATAGCTCCAAACATAAAGGTAATGGCATAACCCATTTTTCACACAAGAGCATCTTAATACAAGTATTCAAAGATCTTAAATACTTACCTCGCGGTCCTTTGAAAAAGGCTCTCTCTTCTTTGCTATAGCTGACCGAGGTATCAATTGCAAATTTTGTCACAAATCCTCCTATGACGCAATCAAGCTAATGATCGACAGTGCGCACAATCTTATCTTCAGAGGCTTCCAATCTCCGCACTAGCTCCGGGGTCCACACTACTGGACCGTCAAGCCTCTACCTTCCTTGGCCATCTACCAATTTAGCGATCCACTCGTATAGTTCGATCGGGAAGGCACAAAAGAAAATTTTTGTATCTCTGTGTACAGATACATGTCCAACCACTATTCTTTCGTTAGATGCGGATTCCTGTTTTCTTGCATCCCAAATTCGTGAATCTTTCTATCCAACCACTTATCGATTTCTTTCTTTGTTGGATCCCAGTGATGCGACATCACACATCTCTTTATGCAGATCCCGATCCCAGCAATGAAACCATTTGTTGGATTAGTGGGTCCTGACCCAGGTTCGAAGTTAGTTTTTCCAAACAAATCCCTACGCTACTGGCCCTTTCGGCATCAATCCATAGAGCGCGGACTGAATTCTCACCCAAAACAGTATGGGGGGACGCTGGAACCAAGTTTCCACACCAAAGATCAGTGTAATGTCGTATTGTGCCCTAAATCTTCCTTCGCGCATATCGATAAGCCTTATCGATATAACTCTCTTAATCAGCGTCTAGACCTCCGCGAAAGTCTACGACTGTCTTTCGCGGACCCTGAATAGGCAGATCAACTGCTTACACGCATCAAAGATTACTCTTAACCTCGTAATTACTCAAATCGTCTTAAGTGTTCGATAACTTTAACATGCAAGAAGATATTCTTCGTGTAAATAGTTAACATCAATTGCATTCATATAACAATATAAATTGTGTAAAGTCACGTATCAATACAACATTACTTCATAAATCCATCATTCATCTCAGCGTAAAGGGCATTCATATAAAACATAAGTAAAGAGATAAACACAGGTATATCTGTAACAACTTTCTTCATTAATAATCAGTTCAATCTTACAGACTCAAGACTTCCCTGCGCACTCAACTGCAGGGGTCTGCGCACTTAGTTGTAGAGTCTACTCTAGGCCTTTGTGCACACAGCTGCAGCGCCTTTCTTCTACTCTCTCTCGCTAACTCTTCAGAGTTCTTCCATAGACAATCTAATTGCATTCATATAACAATATAAATCGTGTAAAGTCGCGCATCAATACAACATTACTTCATAAATCCATCATTCATCTCAGCATAAAGGACATTCATATAAAACATAAGTAAAGAGATAAACACAGGTATATCTGTAACAACTTTCTTCATTAATAATCAGTTCAATCTTACAGACTCAAGACTTCCCTGCGCACTCAACTGCAGGGGTCCGCGCACTCAGTTGTAGAGTCTACTCTAGGCCTTTGCGCACACAGCTGCAGAGCCTTTCTTCTACTCTCTCTCGCTAACTCTTCAGACTTCTTCCATAGACAATCTTCCTTACTTATTCTACCACTGCCTTAAACTCTCTAAGACACCCTTATTTATACAATACCATGGTCTGTGGACTGAATTTACAAAATCCGACTCAACTTACATAATAGAAGGGTAAAACCCTTTATGACTCCTTAACTATCTATGTGCTCCGCGACCACAACTTGTGAAGACTTTACATTTTGTACATCAAAACTTGGGCTTTTTGCCCCAAAACTTGAGCTTTTTCCCCAAAATTGACCCTAGGGAACCCTATCCCAACAATAACAGAGATCGCGGGGTCACAGGGATGAAGAGGTCACTAGGTCGCGAGGATGGATAGGTTGCAAGATCGCAGATTTCAGCCTATCACGCCTTTTAGTCATGTGCCCTGTTCTTCAGGGCGGCTTGGCAGAGGAAACAAAGCTTGAAATGAGACTTTGGGCCTTATTGGATCCTCAAAAAAACTAAGCAACTAAGGGAAAAGATGAATGGGCCAGAGGTTGGTCTAGTTTCTTGGGAAAAGGATAGCTAAATGAGAGAATGCTAGACTTGGGGGTTTCAATGGAAATATGTGTTTTGAGAAATCACTAAAGGATGGATAAATACCCTCACCATTAGGGAAGGCGCAAGGTCGGCATGCAGAAAAATACAAATGGCATAGGAAAATGATTACAGGGGAGAGGAAGGAGCACCTACCTGGAGGGAGTCGCGTGCCTTGCCCAGTCTCTCTCTCGCTCAAGCGTTCTACTAAAATGGACAAATGAGGCAAAGGGGCGAGTGATATAAATATAAAATTTCCCACGTGCAGGGCCTCAAGAAGACACCAAGTCGCGGGGGTCGCAAAGTATGTGTCAAATTCTCTTGTGACTTAGCAACCAAGCGACCTCTAAGGTTGAGGTCACAAAATTGCATGACAAGAGGGGTCGCAAATCCTGAGGTTGAGAATGAGAATATGTTGCGACCTGGCGACCTCAAAGCTAGAGGTCGCATAGTCGCAAGGCAATGGGCATCGCAAAAATTTAAGTCAGACAACCAACTAATGCACGACATTGATAATTCCCCTAGTTAGAATGTAACTTAGGGAAAAGGGAGGTCGTAGGTCACTATTTTCAACTTAATGAGAGGCCATTTTGTGTGACTTGCGGCTTAGGCAAAAAATGAACCTTAAGTCCTGCAAACTTAGATTTTTGAAGGGCCCAAGGGAACTTGACTCACTACTAGGATGCGGAGGCGAGATTGAGATGTAGATGGAAGCTTCAATCTTAGTTGAGGGAGTCCTAAAATTTTGAAAGGGCAGAAATTTTGGGGGGTTGTTCCAACAGCGACAACAAGTCAATGCAATGAGATGAAACAAAATTTAAGTAAATGGTAGTTTTCCATTTTGACTGGGTGTTTGCCAAGATAAACTGAGCTTCTAACCCAGTTGTGTTTCCTGTAAGAATTGAAACTTCATCATTGATGAATAACATGGGCCCTACCATGTAGACTAACACTGGGTACAGAGGCAAAGATTCAGTGTTTTACTTTTGGGAAGAGCTAAACTGCAATCTATCCAACATTTATGTTATAGTAACTAATAATAATAACATGGTATAGATTGGACGTACAACCAGGTCGTTACCACGAGACAAGGCTTCAAATCGTCTAAGTTAAGATGCGGTCCATAAATACTCTTGAACTATATGAAGTATAATGTGTCTTAACAAATTCACTAATCAAACACTATTAAATAAAATTAGGTTGTTAGTGATAGCATATGAAAAAGATCAACAAATTGTATTAATAAGTAGTTCATTTTATTGCTATTCACAGTCAGAGGGCAGTGAAGTCTGACAGCAGATGTTCATTCAACAAAGAAAGTTGAATCTACACACAAACTCTCCAAATAAAGCTTTATAGTAATATGTCCAGGTTAACAAACAGATTTGAACCTTTAACAACACAACTTAATATACCATAAATGTCTTGGACGCTAATATATGAGCAAAAAATTGACTCAGAAACTATATCACTCCAGCTTCTGTTACTCTTTAAATTTTAAATATGAGCCATATCCATTCACCAATCAGTTGTAAGGTTTGTTTCTCAACATCTTCCAAGGGACGGTACCAGACCTGTTGCTCAAGAACAGATTCACCACTCTTCTCATGAGAAGAGTGTTGGTCTCCACCTCTCCAGTTTTGTTCCTCTGCAGGACCAAACACACCTATTTCTTGATGTGGTACCCATCTCTTCTTAGAAGGTTGAAGTACATCCTCTGGAACCCTATTCAGATGAAGACCATCATCTTCGTCCTTCTCATACACAGATGAATGCAGACATTCCCGCAAAATTCCACATGGCTAAAACCAGGGGAATTAGTGACTCGATAGGGTGGTCTGAGCTATGCTCAAGGTCAAACCAATCCAATGACACTATAACTTAAGAGTATATCCAATGGTCCACAAACCAGATATATCAATAACTTGTGAGTTAGCAAAGGTCAATATATCCCAAGGCAAACCACAGTAAACCAATGTTCCACCAAGACTACGGCACGAGAGACACGAGTGCGAGGAGATGCACATAGTGGGCGTGTGGGAGTACCCTCAAATTTTAGAGAAATTTCTGAGGTGATGGGGGACGTCGGAGTATATATATATATATACATACGAATGATGAGGATGGATATAAAATTTAAATTCATAATTGAATTAAATAACGACATACATTGATCCATCCTCATCATTCATTTTGATACATACATCATTCATATGACATATTCATCATTTATCCATAGCATGAGATTCAATAATAAAATTCAACAATGAAATATTCAAATACATTGATCCATATCATTCACCATTCATCATTCTATAAACTGCATTGATTTAAAAATTAAATTCATCATTCATCATTCTAGAAGAGCTCGACGGCGGGCAAGAGAGTAGAGCCCGATCGCAAGAGAGCAGAGCTCGACGACGGCAGGAGAGCACAACTCGACGATGGGTAAGAGAGCACAACTCAACAACGACCAGAGAGAACTCAATAGAGCTCAATGATGGGGAAGAGAATTTGGGAAATGAATAGGTAAGTTAACCGAGGTAAGTTTTAACTTTTTAATTTTTAGTTTTATTTTTTTTTATTTTAAATTTTTTAACGCGTAAATTTTCAAAAATATATATATATATATTGTGCTATTACACAAATTCAAGGGGGGACGCACCGCGGGGCACTTTTTTAATACGTAACATTTCAAAAAGAAAATATTGTGCTATTAGACAAATCTGAGGGGGGGCACACCGCAGGGGCACCCAGAAGCACACCTTTTGGGGAGTCGCATCACCCACACTGGGGAAATGCACCCCCCGGATCTCCCCATGACTCCCCAAAAGGGATGTGTGGGGAAACACACCCCCAGACGTCCCCCGTTCCAGTGCGGGGGTGCAAGGGGTGCATGCACCTGACCCTAGGGGGACGTGTCCCCATGGAACCTAGGAGATGTCTACCCTTCTTAACCTTATCACAATGAGCCAAATTTTCACAAAAAATTTGAACCAAATAAAATAAAGGTTTTTTTTATCCCATTAAAAACATTATTTTCATATCCTAAAATCTATAAGAGCCCAAAGAAACAGCCAAGTACTTTTGTTGCTAAGCTGTTACCCCTTATAGCTGAGTTGTCTGAATTAGAATTCCTCTCAACGACAGACCAATTATTTTGTGATTTAAGCACTCAAAAGCATTCAGAAGTCAATGTTAGAGGTATGGGAAGCCTTGATGTAATATGAAACAGCCAAGTACTTTTGTTGCTAAGCTGTTACCCCTTATAGCTGAGTTGTCTGAATTAGAATTCCTCTCAAACGACAAACCAATTATTTTGTGATTTAAGCACTCAAAAGCATTCAGAAGTCAATGTTAGAGGTATCGGAAGCCTTGATGTAATATGTCCTCTAGAATGTTAGAATCACAAAAATATCAGTCAACAGTTATTAAGATCTGGATTAACTCTTCATATCAACAATATTGATTGACAAGTCAAATTCATTCTTAAATTATAATTTAATTATACAAACAGAAACTGTTAATAGTGGAAAAGAGTATATAAAGAGTAGACTACGATTTCAAGTATAGTACCTTAATATTGGTGTGTGTCTGTTTATATATATTTATGAGAGAAACTATACTAATCATCAGAAAAAATCCAAACATGTAGTTTGCCTAGTCATTCCAATATGCAATACAGTTATAACTCATAACTAACATCTTTGGAAAACAATCCCAGAGAGAAACAACATTTTTTTATGAGTCAAATCCACAGAAAACTGCCTTGCCTGCCTTTTTCTTGGTTTTCCTTCTAGATAGACCAAATCATTCAAATAAGAAGAATGACGTAAATGAAAAGTTTGTTCGCTCATAAACACACTAATGACATCGGTTTGGCAGAAGCCAAACAATATGTCTTAATTGATAACCTAGCACGTAGAAGAACGAAACATAAACCAGATTTGTATGTTATTATTAAGATTTTTCAAGCAATGTACATGAACCAAACTATAGCACCTTAAAAAAACAAAGATAGAGTTCGTTATTTAGAGGAATCAGGTGCAGCCCTGCCATTTAAAATTCTTATGGAGGCTGTGCTGACCTCCCATTCCAAGACCAGAACATGGGTGCCTAATACACATGGAGTTACATTTGAGCTCTGATCTTTGCCAGCTTAAAATCAAACCTTGCTCCCAAAAACAATTTTAATTTTTGCTTAGTTGAGTTACATTTGAGCTCTGATCTTTGCCAGCTTAAAAATCAAACCTTGCTCCCAAAAACAATTTTGCTTAGTTGACACTCATATAAACAGAATGATCCAAACCGTGCATATCCATAAATTCAAGGTTGAGAAACCTATAATATCATATAGAAGCTTAAAATCAAACCTTCCTTGCAAAAACTAACTTAATTGCTTAGTTGACACTCATATAAACAGAATGATTCAAACCGTGCATATCCATAAATTCAGGGTTGAGAGACCTATAATAGCATATAGAAGCTGGCAAAAAGGTGCTTGTCCATACCACTTGAAAACCAATAAAACAGCAGTTGCCAAGCCTGTAAGAGTGCCTCATGGTACATGGATATAAGGTATTTCATCCCCCACGCTTTAGGGCCAGTGCAATGGGATGAAACAAAGTCAAGTCAATGGCAGTTTTCCATTTTGACTGGGCGTTTGCAAAGATAGACTGAGCTTCTTAGCCAGGTATGTTTCCTGTAAGAGTTGAAACTTCACCATATTGATGAATAACATGGGTCCTACCATGTAGACTAACACTGAGTACGAGATAAAGTAGGCAAAGACTTCAGTATTTTACTTTTGGCCAGAGCTAAAAGGAAATCTATCCAACATTTACTATAGAATGGATGTACAACCAGGCTGTTGCCACGAGAAAAGACTTCAAATCGGCTAAGAGAGTTAAGATGTGGTATATATATACATACTCTCGAAGTGTACTCTGTCCTAACAAATTCACTACTCAAAAACTGTTAAATAGAATTTAGGTTGTGGGTCATAGCATATGAAAAGAAACAGCAAATTGTATTAATAAGTAGTTCATTTTACTGCTATTTACAGTCAGATAGCAGTGAAATCTGACAGCAAATGTTCATTCAGCAAAGAAAGCTGAATCTACACACAAACTCTCCAAAGAAAGCTTATAATAATATGTCCAGGTTAACAAACGAAGTCGAACCTTTAACACCACAGCTTAATATACCAGAAATGTCTTGGACGCTAATATACCCTATATCACTCCAGCTTCTCAAACATATACTATATTTAGATATGAGCTATATCCATTCAACGATCAGTTGTAAGGCTGTTTCTCAACATCTTCCAAGGGTCGGTACCAGACATGTTGCTCAAGAACAGATTCACCACTCTTCTCATGAGAAGAGTGCTGGTCTCCACCACTCCAGTTTTGTTCCTCTGCAGGACCAAACACACCTGTTTCTGGATGTGGTACCCAGCTCTTCTGAGACTCAGGTTCAATCACATCCTCTGGGACCCTGTTCAGATGAAGACCATCATCTTCGTTCTTCTCATACACAGATGAATGCAGACATTTCCTGCAAAATTCCACATGGATAATCAGAAAGGTGTTCAGTCTTCTGAAAGAATTGGAGAAAATTTCCATATCCCGATTTATTGCAGAAGTCACAAAAATGTATACTGACAAATGCGACTGGATTCTGAAACCCTATTACAAGGGGCATCTAATCTGGTTTGAAAATAGATATCCCACTCTCTTTATCATGCATCTAAAACTTACAACAGGGAAATAGCCATTATTATCCACCTATGATTTACACCAAGTATAGGAAGGTAATAATGAGAATATGACAGCCTTAAACCTCTGACTGCAAGAATTAACTTTGTTAGAATTTGACAAAAGAAAAAGCCCATGTCTGGCAATTATGCAGTCGATTTTCCACAATGCTTACAACTAATATAAACAAAAATTCTTGTGCAATAGGACCCTACGAGGTTTCTTACAACTATCTCTCACACAAGATTAAGTTCTAGCTCTGTCAACAAAGTGAATAGGCAGACGATCGAATATTGAATAAATCCACATTCAGCTCAGAAACAGGATTTACTTACTAAAAGTAAATGCAATTAGAGAGATTCGATCTTCAATTTATACAAAGATAATATGGAACTCAGGAAATAACTTTCCAGACTGGCAGCAAGATAATATCAAAAGAAACCAGCCCCAGGGGTCAGCTCAATCAGTTGAAACATCCCCCTAAAGCAGTTGTTGACAGGGAGGCCATAGTTCACAGGTCCAAATCTGGTCAAGTCTCACAGGGTTACCAGCCACTATTGTGAGGTGCCTTCCATGAATGCATCACGGTGAAGAAGGGGGAATCCCACAAGCTTCCCTCCCTTAGGATATCCTGGGAAAGAGGGAGGATCCTGCTAAGCTTGCCTTGGACCCCAAAAAATACAACCAAAAGCAATCAGACCAACATTAACAATTGGTCCTTCACCTTACAGACAATTTTTTTGCTGAGAAATTCCAATTCAAAAAAAGGGCAAAACAATGACAGATGCAATTAGACATTAGCAATGTCCATGACTTTCTTTTTCTTTCCCTGACCTATTTTTGAAGTGTCTTCAACAGATCATAAACGGGAAAATTTTTGGGGCTAATATTCACAAATGGGCTAATTTTCCATGTTTTTTTCAAAAAAAAAAAAGGTTCGCTAATTTCCATTTTTTCTAAAAATTATTTGCTCAAATTTTAGAGTATAAAATTATTCTATCTTAAAAATCACCAAAATTTTATATAAACTAATATAAAATTATTAAAAATTTAAATAATTTTACAAAAGCATCATCAAACATTTTACAATTTGCATATTAGTGAGTAATAAGATTCACCAAGGTTTATAAACTTTAAGGTAAACTTCCATCCTTCAAATTTTCCCTGATCTTATAACAATTATAACAATTCCCGGTCCATTTTATTGAAAAAACAAGCATTTAGCTGTGGAGAAGTAGATTTTGGCAGGCATTTCATTGACTCATGTTAAAGTTTTTATGAATTTATTTCCTCCAGTGTTAAGCCCTTGAGAAAGCCCCAAGTAAAAACCCTGGATATTGAGTTATTATATCATTTAGTTATATTAATGTTATTGGCTAAACCCTTTAAGAGTAATTGTAATCTTTGTAGAGAACACCAAGATTTAGAATCATCTCATATTATACATTTATTCTATTGTAAAAAGAGGTTGAGTTTGCCTCCTTCAAGAGGCTTATCTCTTGTTCTTATATCTGTTTCTCAGGCTATTTTGGTGTTTGTCTCTTAACATGCAGACATGTCACATTCGAACGCTATCAATTCACACAGACACTTCTAGGAAGATACCCTTCAAATCTAAGATAATTTGCCTTCACGAAGGAGGACAAACCACCTCCAAAGTGATCCTACTGTGAGCAGTCTCAATTAAACAATATACCTGAAACATTGCAGTTTAGATTTCATATGCTGCTGGTAAAGATCTCCCAAGTCACAGTAAGACCGTGGATGCCCAATAAACATGAAATTAGGTTTAAGCCATTAGCTTCACTGACTGAAAAATGGTATCAATTCACACCAAGGCTGCTAAGAAAGATGTCCATCAAATCAAAGAGAATATTCCCAAAAGAAGAATGGAAAACTCACTCCACAGAGATCCTACTGTTTACAGTCTCTCTTCAACAATATCTATGCATCATTACACTCTAAATTCTGTTAAGTGACCAGGACAGAGCTCCTAAGCCAGGGACAATGTGGATGCCTAATAAGCATGTAATTGCATCTGAGCCTAAACTTCACCAACTTAAAAACAACTCTAATTTTGATAAGCCTGTACTATGAAGGCCTAAGAGTGTGCCATACACCATCCATAGCCATGTTGTTGCCGGCTATGTATTATTCCCTATTCATGAAAATAGACACAGATAATTCTTACAAATTTATAAGAATACATAAACAGAATAGTGTAATTCTTCCAAATTTATGAATGCAGACAAATAACACTTAGAAAGCAACAATTGCATACCCATAAAAATCAAGAAAATGGTATTTTATAACTATAAGCAGCAACTGCAAACCCAAAACAACAGAAAAGAAGATATTATATATATAACTTACAGTCCCCACAAATAAAACAGAGATGGGTACCGAAATAAAGGAAATTTTCTCATACCTGGAGCTGGGAATGGCAGTGTTTGCAGCAACGTAGGCACCTGTAGGATCTCTAACGTTACCCCAGATCTTGTTTAATCCTCTGATAATTCCACCAGAAGAGCCTCGCATCTGCAACTTTGCTGCCATACAATTACGGTATTACCTTCCTGCTGCTTCACTTATCCCAAAACTATGAGGGCACTTTTAATCCTTGCGGCAATTCTCTCTGTTTCAATTCACTGATTACCTCTTATAGGAGCTCACCTGTAAAACCCTGCATACTCGGTGGATTATTCCACCCACTCCTGAAGTATATTCGAATGGACAACGACTCCCAAGCGGTCGGTGACCCCGTTGACCCCACATCTGCCCTTCCTCCCACTTTCCTGGAAACTCACATGAATGTCGTGATCAGGACTACAAAACCACATTAGACAAAATGACTAGTATCCATTGAGAATTCTCTTAGAGGTTTTATCCTTATCGGTGATTACTATGCCGGCTATCACACATATACCATGCATGTCTTACAAAATTGGGAGCCTTATCTTTTCGGTAGTGACCCACCAGTACCCCACCAAAGTTCATCCTTATCTTTGATGTGAGACGGTGACCAATGGCAACACTACATTTTGTAATTGGATCAAGAAAATCAACGCACATCGATTGCAGAGTCAATTGTGTATCACAGGGAAATCATGTATTTACTTTAGTGGCAGTCGGGTACATGGACTGAAACTCCGTATAGTGTACTACTCTTCTTTGTCAAAGGCACTTTAGGGTATGCTCATTGGTTTTTGAACAGGTTTGTCCGTAACTGCCTCCATATACCACCAGACCGGAACCGGGCAGACAAATTTAACTAGATGATTTGTCATGAAGTCTAATCAGCTATCTGTTTATGGGTTTTGCACGGATAATGCTTGCTTTCAGTGGATATCAGTGATGACGCCTGAATGGACTTCATTGGCGTGAAGCCACCCACTAAACCTTTAAAATCTGATAAATATCTCTTTATCAGGTTTGGAGAGATAATGCATGAAATTCTTGATGAGCTCTGTAAGGATAAGACTAATGACGCTTCATGCATTTCATTGGCATGAATCCATTCTATCTTGATCTTTAACAGTGATGACGCTTAATGGATTTCATTGGCATGAATCCATTCAATATTAATCTTTAAAATCTGGTCAGAAAAAGCGTTTATTTTCTTATGAGGGAAGGGATGGCGTTTAAAATCTGATCGAAATGGTAAAGCATTCATTTTCTTATGAGGTAAGGGATGTCGTGTGAATCCATTTATCTTAATCTTTAAAATTAAGAAAAGTATTTTTTTTTTTTTTAAATAGCTGAAGTCATAGACAATGACGATAATAGACTTTTTAACCTCAATTCTAAATTTTGTTATACAATTGTTAGAATCAAAGACTTGGTCATACAATTTTGAGAATCAAAGACCTTTGTTTTTAAAAAAATTAAAAGGGATCCTTCCTTAAAGGATTTAAATAGAGATTTAGATTTTTATTTTATTTTATTGTTTTATTTTTTTTAATATAGGTTTTTAATCTATAAAGATAACATTTAAAAAATTTCTCATAATTTTGTTACAATTTTTTCCATTTTTATTAATAACAAGTTTTCTATAAAATGTCATATAAAAAAATAATAAAACCACTAAACATTTCGCATGATAATATTATAAAAGCACACATGAGGAATCTTTAAAGGTTGATAAGATAAGGAAGAAAATGTATTATATTAATAAAAAACAAGGGACACTACATAAATCTGCTTCTAGAAAGTTTTGGAGGGAAATTATAATTCCTAAAACTAAAGACAATGTTTTGTTTCCTTCTAAGATCTAGAATTCCTATCTTAAAAATCTTTATTAACTCCCGAATGTCATGGACACCATTTTAAATGCCCATATAGAGGATGATATATTTATTATAGAAAACAATAAGTTTGGGGTTAAGCAACTTGTTAATGGGAAAGTTAATGATATTGAAGGCTATAAAGCTAAAATTTTAAAAATAGTTGGGTTTATCGTCATCTGTCACATACTTAGACTCTTCAATTTGATATTGAAGCAAGGCTTCCCTAAGCTTTGGATGTAGAGCCTCATTGTGTCTATCTTTAAAATTGGGGATAAAAAGATTGTTGAAAATGTAGCTAGTTTCGGTCTGCATAATTGTTGTACTCATTTCAATATGTATCCTATGTAACAGAGAAAAGAAGATTTTTTTTTTTTAAGCATGGGTTTCATGTTTATTATTGATGGTCTTCTAGGTAAAAGCATTTTCTTCATGCTTATAGGGTTTGTTAGGTCTTAGGATTTACTGTCATGAGTCAAAGGACTCAACATCATGTTTATAAGACCCTTCTGGGAAAAAAGTAATTGGAAAAGGAATTTATTTTGAGTCAATAAAGTCCTGGAAACCCAAAAGTACAAGTTGGCCTAAAGGAGGGAATTCGACCCCTTGGAAAGGCTATATATAGAAGCAGTTTGAGCTCATTTAGTATTCACTCATCAAGAAGTTCAATCTCAAGAAGAAAGCTTGATCTATAGTTGGGAAGCTCAAAAAGAAGGCAGTGAAGGTCTAGAAGAAGAAAAGAAGGAAAAAAATGTTGTTTTTGGGCTCTTTCTCTCTCACACGTGCGAAGGATTAGGGTTTCTATAGCTACAAAAGAAGGTTGAAACTACAAATCCAAGTCACAGTAGGATGAAGTGTAGTCTCTTGTTGCATGAAGGAAGAATATATTGTCTTGACCTCATTGACCTTAGGAGGAATTGTCTTGCTCAAGGAATGTCTCAGGAGGAATCTGGAGTAGGGTTTTTGCAGTTGCAACAGGGTCGAAGTTGCAGTTTGAACCTAGTTGGTGCTAGATCAAGGAAAGACTTGTTGGAAGGGCTGGTTTGGTACTTGGAGAAGGACTTGGTTTAGCAATTGGGTCTTTGTGTCTCATTTGAAGCAGATTCTATAAGAAGAAAAGAGTTTTTAGGATTTTCCCCTTATAGGGGTTTTGTCTTGGCTAATAGCCTAATTTTTGTGTCCTCTATTGTTTTTGTTTCATTCTTGATATTTGTTTGATAAAAATATCTAACTAAAGAACAAAAAAAGATTAACTAAGTTCGCAAGCAAATATTAAGGTAAAGGAAAATTGATATAATAAGTTGTCACTTTAAATTTTCCAACAAACATTCCCTCTAATTATAGGACCATTATGATGAGCCCCATTTTAGCCAAGACATATGGAATTATTTTGGAAAAGAAGATTATCCTATGGCTAGAAATCCATGGTAAAGAAGTTAAAGACCAACTTGAATTTAAGAGATATCATTCAGTTGTAACCCACCTTGTTACTCTCAGGATCATTGCAGATGAATGTCACAATAATAGAACTAATCTCTTGTGTTGTTTAGTTGACTTTAAAAAAGCTTTTGACACGACTGTTAGGACAAAACTTTGAAAGACATTGTAAGAGATAATGGTTCCTCTTCAGTTGAGTTTGTTGTGAAAAGGCTATTTGAGATTGTTATTGCTAAGATTTGGACCACTCAAGCTTGGTTAGAATAAATTAAATGCAATATTGAAGTCAATCAATGGTCTCTCTTATAATCCCCTATCTTTTTTTCCATATGCATTGATAAGTTAGAAGAGTTTTTGGAAGATGCAGGTTGTTTTGGCACCATGCTCACTAATATAGTCATAACTCTTCTCCTTTATGCTAATAATATTGTTATTTTTGTGAGGAGCCATTATGATCTTGGTAAGAAACTAAGAATACTTCAAGATTTTGCTCCAAGATGGGTATGAATATTAATATTGACAAAACTAAAGTCATATGGCTCTTTCGGATCAATCACATTAGATTTTTGGGGTTGACGTTTCGAACCATCCACTGTGGTTTGAAACAACAATGGATGGTTCAAAACATCGACCCTAAAAATCTAATGGGATTGATCCAAAAGAGCCATTATCTAATCATTATGAATCTCATAAGCCTAAATTCAGGAAAACTAAAGTCATGATAGTTAAATCCAAAAAGATCACATATGATACTTTCATATATGACAATAACTACTTGGAGTAAGTTCCTTCATAAAAATATCTTGGAATCAATATCCATCGCAAGCTCAAATGGAATTATAGCATTGAGAAAAGAATAAATGGAGGATGGAAATCTTGCTACATATTTGAAAACAATTATAAGTGAGTAAATATTTGGACATGAGATAAAAATAACTCATCTTTGAGACTCTTATCACTCCTATTATTTTATATGGATGTGAGTTTGATATTTGTAGTATCTCTAGAGAGTTGTAAAGGAAGATAAAACATATACAAAAGTAATTTATAACCTACAATCTCAAGATTAAAAAGGAAATACTCTTTGTCCTATCTTCCTTATTGAAGCAAGTTTTTCTCTCATTGAAAGCATGGCTATGACTAGGTATCTTATGTATATGAAGAAGTCAACCAACATGGAAGCCAAGAGGTTTCCTAAAATTACTTCTAACAAAGTGATAAAGAAGTTCAACGAGGTCAAGACAAAGTATTTTTAACCTTAACCTTCATATCAAGAGGGGACGGAATACAGTCTTAGCAAGCCCATCGAGGGATAAAGGAGGTAATCATTTTGCAAAATAAAAATAATGTTAAAAATATAATTACTTCAAAATTTAATGAGAAATAGTAAGGTGATAAAGGGATAGAGGGAAAAAGGAAACTAAGATATTACGAGGTCAACACTAATCTCCAAAATAAATAAATAAATATCTCTTTGTCTTTACTAATATTAAGAAGAAAATGAATATTGGTAAGTACAAACAAATTCTTATGAGCTTCATAGTGAAACTGGGCATTGGTCAATTCTCAAAACACCATGGATGAAAGAGTTTCTCACCTTTGTAACAAACTCTAAAAAAAAATTCAAAATATTTATCATACTACAAACCTTCTTAGAACATAATTATAATGACCTTAAAATGCTTTTCTTAATGTTTTTCCAACATAAAAATAAAAATAAAAATAATAATAATAAATTCTAAGTAATCTCTTACCATCTTAAAATTAATAAACCATCTTAATAAACATTAGCCATCATCATATAATATATTTAAAAATATAACATCTATAAATATTGTTAAAAATAAAAAAATTATTTATCGAAATCACTAAAATCACCAAAATAATCTGGATAAGAAAGGAGCCGGAATGCGTCAGGACGAGGATGCCATGCTCACAACCAACCAGCGATCGACATCCTCTGTATGCACACCAATTAGTTCTAGACAGGCTTGATACAAAAGCCCGGGACTAAAGATGCATGGCCACCTTCTTTTATGTTGAACACGTTCACAGGCGCTCTGACATGCAGAGAGACATTTGTAATCCCTCACTTCTCCTTCATCTATATTAGCTAATATATATAGTTCTCCGTGGAACGGTTATCGTTTTTCTTCCCGGGCCGCTCCGGCCAGATGGAGGAAAATTGATCTCTGGTTTTCATTTGCCTTCCCTGTTGTTTCTATGCTGGTTTTTTCTGTTTATATTGGATTTTTTGACATGGCTTCGCGGTCCCTGGATGCGCTTCCGGTTCTCTCTCTCGGGAACTATGACCCTATTACTGATAGACTTCGCCAGGAATTTCTAAATAGAAATCAGGTTGATGTTATTCCCCTAAAGATGTCTCCAACATGGGATAACAGCAGAACTGGTCTGGCTTTCATTGCTAAAAGACTTGATCGTTTTATTATCAATGCCAGTATTATAGAGGAATGGGGAATGCCAGTCGCTAGCACCGGAAGTGATTATACATATGATCATCGTCCCATCTATCTTGACTGGAGGGAATCGGAATATCGGCTGGGATATTCCTTCAAATTCAACAGAACCTATCTGGCTGACAAGTCTTTCAACGAGCTCATTTTAAAAAAATGGGAGGAATTAAAGCATTCGGAGAGGGCTCCCTTCACGACCTTTCGTGAGAAAATCCAATCTTTGAGGGAGGCGGCAAAGGATTGGATAATAAAAAAGAGGAAGCAGGACAAACAAGAGCTTGATGATATAAAAAAGGAGTTAAGTTTTTTATCTGCTACAGTCAATTTTGACTGTATGTCTTTTGATCAAAAAAATCATCTCAGAACCCTGGAGAGAAAGAAACAAGTGTTGCTGCAAAAGGAAGAATAATCATGGAGGCTTAAAAGCAGAGCGATTTGGCTCAAGGAGGGCGACTGAAATACAAAGTTCTTCCATAATTATGCAAATGCAAGGAGGCGCACAAATTCAATCTGGAAGATCGAAGATGGTAAAGGGGGCTTCTTATATTCTCAACATGATATTTCGTCGGAGGCCACAAGGTTTTTTCAGGAGCAATACAAGCGGCGGTCTACTGAGATAAATGATGTCTTCTGGATGATTGATCAAGTTCCTGTTATGTTTGATGAAGTTGCTAATACGGAATTCTTTAAGCCCATCTCGGAAGCGGAACTTCAAGAAGCCATCAAGAAATTTAAAAAGGACAAAAGTCCTGGGCCGGATGGTTGGCCGATCGAATTCTTCTCTCACTTCTATGATTTATTCAAAGATGAAATGCTAGGGATGATCAATGCTACTCGTATGTCAAGGAATGTAAACAGCGCTCTTACAGCCACATTTATAGCGCTTATCCCCAAAAAGGAACAGTCTGAATCTTTTGCGGATTTCAGACCAATTGCTTTATGTAATATTCTCTTCAAAATCATATCAAAAATCATCGCGGAGAGAATGAAATCGATCCTCAATTCTTTCATTTCCAGGGATCAGCATGCGTTTTTAAAAGATAGGAACATACTCGATGCAGTTGCCTTGACTCAGGAATGCTTATTCTCAGTCTTATCAAAAAACATAGATGTTGCTATTCTAAAGATAGATCTGGAAAAGGCATATGACTGTGTGGATTGGGGTTTCCTTCGTATTCTCCTTGCAAAAATTGGTCTGAGATTCCAATGAATTAACAGGGTGATGGCATGTGTTGAGAATGTCAAATATTCTGTTATCATTAATGGATCCCCCTCATCTTTCTTTCAGGCGGAGAGAGGACTTCGCCAAGGCTATCCGCTTTCCCCACTTCTCTTTATCCTGGTCATGAATGCTCTCAGTACTCAGATAAACAAAGCAGTTGCAGACAAGCGATGCGCTCCTATCAAGATTTGAAGAATATCTTTCTGTCTCATAATCTGTTTGTTGATGATATTCTTATTTTTGCTATGCTTTGCAAATCTAGCTGGATATGCCTCAATGGAATATTTCAAAAGTTTCAATCGGCATCAGGCCTTGCCATCAACAGGGCCAAATCTAAGTTATACCATAACGACTCAAATGAAGAGTTAGCACAATGGATTGCGACATTATTTGGTATCAATCTGGCTCTAATTAAAGACGGCTTTAAATATTTGGGCTTTCTCCTGAAGGGGAATCATAAACAGGATTGGATTTGGTTGATTGACCGTTTTTACAAAAAAAATTCAAGATGGGAGTTGCGTTTCCTATCGCTAGGTGGCAGATTTATCCTGGTTCAGTCTGTCCTATCTCAGCTCGCAGTTTATTGGGCACACCTTTATTATCTTCCTTCTTCTATTGTTAGCAAAATGGTTTCTCTATCTGCCAATTTTCTATGGGGTGGCAGATCTCATCCTTCTAAGATTCACTTAGTAAAGATGGATTCAATCTCTAGATCAAAGATGTCTGGCGGATGGGGTCTTTTACATATGAGATCTTTTGGCAAGGCACTCCTCTGTAATTCTCTTCATCGTGGCATCTTCGGCGCTGGAAAATGGAGTTCCATTATCAATCAAAAATATCTAAAAGGAAGGTCTGTGGTATACTGGTACAGGAGGAAATCTCTGGGCTCTACAAGGGGTTCTGCCATATGGCTCGGCTTCAGAAAGATTCAGGATCTCTTCTTCGATTTCCTTAGATGGTGCATCAATACTGGCTCGAGTATCCTTATCGGTCTGGAATCAACAGTTCTTGGTCTGGAAGATTCTCTCACTCCCGAACTTATTTCATTCCTGCACTCTCGGGGTCTCTTCACATGGAATAAACTGGTCCAATCATGGTCCTCTTCGTCGCCAACCTGGAAGGATGCAGAGGATCTCGGGATGCCTCCCTCTCTGCGACATACATGGGAGTTCGCGGTAAGAAGTTTCGTTGTAAAAGGTATCAATCAGTCAGGTATCAACGATGAATTGGTATGGTCGAAGCCGAACTCCTCTCAGCCTGTTACTGTAAAAGATTTGTATGCAGTTGCATCTTCTATTCTTACGCCGCTTCCCTCGCCCATCTTTCCTTCCAAGTTCTGGAAAGCATCATGCCCGCTCAAGGCAATTTTATTCTCTTGGTTGGTTTTTTCTAATAGGAATCTCACATGGGAGGTCCTCCAAAGAAAAGGATGGATGGGTCCAGGTAGATGTGTCATGTGTTGTCAGGCATCTGAATCAAATGTCCACATGTTTTTTCAATGCCCGACATCGACCCAAATCTGGTATGATCTCTCCCTATCTCATGGTTTTCCTCACCAAGTTTTCTCCTATGTTCAGGACGGCTTCAGGTGGTGGAGTGACCAACGTCCAGAATGGAGATCTTTATTTATCTTCACGTGTTGGCTCCTCTGGAAATGGAGAAGTGCCCGCATCTTCCAGGAGTCCAAGGCTCCAATTGCCTCTGTGCTGGTTAATATATCTGCTTTGGTTGTTACGGATTGACAGTTTTTCTTCTCTCTCCGGTTTTTCTTATAGTCTATGCGGATCTTCTCTCATAGAATCATCTCTTTTTTGGATGGTTATCATGAACATGTTTTGATCTATGTTATGGTCTTTTGGACCTCTTTTATATCAGCTCATTTCTTATTCATTTGCTCAGTACATCCACATCTATATGTCCCCATCTGCTATCATCATCAGCACTATCATCAGCATCAGTCGGCCGGATTTTTGGCCTTTTATGTAACAGCTCATTATATTTTCTTAATATAATATACACGATGATTTTCTCTCTGAAAAATATATATATATATATATATTTATATTAAAATAAAATAAAAAACAACTTATCCACATCATCATCATCAAAATAAATAAATATTATTATTATTATTATTATTAATTAATTAATTAATTAATTAAGTATTATAATAAATTTTACAATATATATTATATTTATTATATAAATGTGAATTTGATCTATAACTATACATATGATACATGTAAATTATTAATTTTATATAAAATTTATATATTTTCACAATTTAAAAATATTTTTTTTCTAAAAGTATTAGATTTATACTCAAACTAAAATTCAATTCAAAATATAGATTTTTTTTTTTCGGGAGGGAAGTGCATCCCCGCTGAAGAAGCATCATATTACACATATTTGCTGAAAGCGAGCAGATACAACACATATCGCAGAAGCGAGCAGATATACGGGTTGCATAGCTGCAGAGCAGCGTTACATACACCGTGAGTCGAACCCGGGCGGGGAGGCTATGAACGATCGTCCCTAACCACTCGGGACAACGACCACATGTGCATTCAAAATATAGATTATAATATTAACCTTTCTCACTTTATAAATCATCAAATTTATACTCAAATTAAAATTCAATTCAAAATATAAATTATAATATTAACCTTTCTCACTTTATAAATCATCAAGATTAATACAATCTTGAAATATTTTAAAAAATAAATTTTTAAATTCAATTCAAAATATAAATTATAATATTAACCTTTCTCACTTTATAAATCATCAAAATTAATACAATCCGGAATATTTTCTTAATATTTTTTAAACAAAAAATAATTGTTTAAAGGCATCTAAGTAATTCTTTTTAGGTTAAAAATCAATGATAGTGATGATGATGATGATGATGGTTAACGTCCGCTGAGACCAAATAATGATCTATCGGACCTAAAAAGACAAATTATTTATTTTGATTTAATATTTTATTCCTATGCTCAAAAAGCTTAGAGAGAAGCCTCCCGAGTTCACTATAATTTTGGCATTGTAAAAGGCTAGGAAGGTCAGTATTGTAACAAAGGTTGTGAAATTGAGATCTAATGTGGTTGTATGCAGGGCACTCTAAGAGGAAGTGGTTTTCATCCTCGATGCTCCTATTCTCACAAATATGGCAGATCCTTTCCAACCATGGCGTTTTAGGAACTGCCCAACGGCCTGTTTCACTATGGAGCTCATGAGAATTCGTTCTAATCTTTGCTATATTAATTTTCTTCTTTGAGCTAGTTAAAATAGAGAGATACTTTTGATCTTCAAGGGTGGGGTTGATGACCTTCTTATAATAACTTAATTTTCTTTTAGACGCTAAATCTTTCTCACACCACAATTTTTCTTTGAACTTATAAGTAACAATATCTTTAATGTTATTTATGTTTTGCAAAGCATCATTCTCATTGATCTCCCAATAGTTTAACCAGGCCCTTGTGTCTTTATGCCATCCTCGGTTAAGCCTTAGGTGGTTTTGGCTGGAATTTAAAGCTAGCTTAGGAAGTCTATGATTGTCTATGTTATTGAGCTTGTGCTTGTACAACAGAAACCTGAGCATAGCTAGGCTCTCAATAGGAGAAAGTCCTGCTTCTATAAGGAGAATAGGATAGGGTGTATTACTTTTAATTTTCAGGTTATAAGTTATAAAACGCTTCTGGATTTGCTCAATATTTCTCCATGATTTTCTGGAGATGTTGCAGCCCAAAACTTCACAGCCATATAAGATAACAGGAGTGACTAAAGTTTCAAAGAGGAACTTCTTTTTATCCCACATTACGAGGTTTGCTGTTTTACAATTATTTTCAAGACCAAAATAAGCTTTCCATCCCCCATTGATCCTTTTCTCAATGCTATGGTTCCAGTTGAGCTTGTGATGGATATCAATTCCTAGGTACTTGTAAGAATACACTTCCTCCAAGTTATTATTGTCATACATAAAATTAGCGCAAGTGTCCTTCTTGGATTTGATAATCATAACTTTTGTTTTGTCAGTGTTAACAGTCATACCCATGGTAGAGCAGAAATCCTTAAGAAGCTTGAGTTGCTTATCAAGATCAGAAGGGTACCTTGCCAAAAGAACAATATCGTCAGCATAGAGAAGAAGGATAACGACTATCCCAGCTAAGATTGTGCCACCACATCATGCTTCTTCTAAATAACCTTCGAGCTTATCGATGTAAATGCCAAATAGGGTAGGGGAGAGGGGGCAACCTTGTTTAACTCCGATGTTACACTTAATATCTTTTGACCACCCCTCATTGTTCTTTAGCTTGGCAATTACATTCTCGTATAGCCTTATAGCAGCAGCTCTCAACTCAAGAGGAACCTTTAGCTCTTCTAACCTATTCCAAAGGTTGTATCTAGGAACCGTATCGAAAGCCTTTCTAAAGTCTACAAAGCAGCAAAATAAATTGGATTTATCATTACGACATTCCTCCACAATGATCCTAAGCGTAACAAGGTGGTCTGTTGTTGAGTGATGCCTTCTGAAACCCGCTTGGCCTTTAGCTCGCTTACCTTCACTTTCAAGCCATATGCTTAACTTTTTTTCCAGAATACTACCATACAACTTGGCTAAGAGAGGGTTGTTCATAATTGTCCGATAATTAGAGGGGTTATTTGTATCTCCACTTTTAAAAATAGGGATAATGAGGCTCTCAGTCCAAGGTTTAGGGAACCCTTACTTAACAGCTTGATTGAAAAGCTTGTGGATGTGGGGGATGAGGACAAGGCCTCCAATTTTTAAGATTTCTGCCTAGTAACCTTCAATGTCCTTAGCTTTCCCATTCGCGAGGCGATTAACCCCAAACTTAATGTCTTCTAAAGAGAAGACTTCTTTCGTTGTGAGCAGGGTTTCCAAATTATCCATGACATTAGGAGATTCATAAAGCTTTTTAAGATAAGAATTCCAATCGTGAAGAGCAATTTTATTATTATCCTTAGTCTTCCTAGTCAGAATCTGCCTCCAAAATTTCTTAGGAGCTACCTTAGAGAGGTGTAAGAGATTCTCCTGTCTTTGACGAATGTACTACCTCTTTTTCCTTTTAATTAGGGCTTTGTATATTCTTATCTTGTCCATTTTAAGAGAATCATCAACAGCTTCCTTAATTGCTCTCCTCGCATTTTTACAATCTTTGTCATACCAAGGATTGGTTTTGTTATTTCTTTTATTATTTGAGACTTCAATTGAGAACTTTTTAATAGAATATGAGAGGGTTGTAGTAAAATTATGATATAGGTCTTCTATGTTGTCTATACTAGATAAAGGAGGCAAATTAGTTTTTAAATCATTTAGAAAGAGATCCTTTTTATTTTTATCAAATATTAAGTTCTTTTGGTTGTAAGTATTATTTTCTATGGGAACTCTATGCATGACAAAATTGAGGGTTATAAGTAAAGGCCTATGATCGGAGTCAGGCTCGTGGTCGTTTAAGATGTCAAAGTTTATCATTTCGTTGTATAATGGAAGATCGGAAATAACGTAGTCTACCACGCTGCTACCAAGTCCATGGATGCAGGTCATCTTGCTGGAATTGGGCCACTTTTTTAGACCGTTGCAAATTATGAGATCCTGAGCACTACAGAGCTTGACTAGCTCTGACCCAAACAAATTTTCCCCGAGGTCTTCAAAGCTCCTTTTGTACCTACTAGCCAGGGTAGGGTCTTCGTCTAACCAAAGAGGATTAGGGTTGGAACGATTGCTTAGAATAATAGCTTGGTTGTTTGAAGTTCGAGCATTAAAGTCACCTATTAAAAGGATATTACCATCATTCCTTAGGCTAGAAATATCATTCTCTAAACTATTGTAAGGGTTAGTTTTATCTAGATTCTTCTTCTTATAGAAGTTAGAATTAATGGGGGGGAATAACATATTGCTATGTAGGACTTTTTATTATTAATGTCTCTGATCTCTATCCAACTAAATTGGTTGTAAGGGTCGTTTTTATAAATCCTAACATAGGGGGAGATGTTCTTCTTAATGTAACAAGCTATTCCCCCAATGCCTCTACGGGAGGATCGCTTGTTCCACGTAGACCATAGCGTAAAGCCATCTATGTTAGGGACCTTAGATTCTTCGTGCTCCCAAGTTTCAACAAGCAAAATAATATCAACATCATTTGAAATCCAACTTAGCTTGGGGCCTTTGTTCCATGGGAAGCCCCGACAGTTCCAAGAAAGGATCCGGAGCATGTTTAATTGCTATTGATTACTATCTTTTTGGTTTTTGTCTCGAATAAAGGCTTTTCTATTTCTGATTATTGCCCATTTTCCTTCCTTTCTAGCTTCTTTTACCTTTTGAACCTCCCTTCTTAATTCTGCTTGATCTTCTGGAATGAGATCTTCATTTATGAATATTCCCGTTCCTTTTAGACTTGAGGTTTTACTAAGTATGTTGTGCTTATGATCAGTAGAGCTCACCTTTATGCGGATTAATCTTCCTTTATTCTCGGTTAATTTCCCCAACCTTGTTGCTTCTGTGAGACACACTGTTTCAATTTGTAATCTATTATGTAATTCTGTCTAGACTAAGGCTAAAGTATCCTCATCTTCTTCCTCTTTTAAACCGAAGATTATAAGGTTTAAGGTCCTTTTGTTACGTTCGTGGTCTAATTCTATTAATTTTTCATTTCGTCTTTAATTGGTTTAATATCTAACTTATCTACCACACTATTTAGGGTGAGGCGGCTATTAACTTTTTCTTCTAATTCTTTAATCATGTCTTTCATTTTAAGACCCTCTAAGGTATCAACGTCTCCTTGCTGGGATGGTTGGTTAGTATCTTGGTTTTGTTTTTCTATAACATGCAATCTAGTCTCCATTGCCTCCATTTTATTCTCCAGTAGTTCTATTTTATTTTCTATTTGTTTTTGGATCGTGTTTTCAAGAGATGCAAATTTATTTTCCAGCACGGCTTCTAACTCTTTTTGTAACTTGGCTTCTCTTTCTTCTCTACGTTTCTCTAAAGACACTATATACTCATAGAGGCCTTGTAGAGTAACTGTGCTAGGTCTGCCCTTGGTAATCTTTGGTAACTGTGGTGAAATATTCATACTTGAAATTATATGAGCAAATATGTATTAGAAAAGAAAAAGATAAGGAATGTGTGGACATGATATCCGAACCTGATGTGCGAGCCAAGATCACCAAGCTTTGGATTTATGTATGCGAGCTTTAAAACCAAGATCACCGAATGCGTTTATAAATGCGAGCCCCAGAACCAAGATCACCGAGAGCTCAAATTATATATGTGAGCCAAGATCACCGAATGCGAGGGTTTATATATATTTCAAAAACCGGAACGAGGGTACCGAGCTTCGGATTTATATATGCCAAAACCACCGGATGCGAGGATTTAAGAGAATCGTTCAATATATATCCGCACTGATTATACAACCGAACCCGTTCAGAAGAGAAAAGATCCGAAGAGAAAACGTTCAATATATAACCGCACCGAGCTGTGAAGATTTATAACCGAGCACCGTTTATATGCGAATAAGACTGCACCCGTTTTATAAAAGACTTCGCACTGTTTATATATGCGAGACCGCGCACCCGTTTTATAAAAGACTTCGCACCCGTTTATATATAAAAGACTTCGCACTGTTTGTAAAGATCTCGCACCGTTGTATAAAAGATTTCGCACTGTTTGTAAAGATCTCACACCGTTTTAATATTTAAAATTAAACAAATAATTTATTTATTTAAATTTTAAAACATCTCTCTGTTTATTATTATATATAATGATTCTACATAGAAATAATCATTTATATGGATTTGAAATTAAATATAATTTAGTGAATTTTAAATATAATTTAGTGAATTTTTGGTTATAGGTTAGGGAAAAATGTTTTTTACGATTCTTATTTGGTTGCAATATTTTTAAAACATTCAAAACAAAAATAATACAATTTCTAAAAATAAGTTTATAATTTATTATTTAAAAATTAAAGGTGATAGGTTTATTTTTATTCTTTTTATAAAAATATTTGTTTTTTTATTAAGAACAAAGTTAGATTAGATACTTAAATGTATAAAAATAAAACAAGCAACATGGATTACAAGAAGCTCCCAAAAATTATTCAAACTCCAACTAAAAATTATGGATAACTTAAGTAGAGATTGCACAAAAATGTAAGAAAATCAATGTTACTAAAACAAAAACAAACTCTAATAAATTGTCTAGTGAAAGTGGGTGTTGAACTCCAAAAACACTAACATCTTTGTGATATTAAGATAATTGAAAATAAAAAAGTTATTTCTCTTAAAATGCCAACTTTTAACCCAAATCAACTCTCAATTTCAAAATATTTATCTTCTTAACACCCTAAATCATTAAAATTTATTTCTTTATAAACAAATTGTAAAATCAAAATTTACTTATTTTTAAAAGTAAAAACTCGCTAACTAATCTTTTTACTTTCCTAAATTCCAATAAACTATATACAATAAACAATATACATCTCAACATCATTAGATTAAATATATCAACAAATAAATAAATCATACATATATTCCATATCAAAAATTTGTATATATAACATTATATATGCCAAACTAAATGTATATACGAGAAGGGTACATATGTGACCACTATATCCTAGGTATGTGGTTGCTGGCAGGTGGTACATTGAAGAGTACTAGTAAATGTACCCTACTAATCTATTTGAACAATGTAGGGTCTGCCTTAGGAGGTGATTTTGAATTATTCGATTTCTCCTTACCTTTGGCATCCCCTTTAGTCATATTCTGTGCCCTCATGATATGACATTGCTTCCCATCTAATCTTATCTACTATCATCATGTACATTAAAGATAGGCTTGGATTCAACAAAGCCATGCATTACATCGACGGGACTTCACATATTGGATTATGTGGACTTTAGCAAGATTGTGGGTATCATTAAAATCAAAACTCCCCCGTACGTTTATTAACCTTTAAGCATTTTTGGATTTTATTTAAAATTGTGTGATTATTAATATTTTGACATTGGGGATTTTATAATAATTTACATTTTAAATAAATTTATTATTATTATTAAAAATGATTCATATTTATAAAAATGTAAAAAAAACATTAATATGTTAATAAAGAAAATTATGCTATATCATTATTATATTAGTTTAATGATATATGTAATCAATTTGTATGCTTAATGCTTTTGGCCATGGGAAAAGTGTAAAGAGGAGCAAATGGGAAAAGTGTAAAGAGAGCAAAATACAGATGGGGTATTAACACTTTTGTATAAGATTATGAAATATATAATTATACTACAGGGAAATTTTAGAGATTGAATTTTTGTATTTTTGTTAATTTTTGTGAAATTTAGTTAATTTTATTTATATTAAAATATCAATTTTTAATGGAGTACGGAGGAGATGTATAATTACAATGAATTAATGTATAATAGATGTTATACAAGGAAATTTTTAGAGATTGAATTTTTGTATTTTGTTAATTTTTTCGAAATTTAGTTTATTTCATTTTTATTAAAATATTATTTTTTTATGGAGGCACTGAGGGATGTCAATGTACCTTGGTGGACATGTTTAATTCCATGATAAATCTCGTGTAATCCAAAACAATTAAATAGAGACTTATGCTTTATTTTATGGGCTATTCCAATCCATCTCACTCAATCTTCAATATCTATTCATAATATGGGACTCCAAGATTATAATGCTACACCTTCATCTTGGTTACTCTATAACAAATTTCAAGTTCAATATGTTATTTAAAAAGTTTGATCCCATTTAATTTTTTTGAATGAGTACATGGCGGTCCATGTTTTGTCATAGAACAACTCTATAGCAAACCAATTAATAATAATAAAAAACTTCTTGTAAGTGAGAGGGTGAGTCACGTGCCAATTTTGTAATATCATGATATGTGGAGATGAATGTTGGAGTTGGCATGTTGTCTAAGGTATGTTGCTTCGAACTCATTGCTCTCTTTCCATTAGCAACTTTGTCAGCAACACTAACCTATTAGTACATGATTTAAACATGGTCACTCCTTCAATGGAGGTAGTGAATCTCCAAGAAGAAAAAAATCAAAATTATTAGACTTAACATTGCATGGAAATTAAATTTTGTTTGATATTAAAGATGTATTAGAGAATTTACAGTACTAGAATCTACAGTATGCAAGTCTTCTTGTTAAAATCATGCTATATATCAAGGGTTTTGAACAACTAGAAACTCATAGCCTCAATTTTTACTCTATGCATATCACGTAATGCTATGCCCTTAAGCATAAATTTCCTAACATAATATTTTCAATTATAATTAAAAAAATGATTTGCTAAAGTTTTATAAAATAAAGTTATAAGTTATTTATTTAAAGATTTTCCAATGATTTTTAAAAACTGTATAAAATTTTCAATATTTTTACAAAGATTTCATCAATTATTAATAATTGAAACTCTATAAATTAATAAAATTTATGAAAATTTAAACATTTTTTACTCCTTTTATTTGTAAGCCTAAAATTTTTATTGATCAAACAAAAAAAATTACATCATTTATCATCATGATTCTTTTTTTGGCATAGTTTTCCCTATATTAGCAATATCAAAGTAGAGATGAATGGTACAGAGAATATGAAAGTAAACATAAAGTGATAAAAGACACAACTAAAGAGATGAGTCACCCAAATTGGGGTCGATCCTCAAGGCGGCCATTCTTTCCTTTACTTTTTGAAACCTTGACCCAACCTTCCAAATGAAGTTTGATCAAAGTGATCTGCAAATTATCATTGCCCGTTGAAAGAGATTCCTTGTCAAAATATGAAGAAGCCAACTCATGAGCTCATTTCAAGATACCTCGAGAAGCATTATTATTCAATATCTCTATGGTTTCCAATGGTGAATGGTACACATTAGGAATCACAAGAGATGTTTGAGGCTTTCCCGAATGGATTTCATCATCATCTTCTTCATCGTCCTTCTCTGACATACAGGCCTTGCCCTCCATAAGAGGAGGGTTAGAGAGTTTCCAACATTTGGATCTGGTACCACAAATGTTTCGCTTCTATTGAGAATTAAACACAAAGCAAGAGTTTTGTAAGTGGCATGTTTGATGACAGAAGCAACAATGAAAAGTAGTATTCTCATAGTCGAAAGTCCAAGTCTAATGAAAATCACTGATTTTTTAATTGATTTGATTAGGCATCCCTTTACTGATATTGGTTTCAACACAGATTCAGTCATAAGTGTATATGCCAAGCTGTCCAAGAAAGACATCTACAGTAAGATAACGACCCAAAAAATCTCTAATACCTTGAAAGATTGTGTAATACCACATGTGAACTTACAAATTAAAAAGCCTGACCCATATTAACATTTTAAAAATTTAAACACTTTAAAATATATGTGAATATTTAATTTTTTTCTTTAATCTAAATAAAAAAATGTTATAACTAATAAATATTCTTTAAGAACGATGCCTCCTGGTCGCAGTATTATGGATGTTGAAGACAATGTGATGATTGAATGGGTCAGCTCTCCTTGCAAAGCCAACGGTGAAGATGCAGAATTACCACCTCAGGTTGAAACAATCAACGGCGGAGAATGATGGAGCAGATCAGACGGCGGTGGAGGATTTCGGACGGCTCTTTTTTGCTGAACTTTACGTCCCGAAAAGTCAGAAATGATGACGTATGTAGAGAGCCACGCGTCAACAGGAGATTATATCGGGCTCGTTCATACGGAAACCGCTTGCTGGTCGACGGCGGTCCGATATACTGGTGGTTTTTGCTAAGCGGTTTTGTGCTGCCGTTGTTGTCCACGTCAACATTCTTCAGTATAATTCTCCATCGTCTTCTAGTTTTTGCTTTTTGGTGGTGGTGTCTTGTTCTACAGAGTCTGTGGCTCTCGTTTTTTATCTATGTAAACACAGTTAAGAGCTGATGGCAAAAGTTTTTTTGACAAAGGGATGGCTTTAGCCCCCTCAGAGGTTTCAACCTCTTTGTAAATATTTTCCTCTTTTATTTATACATAATAGAATAGTTTTTACTCAGAAAAAAAATAAAATAAAAAATAAAAAATAAAAAATAAAAAAAAAATCTTTTAAAAACATAGAACATTGAAAGATTTTCAAACACAACCATTATCACTTAAAAAAAATATTCTCACACAATTACGCTATTATATTTTTTCGTGACATTATGTTCCCACATATATATATGCTAAATTTCTTTCTTAAAATTATATAGAATAAATCTATGTAAGTTTTTTTCATATTAATTCTATATGTGATTGTACTATGTGGTTGTATAATTTTAATCTATAAAACATCTTATATGTACTGCAATCACATTTATAATTAACATGAAAAAGATTCACATAGATTTATTCTCTATAGCTTTAAGAAAGAAAGTTAGCTAGTGTAATTTCTTTCGAGCACCAGCTCTTTTAATTTGTCCAATCACATCTACTTTAAAACCTAACCTCTACGTATAAGTAGGAAGTTGTTAGCTTAATTTATTTTTGTTAATTGAATGTTAGATATTAATGTGTTAATATTATAAAACAAATAGTTTGGTTTTTGACAATTTAACTTCTTTTTATTTTTGTGAACTAGTTTCCTATACATTTAATCATTTTCTATCACCTAGACCATCATTTAATCATTTTCTATCAGCTAGACCATCATTTATTAGCATTTGACACTAACTTGGCTTTTGTTTATTGATAATTTAACTTTTATTTATTTATGTGAACTAGTTTCATGGATGGCATTTAGTCCTTTTCTATCACCTAACACTCTATCACCTAACACATCATTTATTGAGATTTCATACCAACTTGGATTTTGGCTTTAGCTTGTATTTCAAGTTGACTTACATGTGGAATCTATATACACCCATAGTTAACTTCCATTTTTTTAAAATTAATTTATTATATTAATATGTGTTTTTATTATACAAAATAATAATAATATTGGCACATGAGGAACTCTTAACTCTATATATATATATATATATTTATAATACTTAATAAATAATAAATAATTATAATTATGGTAATAAAAATTTGTTCAATGATATTATTAAAGATTTAAGATTTAATAATAATAATAATAATAATGAATATTAATAAGAATAATATTGGTAATAATAATAATAATAAAAGCAGCAACAACAATTTTTTTTTTTTAAATGTTATTAATGTTTTTAGGAAAAATTTAAGTCTTTCTATTTTTAAACTTTTAAATAAGGGTCTTAATTTTGCTCTCGCCCCCAATAAGATTCCCGTTAACGACATTATTTGCAACATTGAATTTGGTATCAAGGACCTTTCTGGTAATGTTAAAGAGGTTATAAGGCAAGATTGTGCTATCGTTCTTAGGAAGGCTAAACCTCCCAAAAGAAACATTAGCAAAGATGAATTTCTTGCTCTTAAAGCTTTAAAGGACAACCCCGACATTGTTATCCTAAAAGATGATAAAGGCGGAGCAACTGTCATTCTTGATAAATCAGAGTATACAAATAAAATGATTAAGCGTCTTTATAATAGTGTGTTGTGGGGAAAAATGCCTATGCAGGACGATCCTATCCACCTAAGGTGTGACAGTGCCTTAGCAACAAACAGAAACAGCTATTCTAGTATTCTTCCTTTATGAATTAAGAATGAAGAGAGATGGATGGACTAACCGGTGTCTTCCGTTTGTCCCTCAATTCGGTTTCTCTTCTCTTTGAGAGTTCCCAGCTACTTGCCTTCTCGCTCGCCCAGCTTCAACAGGTCCTGCAAGATCACAAGAAGAGAACACTACACAAAGACATAGATTCATATTCATAACTAGTTCAGGATTAGAAATAAACTAAACATACTAATGCAATCATACATCAAAGATACATCAGTATATAGGAGAAACCAAGATAGCTTTATTGATGAATAACAAGGTTCAGGAGGAGATACAACCCAGAGGGCTCCAATCCAGCATCTCCTTCCCAGCAAATGAAATTCCTATCTTCACCTCCCTTCAAAGCATTAAGCACCCAATGATTCCAATCTCAAACCAACAACAATTCTTTGCAATAACAAAATTCCAGCCTCCGGATCTCATGGAGGAGAGATCCATATATAGATGTTTGGAGAGAGGATGAGTCAGCTTGAGATCTGACTAGTGTCCTCTCCCTCTGTCAGTTCTTGCTTCCACTTGGAGGTTCTTGCTTCCACTTGGAGGTTGAGAACCTCTTACTCATCACTAGTCGAATTCAATGAGGCAAGTGTCATTGGAGAAGATTTTGGAAGCTTCCAGGGTCTTTCCACCTCGTTGAATGAACTTTCCATTTGTCACTTCCCGCTCAGCGCACCCTGGTAGTGCTTCTACCTGCGTTGCAGTGCACCTAGCCAGTGTAATCTCTGCATTTCAACGCAGACAGCTAGTGGAGCCTCTGAATTGATCCTGAATTGACTTGTTTTTGAGCAGTTTCTGGTGGAGAACTTCTGTGAATTGCTGTGGTTTGTTAGCCTTGTTCCTCTAGGGGTAGGAACAACATGTTTAGGGACTTTGGATCCCTTAGATTATGGACATTTCATGCTCAATGCTGTAAGGCACAAAAATGTCTATAACATAGTGGTAGTTACATCAAACTTAATAAGAATCCTATTAAAAAAGTTAATAAAGAAATATTTACCGCTCTTAGTTCCATTAATTCCCTTAAACCTCTTTCTAAGAAGCTGACTGAAAGCAATCCCCTTATCCCCAAGATTTATGGCCTTCCCAAGATTCATAAGGTTGGGGTCCCTCTTAGACCTATTGTTAACACAATAGGTGGACCTACATATCATCTCGCTAAATTCTTAGCTCAAAGACTCAAACCTCTTGTTGGTCGCACTGATTCCTTTGTTAATAACTGTACTTCCTTTGTTAATGAATTGAAGGATATTAGACTGGAACCTGGTGATTTGTTGGTGAGTTTTGATGGTGTCTCCCTTTATACTTGTATTCCTATTCAAGAGGCCATTGATGTCATAAATAAGATTACTAACAATGACACTCCCAAATTAGTTGGCCTTTGCCTCAACTCTACCTTCTTCAGTTTTCAAGGTGAGTTCTTTGAACAAACCTGTGGGGTGGCGATGGGCTCTTCTTTTTCCCCTATCATTCCTAACTTATTCATGAAGGATTTTGAGGCTAAGGTCTTAGCTTCAACCCCGTTTCGCCCTAAAAAATGGAAGAGGTTTTTTGAGGATACCTGTGTCATTTGGCCTCACGGTTGTGAAAAATTGGATGTGTTTCTTAACCATCTTAATTCTCAATCAGATTCCATCAAATTCACAATGGAGGTTGAAGTGAATGGGAGTCTTCCTTTCTTAGACATCCTTCTATCCAGAATGAATGATGGTTCTATTTTGCATTGAGTCTTTCACAAGAAAACACACACAGATCAATCTCTTCATTCTAGTACTCATCATTTTCCAACACAAAAAATTGGGGTTCTTAGTACTCTAGCCACCTGCGCTTCAAGAATTTCGGATGAGATACACCTAGAAAAAGAAAAATCTCATCTCCTGAAAGTTTTTGAAAGTAATGGCTATAACATGTCTTAAGGCTTTCCAAAGAGCCCATAAGGAATCGAGGATTAAGCCTCCTAGTGATGACCCAATCTTTAAGGTGCAACTCCCATTTATCCAGGGTACTACTGACAAGATTGTCCATATTCTGAAGAAGAATAATATCTCCTCTACTTTCAAGCCCCTTAATACCATTAGAAATTCTCTTAGATCCATTAAAGACCCTATTGACCCCAAAGACATGAAAGGTGTCTACTCGATACCATGGTCATGTGGTGTTCCCTACATTGGGGAGATTGGCTGCTCTATAAAACAAAGAATCCAAGAGCATGTTGCAGACATCAGGCACAACCGATCTCACTCCTCAGCTCTCGCAGAGCATGTACAAAAATATAATCACCATGTTTGCATTGAGGATGCAAAGGTTATTGCCAAGGTTGATCATTTCCATCATACGAAGCTAAGAGAGGCTATTGAAATTGAGAAGCATGCTAACAATCTCAATAGGGATGATGGGTGGAAATTGAGTAAAAGTTGGATTCCTGCTCTTTTATCCTAATTTTTATTTTTATTTTTTTTAATTAGTAATTTACTTTTGTAATAGAAATTAGGTTAGTTAGTGTAGAAATAAAAATGATTTCTTTATTTATAAAATAAAAAATAGTTTAAAAATAATAATAATAATAATAACACTTATATTTTTTATTAGTTTGACTCTCTTCTCATTTTAATATTATTAATAGATAATTTTTTAGTGATATATATATATATATATAATGATGATGATATATATATATATATATATATATATATATATATATATATATATATATATATATATATATATATAATGATGATGATGATGGTGGTGGTTAACGTCCACTGAGACCAAACTTTGGTCTATCGGACCTAAAGAAACAAATTATTTAGTTTGATTTAAGATTTTATTCCTATGCTCAAAAATCTTGGAGAGAAGCCTCCCAAGCTCACTATAATTTTGACATCGTAAAAGGCTTGGAAGTTCAGTATCGCGACAAATATTATGAAACTGAGATCTAATGTGGTTGTATGTGGGGCACTCTAAGAGGAAGTGGTTTTCATCCTCAATGTTCCTATTCTCACAGAGATGGCAGATCCTTTCCATCCATGGTGTTTTAGGAACTGCCCAATGACCTGTTTCACTATGGAGCTCATGAGAGTTCGTTCTAATCTTCGCTATATTAATTTTCTTCTTTGAGCTAGCTAAAACAGAGAGATACTTTTGATCTTCTAGGGTGGGGTTGATGACCTTCTTATAATAACTTAATTTTCTTTTAGCTGCTAAATCTTTCTCACACCACATTTTTTCTTTGAACTTAGAAGTAACAATATTTTTAATGTTATTAATGTTTTGCAATGCATCATTCTCGTTGATCTCCCAATGGTTTAACCAGGCCCTCGTGTCTTTATACCACCCCCATTTGAGCCTTAGTTGGTTTTGACTGGAATTTAAAGATAGCATAAGAAGTCTATGATCTCATATATTATTGAGCTTGTGCTTGTACAACAGAAGCCTAGTCATAGCTAGGCTCTCGATAGGGGAAAGACCTACTTCTATAAGGAGAGTAGGGTAGGGTGTATTGCTTTTAATTTTTAGGTTATACGTTATAAAGCACTTCTGGATTTGCTCAATCTTTCTCCAGGATTCTCTAGAGATGCTGCAACCCCAAACCTCACATGCATATAAGATAACAGGAGTGACTAAAGTTTCAAAGAGGAACTCCTTTTTATCCCACATTACGAGGTTTTCCATCTTACAATTAGTTTCAAGACCAAAGTAAGCTTTCCACCCCCCATTAATCCTTTTCTCAATGCTATAGTTCCAGTTGACCTTGTGATGAATATCAATTCCTAGGTACTTGTAAGAATATACTTCCTCCAAGTTATTATTGTCATACATAAAATTAGCGTAGGTGTCCTTCTTAGATTTGATAATCATAGATTTTGTTTTGTCAGTTTTAACAGTCATACCCATGGTAGAGCAGAAATCCTTAAGAAGCCTCAGTTGCTTATCAAGATCAGATGGACACCTTGCGAGGAGAACAATGTCATTAGCATATAGAAGAAGGATGACGACTATCCCAGCTAAGATCGTGCCAACACATCCTTCTTCCTCTAAATAACCTTCGAGCTTGTCAATGTAAATTCCAAATAGGGTAGGGGAGAGGGGGAAACCTTGTTTAATTCCGATATTACACTTAATATCTTTCGACCACCCCTCATTGCTCTTTAGCTTGGCAATTACATTCTCGTATAACCTAATAGCGGCAGCTCTCAACTCGAAAGGAACCTTTAGCTCTTCTAATCTATTCCAAAGGTTGTTTCTAGGAACCATATTGAAAGGCTTTCTAAAGTCCACAAAGCAACAAAAGAGATTGAATTTATCATTACGACATTCCTCCACAATGATCCTAAGCGTAACGAGCTGGTCTGTTGTTGAGTGATGCCTTCTAAAACCCGCTTGGCCTTTAGCCCGCTTACCTTCACTTTCAAGCCATATGCTCAACTTCTTTTCCAAAATACTACCATATAACTTACTTAAGAGAGGGCTGATCATAATTGTCTGATAATTAGAGGGGTTATTTGTATCCCCATTTTTAAAAATAGGAATAATGAGGCTCTCAGTCCATAGCTTAGGGAACCCTTACTTGACTGCTTGATTGAAAAGCTTCTGGATGTGGGGGATGAGGACAGGGCCTCCAATTTTTAAGATTTCTACCTGGTAACCTTCAATGTCCCTAGATTTGTTGGGTTGTGTTATATTCTTTCCACGACTAGCCCACATAGTTAACCGGGGGTTAGAGGGGGGATGGATCCCCCCTTCGTTGCGTCGATTATGTAGCTGGGGGGGGGTCACAGGGGGTTTGAGGTGTACCCGTAACCCCACTTTATGGGGTCCAGGGCAGCACCCTGGAAAATTTTGGTTTTGGACCCTATGTTAGGTTGGGCGAACCCACCTATGGTTTTGTGCATGATTTTCGCACATGTTTTTTTGGACGCGATGGTTTTCGGTTCATGGTATTGGACGCGATGGTTTTTCGGTCCATGGTATTGGATGCTTCTGCATCTATAAATATGTATTATAACATTGAAAGGAACATAATGAAAAATCAAGCTGGTAGTCCCGGTTTTGAGATCCAGGGGAAATCTCTGTGTATATGTGTTTTATGTGTTATGCTCTTGCATTGTTTATTTTATGTGTTTTAGAATTCGTATGCAAGTAATTTCTGTATGGGGTTAGAACCTACATTTGGTATCAGAGCAGATTTGGGTTCAAGGGGACGCCTTTGTTGTTGAGGGGTTTCGCTCAGGCCTGTGGTAGACCCTGTTCAGTGGGAGATCTATGAGATCGATTCTGGTGGTGAAAGAAGATGGCGAGTAGTGGAAAGATAGAGATCGAGAAATTTAATGGTCAGAGTTTTGAGTTGTGGAAACTCAAGATGGAGGATCTATTGGTGGATAAAGATCAATGGATCGCGGTAGATCCAGGTACTAAACCAACGAGAGTGTCCGATGAAGAATGGAAGAAGTTGGATCGGAAGGCAAAGAGCACAATACGATTGTGTGTCTCAGATTCAGTATTGTTGAATGTATCAGGGGAAGCTATAGCAAAGGCTTTGTGGGACAAGTTAGGGACTTTGTACCAATCTAAGTCTCTGGTGAATAAACTGTTCCTGCGGAAAAAGCTGTATAACCTGAGGATGAAAGATGGAGACTCGGTGACAGAGCATCTGAACAGATTTAATACTGTGGTAAGTCAGTTAGCATCTGTTGATATTAAAATTTTAGATGAAGATAAGTGCATCAGTTTGTTGTGTTCTCTACCAGATTCATGGGATAGTCTGGTTATTGCAATAGGTAGCAATGCAACTACCTTGCAGTTTGATGAAATAGTCTCAGCCTTGCTAACGGAGGAGATGAGACAGAAAAAATATGGAGATCCAGAATGGTGATGCCTTGTCTGTACGAGGACGGTCCCAGAACAGAAACAAAAATAAGTCATCGAGTGGGACATCTAAATCTAGAGGGAGATCTAAATCTCCAGGAAAACCTGTAAAGGTGGTGTGCTGGAAATGCGGAAAGGAAGGGCACTACAAAAGGGACTGTAAATCTAAAGCTCCTAATAAAGGAAAGGGATCTGATGATGCTCCTTCTGCAGAGGCAAAAACCACCTCAGATGAAGGTGGGGATGTGTACTTGGCTTCTTCAAGTACACATGTAGATCATGAGGCATGGTTGATTGACTCAGGTGCATCCTTTCACTTCACTCCCCATAGAGAGTGGTTTTGCGAGTATGAGAAATACGATGGTGGTGATGTCTTCTTAGGGGATGATAGGAAGGCTAGAATCATTGGTCGTGGAAAAGTAAATTTGAAGTTACAAGGTGGAAGTGTTAGAACACTTCCAGGTGTTCTGCATATTCCTGCATTGGCCAGAAATCTGATTTCTGTAAGCAAGTTGGATGATGCAGGTGTAAAAATAGTGTTCGAGAAGGATACCTACAAAATGGTTCGAGGAGAACTGGTATTAAAGCGGGGAGTTCGAATTGGAACTCTGTACAAGTTGCAAGGAATCAGAAGATGAAGAGCCACAAACTTCGGGTGTGAGAAGAGCAGTTCGAGAAAGAAGGCAGCCAAAAAGGTATAGTCCATCTGTTTTATGTTCAAATTTTGCTTTGTCTGTTACTGATGATGATCCCAGAACTGTGAAGGAAGCAGTGGATTCAGAGGATGGAAAACTCTAGAAAGAGGCCATGGTTGATGAATGGAATCTTTGCACAAAAATGAGGCTTGGGATCTGGTGGAGTTGCCGACTGGAAGGAAACCCATTGGCAGCAAATGAGTCTTCAAAAAGAAGACAAATGCAGAAGGAAAAGTGGAGAAATACAAAGCTCGGTTGGTAGCAAAAGGTTATTCTCAGGTGCCGGGAATTGATTTTGGTGATACTTTTTCTCCTGTTGCCAAGGTAACTTCTATTAGATTACTTTTATTTGTTGTTGTTGCTTTGATTTTGAAGTAGAACAGATGGATGTGAAAACATCATTTCTTCATGGGGATATGGAAGAGGAGATCTACATGAAGAAACCTGAAGGATTTGCGGTGAAGGGTAAGAAAGAACTGGTATGTAAGTTAAAAAAGTCTCTATATGGGTTAAAACAATCACCAAGGATGTGGTATCAGAAATTTGATACATTTATACGGGGACTTGGCTTCACCAGAAGCAAAGAAGATCACTGTGTGTATTTTAAATTAAATGGTGACCGTGTTATTTATCTGGTCTTGTAGGTGGATGATATGTTGTTGGTTGGAAATGACAAAGAAGTTATCCAGGATTTGAAGACCCAATTGTCCTCCAAATTTGACATGAAAGATCTTGGTGCTGCAAACTATATTTTGGGCATGGAAATTAAAAGAGATCGGGCAAAGTGGAAGCTTTGGTTAAACCAGAGGAAGTATGTCAAGACAATATTGCAGAGGTTTAATATGCAGGATAGTAAACTGGTGAAGGTTCCTATTCCTGTAGGTGTGAGGTTATCTGTTGAACAGCGTCCCAAGACACAAGAAGAGGAAGAGGACATGTTCCGTGTTCCATATGCAAGTGCAGTCGGTAGCCTAATGTATGCAATGGTCTGTAATAGACCAGAAATTGCACATGCAGTGGGAGTATTGAGCAGGTTTATGTCAAAACCAGGGAAGGAACACTAGACAGCAGTGAAGCGGGTTTTCAGGTATTTGCGTGGCACTAGTGATTATGGTTTGTGCTACTAAGGAAGACCAGGATTGGACAAAGTGTTGGATATTCATGGCTTTGTTGATGTAGAATGGGCTGGAGATCTGGATCAAAGAAGATCTACAAGTGGGTATGTGTTTACCCCATTTGGAGGTACAGTCAGTTGGATGAGTAAGAAACAATCTGTAGTGGCACTGTCAACTACAGAGGCAGAATACATGGCAGCCACTCATGCAAGCAAGGAAGCAGTTTGGTTGCAGAGATTGTGTTCAAGTATGGGGTTAGTACAGGAAGCCATAAGGATAGACTGTGACAGCCAAAGTGAAATTTTCTTGGCAAAGAACCCCGCATATCATTCAAAGACAAAGCACATTGATGTTCAGTATCACTTTGTGAGGGATATGATAGAAAACAAAAAGGTGTTGTTGGTAAAGGTGGACACTTTGAAGAATACTGCAGATGCATTGACAAAATCTGTGAGCTCTGAGAAGTTCTCTTGGTGTAGAGAGACAATGGGCGTTTCAGGGCTGGAAAAATGACTAAGCTCTCTTGTAGCCCCCTGTGGAAAGAAAACAACAAGTGGGAGAATGTTGGGTTGTGTTATATTCTTTCCATGACTAGCCCACATAGTTAACCGGGGGGTTAAAGGGGGGGCGGAGCCCCCCTTTGTTGCGCCAATTGGGGGGGGGAGGGCGGGGTCACAGGGGGTTTGAGGTGTACCCGTAAAACCACTTTATGGGGTCCGGGGCAGCGCCCTGGAAAATTTTGGTTTTGGACCCTATGTTAGGTTGGGCGGACCCACCTATGGTTTTGTGCATGATTTTCGCACATGTTTTTTTGGACGCAATGGTTTTCAGTCCATGGTATTGGATGCGATGGTTTTTCAGTCCATGGTATTGGATGCTTCATCATGTATAAATATGTATTATAACATTGAAAGGAACATAATGAAAAATCAAGCTGGTAGTCCGGTTTTGGGATCTAGGGGAAATCTCTGTGTATATGTGTTTTATGTGTTATGCTCTCGCATTGTTTACTTTCTGTGTTTTAGAATTCGTATGCAGGTAATTTCTGTACGGGGTTAAAACCTACAAGATTACCCATTAGCCAGGCGTTTAACCCCAAAATCAATGTCTTCTAGAGAGAAGACTTCTTTCATTTTGGGTAGGTTTTCAAAGTTATCCATGACATTTGGAGATTCATAGAGATTTTTAAGATAGGAATTCCAATCGTGTAAAGCAATTTTATTATTATCTTTAATTTTCCTAGTCAGAATCTACCTCCAAAATTTCTTAGGAGCTACCTTAGAGAGGTGTAAGAGATTTTCTTGTCTTTTACGAATGTACTGCCTCTTTTTTCTTTTAGTTAGGGCTTTGTATATTTTTATCTTGTCCATTTTAAGAGATTCATCAACAACTTCCTTAATAGCTCTCCTCACATTTTTACAATTTTTATCATACCATGGGTTGGTTTTGCTATTTCTTTTATTATTTGAAACTTCAATTGAGAACTTGTTAATAGAATATGAGAGTTGTAGCAAAATTATGGTAGAGGTCTTCTATGTTGTTTGTACTAGATAAAGAAAGCAAACTAGTTTTTATTTCTTTTAGAAAGAGATCGTTTTTATTTCTATCAAATATTAAGTTCTTTTGGCTATAAGGATTATTTTCTGTGGGATCTCTATGCATGACAAAGTTGAGAGTTATAAGTAAAGGCCTATGATCAGAGTCAGGCTCGTGGTTGTTTAAGATGTCAAGATTTATTATTTCGTTGTATAAAGGGAGATCGGAAATAACATAGTCTACCACGGTGCTACCAAGCCCATGGATGTAGGTCATCTGGCTAGAATTGGGCCACTTCTTTAGACCGTTGCAAATTATGAGATCCTGAGCACTACAGAGCTTGACTAGCTTTGACCCAAACAGATTCTCCCCGAGGTCTTCAGAGCTCCTTTTGTACCTACTAGCCAGAGTAGGGTCTTTGTCCAACCAAAGAGGATTAGGGTTGGAATGATTGCTTAGAATAATAGCTTGTTTGCTTGAAGTTCGAGCATTAAAGTCACTTATTAAAAGGATATTGCCTTCATTCCTTAGGCTAGAAATATCATTCTCCAAACCATTGTAAGGACTATTTTTATCTAGATTCTTCTTCTTATAGAAGTTAGAATTGATGGGGGGAAATAACATATTTCTATGCAGGTCTTTTTATTATTAATGTTAGTGATCTCTATCCAACTATATTGGTTGTAAGGGTCGTTTTTATAAATCCTAGCATGGGGGAAGATGTTCTTCTTAATATAACAATCTATTCCCCCAAGGCCTCTATGGGAGGATCGCTTGTTCTAGGTAGACCATAACGTAAAGCCATTTATGTTAGGGACCTTAGATTCTTCGTGCTCCCAAGTTTCAACAAGCAAAATAATATCAACATCATTTGAGATCCATCTTAGCTTGGGGCCTTTGTTCCATGGAAAGCCCCGACAGTTCCAAGAAATAATCCGGAGCATGTTGAATTGCTATTTAGTACTATCTTTTTGGTTTCTATCTCGAATAAAGGCTTTTCTATTTCTAATTATTGCCCATTTTCCTTCCTTTCTAGCTTCTTTTACCTTTTGAACCTCCTTTCTTAATTCTGCTTGATCTTCTGGGATGAGATCTTCATTTATAAATATTCTTGTTCCTTTTAGACTTGAGGTTTTACTAAGTATGTCATACATATTATCAGTAGAGCTCACCTTTATTCGGATCAGTCTTCCTTTATTTTTAGTTAATTTCCCCAACCTTGTTGCTTCTGTGAGACACACTATTTCAATTTGTAATCTATTATGTAATTCTGTCTGGGCTATGGCCAAAGTATCCTCATCTACCTCCTTTTTTAAACCGAAGATTATAAGGTTCACAACCCTTTTGTTACACTCATGGTCTAATTCTATTAATTTGTTCATTTCATCTTTAATTGGTTTTATATCTAATTTATCTACCACATTATTTAGGGTGAGACGGCTATTAAATTTTTCTTCTAGCTCTTTAATCATGTCCTTCATTTTAAGGCTCTCTAAAGCATCTCCTTGCTGGGATGTTTGGTTAGTATCTTGGTTTTGTTTTTCTATAACCTACAACCTAGTCTCTATTGCCACCATTTTATTCTCCAATAGTTCTATCTTATTTTCTATTTGTTTTTGGATTGTGTCTTCAAGAGATGCAAATTTATTTTCCAGCATGGCTTCTAACTCTGTTTGTAGCATGAATTCTCTTTCTTCTCTACATTTCTCTAAAGATTCTATATACTCATAGAGGCTTTGTAGAGTAACTGTGCTAAGTCTGCCTTTGGTAATCTTTGGTAGTTGTGGTGAAATATTCATACTTGAAAATATATGAGCAAATATGTATTAGAAAAAGATAAGGAAAGTGTGCACCTGATATCAACCCTGTCTGTAGATTGCACGTGCCCACCGCAGCCCGCAGACCCATTTGGATCGAGTTCAGAAGATGTATATGTCGTCGACGGACCCAGGATCACCGAAGAGATAAAGTAATTTAAAAAAAACACTTTTTAGTAGTAATAAGTATATATGTATGTCCGCAAGGGGTAGCTCAAGTGGCAATGGCCGTGGAATGAAGTCTCACCGAACCGGAGATCTTGGGTTCGATTCTTGTGCTACCCTCCCCGGAAATGTGGTGAATAACGGACATGTAAAAACTCGAAAATGAGAGGGTCCTACCGAAGCTTACAAGAAAATAAATAAATAAATAAATCTATATCTATCTATATCTATATCTATATCTATATCTATATCTATATCTATATATATATATATATATATATATATATATATATATATATATATATATATATATATATATATATATATAAAATAAATTTTGACATCTTAAACGACCACGAGCCTGACTCTGACCATAGGCCTTTACTTATAACTCTCAATTTTTAATAATATATATAATAATATAATAAGATATCTCTCTCTCTCTCTCTCTCTCTCTCTCTCTCACTCTCTCGCTATATATATATATATAAAATAAATTTTGACATCTTAAACGACCACGAGCCTGACTCTGATCATAGGCCTTTACTTATAACTCTCAATTTTTTCATGCATTGAGATCTCACAGAAAGTAATTCTTATAGCCAAAAGAACTTAATATTTGATAGAAATAAAAATGAACTCTTTCTAAATGAATTAAAAACTAATTTGCTTCCTTTATCTAGTATAGACAACATCGAAGACCTCTATCATAATTTTACTACAACCCTCTCCTATGCTATTAATAAGTTCTCAATTGAAGTTTCAAATAATAAAAGAAATAGCAAAACCAACCCATAATATGACAAAGATTGTAAAAGTGCAAGGAGAGCAATTAAGGAAGTTGTTGATGAATCTCTTAAAATGGACAAGATAAAAATATACAAAGCCCTAACTAAAAGGAAAAAGAGGCAGTACATTTGTCAAAGACAGGAGAATCTCTTACACCTCTCTAAGGTAGTTCATAAGAAATTTTGGAGGCAAATTCTGACTAGGAAGACTAAAGATAATAATAAAATTGCTCTTCACGATTGGAATTCCTATCTTAAAAAGCTTTATGAATCTCCAAATGTCATGGATAACTTGGAAACCCTGCTCACAACGAAAGAAGTTTTCTCTTTAGAAGACATTGAGTTTGGGGTTAATCGCGTGGCTAATGAGAAAGCTAAGGACATTGAAGGTTACCAGGCGGAAATCTTAAAAATTGGAGGTCCTGTCCTCATCCCCCACATCCACAAGCTTTTCAATCAAGCAATCAAGAAAGGGTTCCCTAAACCTTGGATTGAGAGCCTCATTGTCCCTATTTTTAAAAGTGGGGATACAAATAACCCCTCTAATTATCGGACAATTATGATTAGCCCTATCTTAGCCAAGTTATATGGTAGTATTTTGGAAAATAAGTTAAGCATATGGCTTGAAAGCGATGGTAAGTGGGCTAAAGGCCAAGCAGGTTTCAGAAGACATCACTCAACAATAGACCACCTCGTTACGCTTAGGATCATTGTGGAGGAATGTTGTAATGATAAATCCAATTTCTTTTGTTGCTTTGTGGACTTGAGAAAGGCTTTCGATATGGTTCCTGGATACAACCTTTGGAATAGATTAGAAGAGCTAAAGGTTCCTTTCGAGTTGAGAGCTGCCGCTATAAGGTTATACGATAATGTAATTGCCAAGCTAAAGAGAAATGAGGGGTGGTCGAAAGATATTAAGTGTAATATCAGAGTTAAACAAGGTTGCCCCCTCTCCCCTACCCTATTTGGCATTTACATCGACAAGCTCGAAGGCTATTTAGAGGAAGCAGGATGTGCTAGCACGATCTTAGCTGGGATAGTCGTCATCTTTCTTCTCTATGTTGACGATATTGTTCTTCTTGCAAGGTGCCCATGTGATCTGATAAACAACTCAGGCTTCTTAAGGATTTCTGCTCTACCATGGGTATGACTGTTAACACTGACTAAACAAAAGTTATGATTATCAAATCCAAGAAGGACACTTATGCTAATTTTATGTATGACAATAATAACTTGGAGGAAGTGTATTCTTACAAGTACCTAGGAATTGATATTCATCATAAGCTCAACTAGAACTATAGCATTGAGAAAAGGATTAATGGGGGGTGGAAAGCTTATTTTGGTCTTGAAAATAATTGTAAAACGGAAAACCTCGTAATGTGGGACAAAAAGAATATCCTCTTTGAAACTTTAGTCACTCCTGTTATCTTATGTGGATGTGAGGTTTGGGGTTGCAGCATCTCTAGAGAATCCTGGAGAAAGATTGAGCAAATCCAGAAGCGTTTTATAACGTATAACCTGAAAATTAAAAGTAATACACCCTATCCAATTCTCCTTATAGAAGTAGGTCTTTCCCCTATCGAGAGCCTCGCTATGATTAGGCTTCTACTGTACAAGCACAAACTCAATAACATAGAAGATCATAGACTTCCTAAGCTAGCTTTAAATTCCAGTGAAAACCACCTAAGGCTCAAGCACGGGTGGTATAAAGACACGAGGGCTTGGTTAAACTATTGGGAGATCAACAAGAATGATGCATTGCAAAACATTAATAACATAAAAGATATTGTTACTTCTAAGTTCAAAGAAAAAATGTGGTGTGAGAAAGATTTAGCAGCTAAAAGAAAATTAAGTTATTATAAGAAGGTCATCAACCCCACCCTAGAAGATCAAAAGTATCTCTCTATTTTAACTAGCTCAAAGAAGAAAATTAATATAGTAAAGATTAGAACGAATTCTCATGAGCTCCATAGTGAAACAGGTCGTTGGGCAGTTCCTAAAACACCATGGATGGAAATGATCTTCCATATATGTGAGAATAGGAACATCGAGGATGAAAACCACTTCCTCTTAGAGTGTCCCGCGTACAACCACATTAGATCTCAGTTTCATAATCTTTGTCACAATACTGACCTTCCTAGCCTTTTACAATGTCAAAATTATAGTAAGCTCGGGAGGCTTCTCTCCAAGCTTTTTGAGCATAGGAATAAAATCTTAAATCAAAACAAATAATTTGTTTCTTTAGGTCCGGTAGACCAAAGTTTGGTCTTAATGTACGTTAACCATCATCATCATCATCAAAAAATATATATATATATATATAATAAATATTATATATAATATATATATGTAATATTTTATATATATATATTATATAATATATATATGTAATATTTTATATATATATATATATATATATATAATATTTATTATATATATATATAATATTATATATATATATATATATATATATATATATAATATTATATATATATATATATATATATATTACATTATATATTATATATACATTATATTATATTATATCATATATATATATATATATATTATTTTTAATATTTAGTAATTAATTAAACAAAGTTTTTAGTAGAAATACTTTGTTTAATTCATCATGGATCACATAAGCTTGAATACAGAAATTAATAATTAATTAAATATTTATAACTAGCATTTGCACCACATGTTGCAAAGAAAACGTTGTAAGGCAATGGTATAAGAAACAATAATATAGAAGAAATAAGTCAACATTTTATGTAATTTTGTTTCTTTACTAGTGTTTCTTTTTTATCATAAACTGGGTTCTATTGTCTAACAGATCATCTTCATTGATTTTTACACTTTATTGATAAAGTACAGAATCAGAGTCCTAGCAAAGTTGAGATTTATACCTTATTATCTTAAACTTGTGGTTATGTTGTTGATGATTCAAGCCATTTTAACAAAAACAAAGTTGAGATTTATAACTTGTTATCTTAAACTTGTGGTTATGTTGTTGATGATTCAAGCCATTTCAACAAAAACAATTTGAGTGGAATGTAAACTCCCATTTAGAATAATCTTCGGTCTAAGTTCCTATATATTCATTAAGTTAATCCTATATCAAAGTATGCACTTCAATGGTTACGGAGTACAAAATTGTTTCAAATAAAAGGAAAAAATAGAAATACGGACTTACAAAAGTTCCTAACTTTCTGATTGTGGAAGGATAATTGAAGCATACTTGTTTTGCAATGCTCATTGCAACCCAGGGGGCAGATTTTTCAAGAAGAAGAAGAAAAAAAAAGTGGGGGATGGGGGTTCCTAGACCCCACACACTCTTTAATTGCAAAACAAAGTTTGGCATCACCAACTCTTGCCTACCATATTCGTCAATAGGCGCATCATAGTCGTAATGGTGGTAATGTATGGACCTCAACTTGTCTGGCCAAATACAGAGGAAATTTTTATTAATACCAAAAAACAGATGATTTAGAGAATCATGAATAAAGAATGATTTAGGCCCTTTCAACCTAGTGCGGGGTCAATATATAAGAAGGAAACTCTTCCTTGAAAGCATGGATCTCTCCATTGTTGCATATATGTTTTACTCTTCCCTGTGATGGCATGGGGTTTCCAAAGGCTTACCTGAGCCTTACACGGAAGGCTTTTTATGGTATGATGGACTCTGGGCAATATTTGGTGTTGCAGGGAAACCCCAGTCAAGAAGCTGGCTTGTTGGATCTTCGGGGAGACCAGGAAATCCATATTGCTTTTCACAGAGGATCATCCCGCCAGACTGCAGTGAACCGCCACCAATCGCTTCGAGTGATTTCTTCGACCAGCCTGCAAGGAACTCTAGTTTCCGCTTCAAATTTCCGTCTTTACATTATATTCACGTTTACATGGTATATAGATGAGAAAACCTTGCATATTTTGTCTTTATTGGTTTGAAATCATGGTTTGAAATCTTAAAATAGTTTTTTTTATTAAAAACTAATTATTTCATGTATTTTTTAAAGACTGGTTCATTTAGACCTGACTAGTCTTGGTTTGACCGATTCCAGTTTGAAACCCGATTTATTAAGTGGACCAGTCTGGTCACTAGTTCCGGTTTTTTAAAATATGGTTGAGAAGGATTTCGATTACTGCTTGTGGTTTAAGGAATCATGGAAATGGGACATACCATAGAAACTCAAATGCTTTTGTTGGTTGGCACTACACAACCGCATCCTTACTTGGAAGAATCCGGGTATTTGTCTGATGTGCAAGTGGGAGAATGAAGATGTTGATCATTTGTTGCTTCAATGTGCATTTGTTATGGCAGTCTGGGAGGGGGTTCTGGATGCTTTATGTATTGTTCTGGATGCTTTTACATTATTTAGTCAATCTGGAGGAGTTGGAATGCACTAATTTGTTAACAAAAAGTTGCAATTGTGCAGGAATTTATCATTAAGTCTGGTGCCTATGTTGCAGAAATAAGGCCGATTAAAAAATTCAGATTCCTAGGTATCTGGAAGGACTTTCCAGTGGGGTTTTTTGATGGGGCATGCTTGCACAGAAAATGTGATTCCGGTGCAGTCATTCTATTGGAGTCAGACAACTATTACCATTTATGTTGGGAGGGAGGTCATGGGACCAACAATAGAGCTGAAATTATCGCTTTATGGGGTGTCCTCATAGGAGCGAAATGGCTGGGACTAGAGAGCTTATTTGGAGATGCTAAGGGCATAATTGATTGGGTCAAGAATTACATTCTATTGGAGTTGGACAACTATTACCATTTATGTTGGTAGGGAGGTCAATGGACCAACAATAGAGCTGAAATTATCGCTTTATGGGGTGTCCTCATGGGAGCAAAATGGCTGGGACTAGAGAGCTTATTTGGAGATGCTAAGGGCATAATTGATTGGGTCAAGAATTACACTCTGTTTAATCCTCCTATTTTATCAAATTGGATGAGGTGGATTCAGCACCTGGTAAGTACTTTCCAACAAATATATTTTGGTCATATATACAGGGAACAAAACCAAATTGTCGATCTACTTTCAAAGCAAGGCATCACAAAGGAACCTGGTAAGATTCATTTCGCAACTTTTATTCAAGATGTAATGACAAATGTTGAATGCATTAATTTTACTTAGGAGGCCACTGATGATATGATTTGGAAACATAAGAGAAATTATGCTATGGGTATTTTGGGGGTTAAGATGTTGGATACACATGTTGTAAATTTGTGTGTTTTTTGGACAATATGATCTAGAAACATAAGAGAAATTATGCTATGGGTATTTTGGGGGTTAAGATGTTGGATACACATGTTGTAAATTTGTGTGTTTTTTGGACAATATGCAGTTTAATTTAATTTGATATAGATGAATATAGGGTAGATCACAGAGAGAAACTCTAAAACAGAAAGGAAATAGACATGAGAGATTTAGGAGACATGAAAATTTTTTATAGACAGATACAAGATCATGTACAAGAAACAGAAAATCTTACCGATAAGAGAAGCTATGCTATGGGTATTTTGGGGGTTAAAATGTTGGATACACATGCTGTAAATTTGTTTCTTTTGGACAATATGTAGTTTAATTTGATATGGATGAATATAAGGTAGATCACATAAAGGATCTCTAAAACAGTGGAAAGAAAATAGACATAAGAGATATAAAAAAATCTTATAGGCAGATACCAGATCATGTACTCTCTTTTTGTATTAATAAAAAGAATGAAAAAAAATCTGAACACCTCCACGATTACACTGGACATGAATACTGACTCATTTTCTTCGCACTCAACCGAAGGGACATCATCTTTCACACCCTGAGAACTACAACATAATTTCTCGTCTTTGCTCTGTCACATAATTGCCGGCACTGGTTGCTTGACCTTTTCCATCTGTTGTTTCAACGATTTTCCGCAAAACATTTGCCCAGGGAACTACAAGAAAATACACCCCAAAGTGAATTTGTGTAGGCCATCTTTGCAGGACTGAAAGGCGTCGGTGTAATTTCAACATTGCTATTCTTGATTGAATGATCTTCATCTTCTGCCGAATCGATAACATTATTGTCAGAGTTTTTCTCTATACAAAGCCCGGGAAACGAGCTGGATGGAGCTGAAACCTTCAGCTCAGGAACCACATGGGATTGGGGGGTGTCATTGAATGATGGGCTAACTGATCAAGGCTATTGGAATTGGTTGCCGGAATTAATGATGACGATTTGGGACTTGCAGGGGGCTCTAAGGTACCGCTCATAGGAAAGAATTCAGCATCGTGTGCATTCAATTCAATTATATCCTCATCCTGGTAGTCATTCATATTTTCTCGCTGCAGAGAACCCTCAAAGACTTCAATCGATTCTCTGTTTATCATGTACAAGAAACATAAAATCTTACCGATAAGAGAAGCTATGCTATGGGTATTTTGGGGGTTAAAATGTTGGATACACATGCTGTAAATTTGTGTTTTTTGGAAAATATGTAGTTTAATTTGATATGGATGAATATAAGGTAGATCACAGAAAGAATCTCTAAAACAGTAGAAAGAAAATAGACACAAGAGATATAAAAAAATCTTATAGACCGATACCAGATCATGTACTCTCTTTTTGTATTAATAAAAAGAATGAAAAAAAATCTGAACACCTCCACGATTACACTGGACATGAATACTGACTCATTTTCTTTGCACTCAACCGAAGGGACATCATCTTTCACACCCTGAGAACTACAACATAATTTCTCGTCTTTGCTCTATCGCATAATTGCCGACACTGGTTGCTTGACCTTTTCCATCTATTGTTTCAACGATTTGCCGCAAAACATTTGCCCAGGGAACTACAAGAAAATACACCCCAAAGTGAATTTGTGCAGGCCATCTTTGCAGGACTGAAAGGCGTCAGTGTAATTTCGACATTGCTATTCTTGATTGAATGATCTTCATCTTCTGCCGAATCGATAACATTATTGTCAGAGTTTTTCTCTATACAAAGCCCGGGAAACGAGTTGGATGGAGCCGAAACCTTCAGCTCAGGAACCACATGGGATTGGGGGGTGTCATTGAATGATGGGCTAATTGATCAAGGCTATTGGAATTGGTTGCCGGAATTAATGATGATGATTTGGGACTTGCAGGGGGCTCTAAGGTACCGCTCATAGGAAAGAATTCAGCTTCGTGTGCATTCAATTCAATTATATCCTCATCCTGGTAGTCATTCATATTTTCTCGCTGCAGAGAACCCTCAAAGACTTCAATCGATTCTCTGTTTAAATGAGAGAGATTCCAACTGAAATAGCCCCCAATTTCTTTGGGGGATGCTGATGAGTACCACTCTGTGTTTATATACACTGTAACCCTGTGGGGTTTTTGAATAGCTTCTACGGCTATATATCTCCTGTGTAGCAGTGGCAAGCGTATTCACATGCAGCATTTGTTGGCAATGATCACTGAGATCATCGATGGATAACTCTGCTAAAACTGATTCCAGTAACATGATTTTTAAATCAAATACTGCTTGATAATCTCAGATATGGCATTTGAATAAAATGGTGGGTGGCAGTGGAATCGTGTATTTATGGTGTGCACAGGAAACTGCAACTGCAAACATTGAATATGTGTAGAGAAAAGTAGGGTTTCGCCTTTTTCTATCAACAGGTAGGGTTTGTTGAGAAGAGAAAATGTGTTGAGTGGCGTTGCACTAAGCGGGATTGTTGGGATTCAACGTTGATTGCGCAGTTGTTGCATACACGACCATGAAATTTATGTAAGCAAAGAAATTGGGAAATGCAGTGGGGTTTTAGAGATATGTGATGTCTGTAAGTATAAACTCTTTGAACAACAGTAACAAAATGCAGAAATTCCATCTAAAAAGAATAAGTAGAAACTTGAAATTCTGGCTAGAATAAAGAGTAAACCTTGTTGGACTATGTTTTTGGGCTGACTCTCCAATTGTGATACAACCCTAGCATTCACAGGCTGCTATAGAAAATGTCTGTGGCTCTCGTAAGGACAAACAAGCCAAATATTGGTGAATATTGAAAAGAACCAAATGACGATATGGCCATTCTTGACTACATTTAAAATATAAGACAGTCATAAATTAGAATAGAATCTTATAAAAAAGAATGACCAAAGTAAATGAATGAACTCTAAAACAGAATACCACTTGAGAAACATCAAAAGGCTCAATTCCTATCCAAAGACAATACCACTAGAGAAAGATCCATAACATTAGAGAAAGATCCATAATCACTGCTTGAGCTACTTGAGCTACTACATTGGATGCTAACTACTGTCGTCTCTTTCTCAATATCAACACTAGGGAAGTTTGTTGCAGGCATCTCATCCCCACCAACATCAACAGATTCATCGCCAGGGTCACAACCTACACATGTACATATGCTTACATGAACAACAGTAACGAAATGGATAAATTCCATCTAAAAAGAATAAATAGAAACTTGAAATTCTGGCTAGAATAAAGAGTAAACCTTGTTGAACTACGTTTGTGGGCTGACTCTCCAATTGTGATACAACCCTAGCATTCACACGCTGCTACAGAAAATGTCAGTGGCTCTCGTAAGGACAAACAAACCAAATATTGGTGAACATTGAAAAGAACCAAATGACGATATGGCCATTCTTGACTGCATTTAAAATATAAGACAGTCATAACACTAGGACAACATATCGCAAGATTAGGAAGCCTTGCTGAAGCCTGGGTATTTATGGTGCCTTCGCCTATCTCTTTGAGGCAATTGAAAACAAGGTTCTATAACTCCCATAAATAATCATCATCAAAAACATCAATATCAACTTCGATTTCCTCCTCATTCTAACTTAGACCAATGTGCTTCCTTAAGAATGTAATTATGGGTACCGCCATCTCATCTAGTAATTGTTCAAGATCCTGAAAAAGCTTCTTCTTTTCGTTAAATGACATCGGGTGTTTGCATTTTTCAACCTTCGCTTTCTGCTGACTTGGTACATCTAAGAGAGGAGCAGAATTTGGAGGTTGCACCTTTGGCTTATTTCTTGTTTCTGTAATTTTGTTACTATGCTGTTACTTCTTGGTTGGAATAAGTTGAACATCCTGAGTTAATTTTCTATAAACTTTATCTCCAGCCAAATCCCCTGTAACCTCCAACGCATAAGGGTAATCAGGAAGCATATTGTATGAAGTCCTAGCTCATACCTTTTTAGATTTTTTCATGATGGAATTCCTGTTGAGGTTGTTCTGAAATTGGTATCGCTCATGAGTTAGTATAAGGAGAGAGGCCATTCAATGTATGAGCCAGGGCTTTCTCTTCCGCCAGAAGAAAGAAACCCTTGCCAAACGTAAAAACCCTTGTATGAGCCAGGGCTTTCTCTTCTGCCAGAAGAAAGAAACCCTTGCCAAACGTAAAAACCCTTGCCAACCATTCCAAGAGCAAAGGCAAGTACTCCTATGGGCGGAACAGAGCGTATGAGCGCCCAGTTAATGTTCTTGAAATTACATATGCTTACATGAACAACAGTAACGAAATGCAGAAATTCCATCTAAAAAGAATAAATAGAAACTTGAAATTCTGGCTAGAATAAAGAGTAAACCTTGTTGAACTACGTTTGTGGGCTGACTCTCCAATTGTGATACAACCCTAGCATTCACACACTGCTACAGAAAATGTCAGTGGCTCTCGTAAGGACAAACAAACCAAATATTGGTGAACATTGAAAAGAACCAAATGACGATATGGCCATTCTTGACTGCATTTAAAATATAAGACAGTCATAACACTAGGACAGCATACCGCAGGATTAGGAAGCCTTGCTGAAGCCTGGGTATTTCTGGTGCCTTCACCTATCTCTTTGAGGCAATTGAAAACAAGGTTCTGTAGCTCCCATAAATAATCATCATCAAAAGCATCAATATCAACTTCGATTTCCTCCTCATTCTGACTTAGACCAATGTGCTTCCTTAAGAATGTAATTATGGGTACCGCCATCTCATCTGGTAATTGTTCAAGATCCTGACAAAGCTTCTTCTTTTCGTTAAATGACATCGGGTGTTTGCATTTTTCAACCTTCGGTTTCTGCTGACTTGGTACATCTGAGAGAGGAGCAGAATTTGGAGGTTGCACCTTTGGCTTATTTCTTGTTTCTGTAATTTTGTTACTATGTTGTTACTTCTTTGTTGGAATAAGTTGAACATCCTGAGTTAATTTTCTATAAACTTCTTCTCCAGCCAAATCCCCTGTAACCTCCAACGCATAAGGGTAATCAGGAAGCATATTGTATGAAGTCCTAGCTCATACCTTTCTAGATTTTTTCATGATGGAATTCCTGTTGAGGTTGTTCTGAAATTGGTATCGCTCACGAGTTAGTATAAGGAGAGAGGCCATTCAATGTATGAGCCAGGGCTTTCTCTTCTACTGGAAGAAAGAAACCCTTGCCAAACGTAAAAACTCTTGTATGAGCCAAGTCTTGCTCTTCTGCCAAAAGAAAAAAAACCCTTGTCAACTGTTCCAAGAGAAAGGAAAGTACTCCTATGCGCGGAACAGAGCGTATGAGCGCCCAGTTAATGTTCTTGAAATCAAGGGGTGTTTCTTGATATTGGTGGCTTCGCAGGCCAAGCCAAGGTGCCTCCTCGGGTCTTTTACCTGAAGCCATTTTATCAGATCCTGGGCTGTGTTCCATTGCTCGGCCTCGGCCCCTCATCTCTCCGCCCGACCTGTGCTGCTCATATCGGCAACCCATTTTATTAGGTTAACTTTGCACTATCAATTTGGTTAACACGGGCGGTTATTATATGAAACTGTATCAATCTGATGGTACACCTTTCTCCAATCGTCTAACACTTGATCCGACGGTGTAGACCGATGAAGAGTGGCAGATAGGAGAGTTGATTTCAGAGGGAATGCCTTACGGCGTAATTAATGGCTAATTTTATAATAGCTAGTATTTTGATTTGAATTTAAAAATAAAATATATTAATTTATTAATTAAATAACTAATTTCCTAACGGCTAGTTTTTAGGGGCTAATTCTGGACTCTCATGCATCCATTTATTATAGGATGTATAGACTTTTTCACCTTTGTCTTAAGGATGAACCGCATTAACTCGTTCGAAATATTGACCAAATAATACTAATGTGATTAATCCAAAAAACATGCTTACTAAATTATAAATCACAAAAAACTAAAATCTAACAATATTAAAAAAAATTATATTAAACACAATAAATTTAAAATTAAAATTAATATTAAATTTTTACTTCAGTATTTTATATATCATTATTTAACTAAATATAATTATATATTTTTATATTATCTTCAACTATTTCTTCTTAAACTAACTTTTAATATATTTATTTTATTTTAAAAAATAATACCCTTCTTTATCAATCTTATTAAAAAGACCAGCCATAGTACTTGGGAATAATAAATTAAATCATGTAAACTTATTTCAAAAAACATTTAAAACTTGACCTAGGTTTTGCATCTCTGCACCGTGTAATATTTGAGATTTCTTTTTCATTTTCCATTTCGGCTTTACCTATTCAGTGATATGTCCCGCTCTGGGATAATGGAGATACTATTCATTACACTTTATAATAAAACTGAAATATGTATTTTGAAAAAGCATGTTTAAGCATGTTGTTTTGTTTTGTTTTTTAAATGAACATAAATGATTTTAAATATGAAATATTTTAACTTTTTCATATTTATAATATTATGAAACAAATCATCACTTTCGAGGTGGCTAGTCACGTGAGGTGCACCCACTAACCAGCGTTGAACCAAAAGTCAACCTTCGAGGTTGGAGAGGTTCAATGGATTAATGGATAAAAAATGTATGTGTAGGGTGGAGGAGTTGCTCGAAAAGTTATAGAAATTCTGGTCATATTTAAAGAAAATTTGGTAAGGATTTTTGTAAATCCAAATTATAGTTGTTAAACTTCAAAATTTTAGGTGTCTTAGAGGTTTTTGATGGTGCTAAATCCATTTCCACCATAAAAACAGGATTCAAACATTGTCTCTACAAAATTTTTTTGAATTTTTTAATTCCTCCAACTCTTAAAGGAATCTAAAAATATATCACTTATTTTTTCCTTATGAAAATTTTCGTTTACCGTTGGATTAACTAGTAATGAACTTAAATTAAATATACATTTAATAAGGTTAAATTAAATATATACTTTCTAAGGTTATAAAGATGTTTATAAAAGATAAAAGTCATGAACTTAAATTAAATATACATTTAATAAGGTTAAATTAAATATATACTTACTAAGGTTATAAAGATGTTTATAAAAGATAAAAGTAAGTAAAATGAGTACTAACTTCGATTTGAAATGTTAGAAATAAATTTTAATTATAGTTAAGTTAGAAAAGATAAATAATATTTTTAAAATAATAAATATATATTCACAAATGTATTAATGAAAGGTGGTGGAGAATTGCTAAATTTTTGTTAGATGAAATAATTAATCACGTTGTGATATTATGGAAGATTTAAAATCACTTTTTTTTTCTTCTTTTTTTTTTTTATTTGATTATATATGCATATTCATATTAAATTTTTATTTTACGTTATGTATAATTATTGATTTTTTTTTTAACAAATTAGGGAAATTTAGGAAAAAAATTTATTTTCGATTTTTTAAATATAAAAAAAATTAAAACAATCTAATTTTTAAATATAAAAATAAAATATTAAAGTAACCTAACTGGTTTCTTATTGGCCGAAGGCATCTTTATATCAGCGTCGGGTGGATGTACTAGTGTTGATTTGCGTTTTTTTTTTTTTTTTTACAGAGGGATGGGGGCGATTGTGTTTGAAGGAAATATCTTTAGTCTGAGACATTGGGTGTCCTGGATCGTCAACACATCGTGATTCCCATGGAATATCGCTCAATCCTGCGATGTCCTTTTTGCGCCTCCCCCAGGTTCTATGGATTCGAATCAACATGTATTATTGTAAGGCAGCCAACATCCATTTGACATGAATTGCAGATCCCATTTTTCATATATATTTTAATAATTCATATTTAAAAATATCTTATTTCAAACCCTCAAATTTAACAACAAATTTATGGACACCCCGTAAATTATATTTCCATATATCAAGTTTAGAGTATGAATAATAACTTGTTTGTGAATAGAAAAGACTGGACTTAACACAAAAGATGATTGTTATCCTTTTTTTCATAAGGAAAAAAACGTTGGTTATTATTATTATATATACCAGTACATCATGTCACAATATTTCCTGGAATACAATCCAAAATATGAAAGACATATGATGCCAAATACAACAAACTAGGATGCAGTTTGCCACAAAGACCAAATGGTCACAATCCTGAGGAGGAACACGTATCAATGACTGCTTAACTTTGTAGATTTTTTGAATAAACAAAACAGGGTTTTGGTGTGAGGTTTTAATGCACTTAATTGTTTCGGCCTGCCCTTTGTATTGGCCTTGGTTTTGCAAATGCAGTCATTTCACACCTGTCGAGGGAAATTAGGAGTCCATTCTTGCATTCATTGTTGGTCTGGTTCGGCTCTATGTGTGCGTTGTGCCTTCGCTTGTTCCTTGTGGTGGTTTGTTTGCTAGTTCTCGGAGGTTTCAGGTCGAATTTCAATCTGCAAGTTGTTTCACTTTTTCCTTTGTTACCTGGCTCATGCTTTGTCTCTACTCTGCTCGTGGTGATCTTTTTTGGTGTTGGTTCTGGTGTTGATATGGCTCTATGTAACCACAGGTTCTTTCCTTGTTACTGCGGTGGGTGGCTCAGCGAACACTACTTCAGGTAATTTCTTGTTCCAGTTTCATTTTTGCATCTCGTTTTTGGGATTCTAACCCTCTGGCTCCTTGGTGAGCAGGTAAACTCTCCTATGGCATCCCTGTTGAGAGAAATCCTCTGGCAAGAGACTCGGTTCTCATCCTCTGGCTCAGAGTCAGGCTTTTTCTAGGTAAACCCCTGCTCCTCCCTTCTTTTATTAGCTATCTGTCACTTTGTTTTGTTTGCCCTTCCAGTTCCTTGACTACCCGTCTTGTTTTTGTGGTGGTGTGTAGGTCGTGCCTCGAGAACACTGCTCCACGACCTCGTCCTTGGGAGTCTTCGCAAGCTTGGGGAAAAACAAGGTAGGATCCCTTCGTGACTATATTGTGGGTTTTTATTTTACTTGCGCTATCCTTAGTTGGGCATAACCTTTGGGGTTTCGCTTTCTCCGTATGTTTGTATGGTTTCGTGGGTTTCACACCCTCGCTGTTTGACTAGTCTTGGCCTGCAAATCGTTGTTTTTCGGTGTTCGGGTTTCAAAACCCTCTACTATTTTGGTTATATAAATGTATAATGAACTGTTAAATTTGGAAATGTAACGAATGCACAGGTGTGCTTGAATACTGAATGTAAATGTACCTGGGTTTTTGTTGAGAAAGGATGTGATATCTTTGTTGGCTTTGCCTTTGTCTGGTTCCTGGTTTGAGATGCCTTCAGTCACGAGATTTTTTTGATGTCATTCGGCCTCTTAATGAAATATTTCACTATTTTGCTTTAAAACAATATCTAAAACATTAATGCACAGGAAAAGAAGAAATTGTCTTGCTTTCTTAATGACAGGTTCTAGATTCATTTGCTTTCATAGATATTCAAGAAAAAATTGTAATTTCAAATTCTATGTCCTTTCTTCTCTCTGGATGGAAACCTCCTCCATGAGGATCTGGTTTTTCTTTTTAATGCCTTACTAGCAGTTTCTTACAGTTGAGGAACTGTTCCTCAGTTACCTTTCAGTTATCTAACAGTTTCTTTAAACATACTCTTAACTAATCCTATTTTATTTGCTTGCTTAATTTTTAAAGGACAATGGCTGTATCATCCTTAACTTAAGTAAAACAAAAATAAAACAAAATTCGAAATGTTTTCCTTCCTTTCCAGCAAAAATAAAAAACCATTTCCAGTTGTCGCCTTTTCAGTCGGATGCTCCTGCATCAGGCTCCCGGGGTAAATTAAACTCATGGCTCTTGTCCATGAGCCCTTCAATAGAGTACCCGGCGCTTTGAATCTGGCTAGCATCTAACCAAGAACTATCTTCAATAGGATGGCCCTTCCACTTGACTAAGTACCGCAAATATTCATTTCTTCGAGTCCGTCTAGCCACCTGGGTGTCTAGGATCTGTTCAATCTCTAAAGGCTTTACTGGGGGCATCTGTTTAATCCACGAGTCGTTCTCATTCTGGGTGTTCCATGTTCGTCTTTCCGAACTGTCTTCCTCATTTGCCGCAATGTATGGGTACAGATCTGCCACATTAAAAATGGGCGAGATTCCTATACCTGGAGGTAATTGCAACTCATAAGTGTTCGCTGAAAACTTTCGAAGAGTCCTGCAAGGCCCAATTTTCTTCCATTTTAACTTGTTGTATTCTCCTTTAGGAAACCTCTCCTTGTGTAGGTGTGCTAATACCAGGTCCCCTACGTTGAATTGTACCTCCCGCCTTTTCAAATATGCTTTCTGTTTGTAGCTTTGGCTGCTGTCTTGTAATTTTAATTTTACTTGTTCATGAAGATTGCTGATTACCTTTGCGAACATGGATTACAATGAATTAATGTATAATAGATGTTATAGAGGGAAATTTTTAGAGATTGAATTTTTGTATTTTGTTAATTTTTTCGAAATTTAGTTTATTTCATTTTTATTAAATATATATATATATTTTTTATGGGGGTACTGAGGGATGTCAATGTACCTTGGTGGACATGTTTAATTCCATGATAAATCTCGTGTAATCCAAAACAATTAAATAGAGACTTATGCTTTATTTTATGGGCTATTCCAATCCATCTCACTCAATCTTCAATATCTATTCATAATATGGGACTCCAAGATTATAATGCTACACCTTCATCTTGGTTACTCTATAACAAATTTCAAGTTCAATATCTTATTTAAAAAGTTTGATCCCATTTAATTTTTTTGAATGAGTACATGGCGGTCCATGTTTTGTCATAGAACAACTCTATAGCAAACCAATTAATAATAATAAAAAACTTCTTGTAAGTGAGAGGGTGAGTCACCTGCCAATTTTGTAATATCATGATATGTGGAGATGAATGTTGGAGTTGGCATGTTGTCTAAGGTATGTTGCTTCGAACTCATTGCTCTCCATTAGCAACTTTGTCAGCAACACTAACCTATTAGTACATGATTTAAACATGGTCACTCCTTCAATGGAGCTAGTAAATCTCCAAGAAAAAAAAATCAAAATTATTAGACTTAACATTGCATGGAAATTAAATTTTGTTTGATATTAGAGATGTATTAGAGAATTTACAGTACTAGAATCTATAGTATGCAAGTCTTGTTAAAATCATGCTATATATCAAGGGTTTTGAACAACTAGAAACTCATAGCCTCAATTTTTACTCTATGCATATCACGTAATGCTATGCCCTTAAGCATAAATTTCTTAACATAATATCTTCAATTATAATTAAAAAAATGATTTGCTAAAGTTTTAAAAAATAAAGTTATAAGTTATTTATTTAAAGATTTGCCAATGAATTTTAAAAACTATATAAAAATATTTTCAATATTTTTACAAAGATTTCATCAACTACTAATAATTGAAATTCTATAAATTAATAAAATTTATGAAAAATTAAACATTTTTTACTTCTTTTTTTGTAAGCATAAATTTTTTATTGATCAAACAAAAAAATTTACATCATTTATCATCATGATTCTTTTTTTGCCATAGTTTTCCCTATATTGGCAGTATCAATGTAGAGATGAATGGTACAGAGAATATGAAAGTAAACATAAAGTGATAAAAGACACAACTAAAGAGGAGAGTCACCCAAATTGGGGTCGATCCTCAAGGCGACCATTCTTTCCTTTACTTTTTGAAACCTTGACCCAACCTTCCAAATGAAGTTTGATCAAAGTGATCTGCAAATTATCATTGCGCGTTGAAAGAGATTCCTTGTCAAAATATGAAGAAGCCAACTCATGAGCTCATTTCAAGAAACCTCGACAAGCATTATTATTCAATATCTCTATGGTTTCCAATGGAGAATGGTACACTAGGAATCATAGGAGATGTTTTAGGCCTTGAGTCTTGGACCTTGTCCCCCGAATGGATTTCATCATCATCTTCTTCGCCATCCTTCTCTGACATAAAGGCCTTGCCCTCCATAAGAGGAGGGTTAGAGAGCTTCCAACATTTAGATATGGTACCACAAATGTTTCACTTCTATTGAGAATCAAACACCAAGCAAGAGTTTTGTAAGTGGCATGTTTGATGACAAAAGCAACAATGAAAAGTAGTATTCTCATAGTCGAAAGTTTGAGTCTAGTGAAAATCTTTGATTTTTAATTGATTTGATTAGGCATCCCTTTACTGATATTGATTTCAACACAAATTCAATCATAGGTGTATATGCCAAGCTGCCCAAGAAAGACATCTACAGTAAGATAACGACCCAAAAAGTCTCTAATGCCCTGAAAAATTGTGTAGTACCACATGTGAGCTTACAATTTAGGAAGCTTGGCCCATATTGACATCTTGAAAATTTAAACACTTTAAAATATATACGAATATTTATTTATTTATTTTAATCTAAATAAAAAAATGTTATAACAATAAATATTCTTTAACAAAATAGAGCATTGTATTGACATAAGATTTTCAAACACAACCATTATCACTAAAAAATTATCCTCAAACAATCATGGTATTATGTTCTTTCGTAACATTTTCATATCATTCTTCATTTCCATATATATATAAGTTTCTTTCTTAAAATTATAGAGAATAAATCTATGTGTTTTTTGTCATATTAATTATAAATGTGATTGTAATATAAATGTGACTGTACTATATCGTTGTATAATTTTAATCTATAGAACATCTTATATGTAATACAATCACATTTATAATTAACATGAAAAAAATTCACATGGATTTATTCTCTATAGCTTTAAGAAAAAAGCTTAGCTAGTGTAATTTCTTTCGAGCTCCAGCTTTTTTAATTTGTCCAATCACATCTACTTTAAAACCTAACCTCTACGTATAGTAAGAAGTTGTTAGCTTAATTTATTTTTATTAATTGAATGTTAGATATTAATGTGCTAATATTATAAAACAAATAGTTTGGTTTTTGATAATTTAACTTCTTTTTATTTATGTGAACTAGTTTCCTGGATGACATTTAATCATTTTCTAATCACCTAGACCATCATTTATTAGCATTTAATACTAACTTGGCTATTGTTTTTTGATAATTTAACTTTTATTTATTTATGTGAACTAGTTTCATGGATGGCATTTAGTCATTTTCTATCACCTAACCCATCATTTATTGAGATTTCCTACCAACTGGATTTTGGATTTAGCTTGTATTACACGTGGAATCCATATCCACCCATAATTAACTTCCATTTTTATTTATTAATTTATTATATTAATATGTGTTTTTATTATACAAAATAATAATAATATTGCCACATGAGTTACCCATAACTCTAAATATTTAAAAAAAACTATAATACTTATTAAATAATAAATAATTATAACTATGGTAATAAAAATTTGGTCAATGATATTATTAAAGATTTAAACAATTCTAGATTTAATAATAATAATAATAATAAATTATTGAATATTAATAAGAATAATATTAATAATAATAACAACGGAATGAATAATAATAACAACAACAACATTTTTTTTCTTTTAGAAATGTTATTATTCTTTTTAGTAAAAATTAAGTTTTTCTATTTTTAAACTTTTAAATAAGAGTCTTAATTTTGCTCTGGCCCCCAATAAGATTCTCGTTAATGACATTATTTGCAACATTGAATTTGGTATCAAGGACCTTTCTGGTAATGTTAAAGAGGTTATAAGGCAAGATTGTGCTATCGTTCTTAGGAAGGCTAAACCTCCCAAAAGAAACATTAGCAAAGATGAATTTCTTACTCTTAAAGCTTTAAAGGACAACCCCAACATTACTATCCTCAAAGATGATAAAGGCGGAGCAGCTGTCATTCTTGATAAATCAGACTATACAAATAAAATGATTGACCATCTCTATAATAGTGGTAGTTACATCAAGCTTAATAAGAATCCTATTAAAAAAGTTAACAAAGAAATATTTACTGCCCTTAATTCCATTAATTCCCTTAAACCTCTTTGTAAGAAGCTTACTAAAAGCAATCCCCTTACCCCCAGGATTTATGACCTTCCCAAGATTCATAAGGTTGGGGTCCCTCTCAGACCTATTGTTAACACAATAGGTGGACCTACATATCGTCTCGCTAAATTCTTAGCTCAAAGACTCAAACCTCTTGTTGGTCGCACTGATTACTTTGTTAAGGACTCTGCTTCCTTTGTTAATGAATTGAAGGATATTAGACTGGAACCTGGTGATTTGTTGGTGAGTTTTGATGTTGTCTCCCTTTACACTTGTATTCCTATTCAAGAGGCCATTGATGTCATAAATAAGATTACTAACAATGACACTCCCAAATTAGTTGGCCTTTGCCTCAACTCTACCTTCTTCAGTTTTCAAGGTGAGTTCTTTGAACAAACCTGTGGGGTGGCGATGGGCTCTTCTCTTTCCCCTATCATTCCTAACTTATTCATGGAGGATTTTGAAGCTAAGGCCTTAGCTTCAGCCCCGTTTCGCCCTGAATAATGGAAGAGGTTTGTTGATGATACCTGTGTCTTTCGGCCTCACGGTCGTGAAAAATTGGATGTGTTTCTTAACCATCTTAATTCTCAATCAGATCCCATCAAATTCACAACGAAGGTTGAAGTGAATGGGTGTCTTCCTTTCTTAGACATCCTTCTATCTAGAATGTATGATGGTTCTATTTTGCACTGAGTCTTTCGCAAGAAAATGCGCACAAATCAATATCTTCATTCCAGTTCTCATCATTTTCCAGTGAAAAAAAATTGGGGTTCTTAGTACTCTAGCCACCCGCGCTTTAAGAATTTCAGATGAGGTACACCTAGAAGAAGAAAAATCTCATCTCTTGAAAGTTTTTGAAAATAATGGCTATAGCATGTCTCAAGGCTTTCCAAAGAGCCCATAAGGAATCGAGGATTAAGCCTCCTAATGATGACCCAATCTTTAAGGTGAAACTCCCATTTATCCAGGGGACTACTGACAAGATTGCCCATATTCTGAAGAAGAATAATTTCTCCTCTACTTTCAAGCCCCTTAATACCATTAGAAATTCTCTTAGATTCGTTAAAGACCCTATTGACCCCAAAGACATGAAAGGTGTCTACTCAATACCATGTTCATGTGGTGTTCCCTACATCGGGGAGACCGATCGCTCTATAAAACAGATAATCCAAGAGCATGTTGCAGACATCAGGCACAACCGATCTCGCTCCTCAGCTCTTGCAAAGCATGCACAAAAATATAATCACCATGTTTGCATTGAGGATGCAAAGGTTATTGCCAAGGTTGATCATTTCCATCATAGGAAGCTAAGAGAGGCTATTGAAATTGAGAAGCATGCTAACAATCTCAATAGGGATGATGTGTGGAAATTGAGTAAAAGTTGGATTCCTGCTCTTTTATCCTAATTTTTATTTTTATTTTATATATAATTAATGATTCATTTACTTGTGTAATAGAAATTAGGTTAGTTAGTGTAGAAATAAAAATAATTTCTTTATTTATAAAATAAAAAATAGATAAGTTTAAAAAATAAATAATAATAATAGTAGTAGTAAATAAATAATTATATTTTTTATTAGTTTGACTCTCTTCTTATTTTAATATTATTAATAGATAATTTTTTAGTGATATATATATATATATATATATATATATATATATATATATATATATATATATATATATATATATTACTTCTAATAATTAATAATAAATTAAACAAAGTCTTTCGATAGAAAGGCTTTGTTTAATTCATTATGGATCACATAAGCTTGAATACATAAATTAATAATTAATTAAATATTTATAATTAATGGCTAATTTTATAATAGCTAGTCTTTTGATTTGAATTTAAAAATAAAATATATTAATTTATTAATTAAATAACTAATTTCCTAACGGCTAATTCTGGACTCTTATGCATCCTTGCTATTTATTCTTTAGGATCTATAGATTTTTTCACCTTTGTCTTAAGGATGAACCGCATTAGCCGGTTCGAAATGTCGACCAAATAATACTAATGTGATTAATCCAAAAGACATGCTTACTATATTATGGATCACAAAAACCTAAGATCTAACAATATTAATATTCTCCTTATAGAAGTGGGTCTTTCCCCTATCGAGAGCCTAGCTATGACTAGGTTTCTGTTGTATAAGCACAAACTCAATAACATAGGAGACCATAGACTTCCTAAGCTAGCTTTAAATTCCAGCCAAAACCACCTAAGGCTCAAACGAGGTTGGTATAAAGACACCAGGGCCTCGTTAAACCATTGGGAGATCGACGAGAATGTTGCATTGCAAAACATTAATAATATTAAAAATATTGTTACTTCTAATTTCAAAGAAAAATGTGGTGTGAGAAAGATTTAGCAACTAAAAGAAAATTAAGATATTATAAGAAGGTCATCAACCGCGCCCTAGAAGATCAAAAGTATCTCTCTGTTTTAACTAGCTCAAAGAAGAAAATTAATATAGCCAAGATTAGAACGAACTCTCATGAGCTCCATAGTGAAATGGGTCATTGGGCAGTTCCTAAAACACCATGGATGGAAAGGTTCTGCCATCTCTGTGAGAATACAAACATTGAGGATGAAAATCACCTCCTCTTAGAGTGCCTGGGGTACAACCACATTAGATCTCAGTTTCAAAATTTTTGTTGCAATACTGACCTTCCTAGCCTTTTACGATGTCAAAATTATAATGAGCTCGGGAGGCTTCTCTCCAAACTTTTTGAGCATAAGAATAAAATCTTAAATCAAACTAAATAATTCGTTTCTTTAGATCCGATAAACCAAAATTTGGTCTCAGTAGACATTAACCATCATCATCATTATATATTTTTATATTATCTTAATCTATTTCTTTTTAAACTAATTTTTAATATATTTATTTTGTTTTAAAAAATAATACTCTTCTTTACCAGCCATGGTACTTGGCAATAATAAATTAAATCATGTAAACTTATTTCAAAAAGCATTTAAAACTTGACCTAGGTTTTGCATCTCTTCACCGTGTAATATTGAGATTTCCTTTTCATTTTCAATTTCGGCTTACCTATTCAGTGATATGTCCCCATCTTGGGATAATGGAGACATTATTCATTACACTTTTATAATAAAACTGAAATATGTATTTTGAAAAAGCATGTTTTTTTTTTTAATTATATATGAACATAGATTATTTTAAATGTGAAATATTTAACTTTAGATTATTTTAAATATGAAATATTTTAACTTTTCCATACCTATAATATTATGAAACAAATCATCACTTTCGAGGTAGCTAGTCACGTGAGGTGCACCCACTAACCAGCGTTGAACCAAAAGTCAACCCTCGAGCTTGGACAGGTTCAAGGGATTGATGGATAAAAAATGTATCACTTATTTTTTCCTTATGAAAATTTTCGTTTACCGTTGGATTAACTAGTAAAGAATTTTAATTAAATATACATTTAATAAGGTTAAATTAAATATATACTTACTAATGTTATAAAGATGTTTATATAAGATAAAAGTAAGTAAAATGAGTACTAACTTCGATTTCAAATGTTAGAAATAAATTTTAATTATAGTTAAGTTAGAAAAGATAAATAATATTTTTAAAATAATAAATATATATTCACAAATGTATTAAGGAAAGGTGGTGGAGAATTGCTAAATTGTTGTGAGATGAAATAATTAATCACGTTGTGATATTATGGAAGATTTAAAATCACTTTCTTTATGTATATTCACATTAAATTTCTATTTCACATCCATGTATAATTATTGATTTTGTTATATTATGGAAGATTTAAAATTATTATTATTATTATTAAGTATATTCATATTAAATTTCTATTTCACATCTACTTATAATTATTGATTTTTTTATTTAACAAATTAGGGAAATTTAGAAAAAAGTTTATTTTCGATTTTTTAAATATAAAAATAAAAAGTTAAAACAATCTAATTTTTAAATATAAAAATAAAATATTAAAGTAACCCAACTGGTTTCTTATTGGCCGAAGGCATCTCTATATCAGCGTCGGGTGGATGTACTAGTGTTGATTTTTTTAATTTTTAATAGATGGATGGGGACGATTGTGTTTGAAGGAAATATCTTTAGTCTGAGACATTGGGTGTCCTGAATCGTCAACACATCGTGATTCCCATGGAATATCGCTCAATCCTGCGATGTCCTTTTTTTCGCCTCCCCCAAGTTCTATGGATTCGAATCAACATGTATTAGTCTAAGGCAACCAACTATCCATTTGACATGAATTGCAGATCCCATTTTTCATATATATTTTAATAATTCATATTTAAAAATATCTTATTTCAAACCCTCAAATTTAACAGCAAATTTATGGACACCCCGTAAATTATATTTCCGTATATCAAGTTTAGAGTATGAATAATAACTTGTTTGTGAATAGAAAAGACTAGACTTAACACAAAAGACGATTGTTATCTTTTTTTTCATAAGGAAAAAAACGTTGGCTATTATTATTATATATACCAGTACATCATGTCACAATATTTCCAGCAATACAATCCATAATATGAAAGATATATGATGCCAAATACAACAGACTAGGGTGCAGTTTGCCATAAAGACCAAATGGTGGCAATCCCGAGGAGGGACACATATCAATCACTATTTAAATTTGTAGATTTTTCGAATAAACAAAACAGGGTTTTGGTGTGAAGTTTTAATGCACTTAACTGTTTTGGCCTGCCCTTTGTACTGGCCTTGGTTTCGCAAATGCAGTCATTTCACACTGCCGAGGGAAACTAGGATTCCATTCTTGCATTCGCTGTTGGTCTAGTTTGGCTCTGTGTGTGCACCGTGCCTTCGCTTGTTCCTTGTGGTGGTTTGTCTGCTGGTTCTCGGAGGTTTCAGGTCGAATTTCAATCTGCAAGTTGTTTCATTTTTTCCTTTGTTACCCGACTCATGCTTTGTCTCTACTCTAATTGTGGTGATTTCTTTTGGTGTTGGTTCTAGTGTTGATCTGGCTCTATGTAACCATAGGTTCTTTCCTTGTTACTGCGGTGGGTGGCTCAGCGGACACTACTTCAGGTAATTTCTTGTTCCAGTTTCATTTTCGCATCTCGTTTTTGGGATTCTAACCCTTTGGCTCCTTGGTGAGCAGGTAAACTCTCCTATGGCGTTCTTGTTGAGAGAAACCCTTTGGCGAGAGACTCGGTTCTCGTCCTCTGGCTCGGAGTCAAGCTTTTTCCAGGTAAACCCCTACTCCTCCCTTCTTTTATCAGCTCTCTGTCACTTTGTTTTGTTTGCCCTTCCAGTTCCTTGACTACCCGTCTTGTTTTTGTGGTGGTGCGTAGGTCGTGCCTGGAGAACACTGCTCCACGACCTCGTCCTTGGGAGTCTTCGCAAGCTTGGGGAAATACAGGGTAGGATCCCTCCGTGACTGTATTGTGGGTTTTTATTTTACTTGCGCTATCCTTAGTTGGGCATAACTTTTGGGGTTTCACTTTCTTCGTATGTTTGTATGGTTTTGTGGGTTTCACACCCTCGTTGTTTGACTAGTCTTGGCCTGCAAATCTTGTTTTTCGGTATTCGTGGGTTTCAGAACCCTCTACTATTTTGGTTATATAAATGTATAATGAACTGTTAAATTTGGAAATGTAATGAATGCACAGGTGTGCTTGAATACTAAATGTAAATGTACTTGGGTTTTTGTTGAGAAAGGATGTGATATCTTTGTTGGCTTTGCCTTTGTTTGGTTCCTAGCCTGAGATGCCTTTAGTCACGAGATTTTGTCGATGTCATTCGGCCTCTTAATGAAATATTTCACTATTTTTCTTTAAAACAATATCTGAAACATTAATGCACCGGAAAAGAAGAAATTGTTTTGCTTTCTTAATGGCACGTTCTAGATTCATTTGCTTTCATAGATATTCAAGAAAAATTTGTAATTTCAAATTCTATGTCCTTTCTTCTTTCTGGATGGAAACCTCCTCCAAGAGGATTTGGTTTTTCTTTTTAATGCCTTACTAGCAATTTCTTACAGTTGAGGAACTGTTCCTCAGTTACCTTTTAGTTATCTAACAGTTTCTTTAAACATACTCTTAACTAATCCTATTTTTATTTGCTTTCTTAATTTGTAAAGGACAATGGTTGAATCATCCTTAACTTAAGTAAAACAAAAATAAAATAAAATTTGAAATGTTTTCCTTCCTTTCCAGCAAAAATAAAAAACCATTTCCAGATGTCGTCTTTTCAGTCGGATGCTCTTGCATTAGGCTCCCGGGGTAAATTAAACTCATGGCTCCTATCCATGAGCTCTTCAATAGAGTACCTGGCGCTTTGAATCTGGCCAGCATCTAACCAAGAACTATCTTCAATAAGATGCCCCTTCCACTTGACTAAGTACCGCAAATATTCATTTCTTCGAGTCCGTCTGGCCACCTAGGTGTCTAGGATCTGTTCAATCTCTAAAGGCTTTGCTAGGGGCATCTGTTTAATCCACAAGTCGTTCTCATTCTGGGTGTTCTGTGTTCGTCTTTCCGAACTGTCTTCCTCATTTGCCGCAATGTATGGGTACAAATCCGCCACATTAAAAATGGGTGATATTCCTATACCTGGAGGTAATTGCAACTCATAAGCGTTCACAAAAAACTTTCGAAGAATCCTGCAAGGCCCAATTTTCTTCCATTTTAACTTGTTGTATTCACATTTAGGAAACCTCTCCTTGCATAGGTGTGCTAATACCAGGTCCCCTATGTTGAATTGTACCTCCCGCCTTTTCAAATATGCTTTCTGTTTGTATCTTTGGTTGTTGTCTTGTAATTTTAATTTTACTTGTTCATGAAGATCGCTGATTTCCTTTGCGAAAATCTTCACCATTAGCACTCCTACGCTCCAACTGACCTAAATCCCACAACTCATGTACTCCATGTGGGTGCATTCTGTATAGGATCTGGAAAGGACTATTGCCCATGCTTCTATTGGGTGAATTGTTATAAGCAAATTCCAGTTGTGCAAGTACACGATCCCACTGTCGATAATTTTCACCAACTAGACTCCTTAATAGATTTCCCAAACTTTGGTTCACCACTTTGGTTTACCCATCGGTCTGCGGATGATAAGCTGAGCTGAAGTTCAGTTTGGTGTCTAATTTTTTCCATAAGGTCCGCCAAAAATGACCTTTAAACTTTACGTCTCGATCCGAAATAATAGACTTCGGCAAGCCATGTAATATGACTATCTATGTGAAAAACAAGTGTGCTACATGTGACTATCACTGGTTTTCCTACACGGAATGAAATGTGCCATTTTTGTGAAATGATCCACCACCACCATGATGGAATCGAACTATGGCACTCTAGATCTGACCTGCACCTGGGGCTAGAGCCAGTCATTGCCAGTGGTCGGTCATAGCCAGGTCATTCATCGCCGCCGATAGCCAAGCATAGCCAGAAGGGAATTGCCAGCCGGTCTCATTGCCAGCCGATAGTCAATCATTACCAGCCAGTCATAGTAAGTCATACAGCCAGTCATAGATCATAGCCAATCATCATAGCCGATCATAGCCAGTCATTGCATAGCCAGAAGGTCAGCCGATAGACGATCATTGCCAGTCAGAGCCAGCCGGTCATTGTAAACCAGTCATTGTCAGGAGGTCATTGCCTACAACAGACATACAGATTACCCATACAAGAGAGAGGCTAGCCCTGGGGAACCCGGACCCCTTGACCTGGGAAACCCCTGGAAGGACAACACTTGCTCGGGGGGGGGGACAAGAAGGGTAGGATGGAGCAATGTTCTGGACAGAGAGAAATGGGACTAGGGGGGCTCTTATCGGAGTATGAAACATACTATTAGAATGAAACCCTTATCGGAGTTTGCAATAGACTATTAGAATGAAACCCTTATTGGAGCTTGCAATAGACTATTAGAATGAAACCCTTATCGGAGTTTGCAACATCCTAGATCTCCCTTTGGTCAATCAAGCCATCCTTCCAGTTTAGCCAGAAAACCTAGGTGGTTTACCCAGACATTACAGGATGCACAGGAGCAAGTTGGAGCTCCTAAGACTTCATTTCGGGTAAGTCATCCCCCTAATTAGTTTCCGAATTATGTCTCACTGATGTCTTCCATCATTGATGCAAGACCTTCTAGTTTTGAGGAGGCAGCAGGTCAGCGGGTTTGGCAGGATGCCGCAGCCTTTTGAAGATATCAACCCCCCAAGGAGTACAACTCCATCATGAAGAATGATGTGTGGGAGCTTGTGCCTAGACCAGAGGGGAAGTTAGTGATTGACTCCAGGTGGCTGTACAAGGTTAAGCATGTAGCAGATGGTAGCATAGAGAAGTGGAAAGCTCGATTTGTGGCTAGAGGATGCGAAAGCATGCTTGACTAATAGGAGAGGATTATCCCAAAAAGAGATAGTTTACTAAAAGGATCATTTTTCTCCTATTGCCAAGTATACCTCTACTTACAGGAAGTGTTATCACCCTAAAATCTTTGTCTCTAAGCTTTGGTAAGTTGCCTTGTTTCTAATAATAGTCTTATAAGTTTTGAGTCAGCCCATCACAATTAGTGTCATTCTCATTTACAAACCCTTCTTTTAGTCATGGTGTTAAAGGGTCTCTAGGTCATTTCATGCTTTAAGAGTTAGGTCATAAGGTTAGAAGTCTTTCAAGGTCATATCTCTTTTCCATCAAAGTTTGACAGCCTCATTCCATGTCCTAGAAGCCTCACCATGAGTTTGGAAGTCATATCTCACATTACTTTGGAGAAATTTTCAAACTAGCTTCGAAATCACTGAACTAGGAGTTTTCGTAGCGTGCTACGAAACCCCTGTAGCAGCCTGTTTTAGCAGAAAAACTTTGTTTTCTGCTTTTACTAGTCAATTTCCAAAAGCTTTCCTGAGCAGCTGAGAACTTAATTTTGTAAACTGAAAGAGGCGTTTCTTTCTAACATGCTGCACTACAAAAACCTCTTTCAGTTTCTTCAAATTCGTTCTGAGGTGGGAGGAATTTATGGTTAAACTTGCGCTACGAAACTGCTGAAAGTCAAGCTTTGTCTACTGGTTTTAGCAGTCTTTTTCAAGATCAGTTTTTGGTTACAGGAAGACGTATTTTGGAATTCTGAGGGAGGTTTCTCTTCATAAAATGTCCAGCTACAATAACCTATCTCACTTTATTCGTAAGTGTTTTCAGTTGAGAGATACTAAGCTTTCATTGAGACCCTACTTTCAGAAAACGGATTTTTCCTGTTTGCCATGTATTTTTCAAGGACAGTTTCTGGACAGCTGGAGAAATGTTTTAAAAAACCAGGAGAGGTTTTTGTTCTGGACAACATGGGCTACAAAAACCTCCTTCAGTTTTGTAAAAAATGTCATGGATGAAGAGATAAAGGCTCTGTTCCACGTGCCATTTTCAGGGATCCTAAACCTAAAAACAGGGAAACATGTTCCCTAATTTCTAGGGTTTGTCTTCAGCAGTCAGATGACCACGTGGGAGGCTTCATCAAATTCGACTTCATGGAGTGTTAGGTGTCAAATAATGCTTTAAATGTTTAGATAATGTTGTTGTAATCATAATAAGGAGTTACACTCCTAGTTGTATTAGGTCACTAGCACTCCTAGTTAACAACTAGTTCTAATTAATGGTTTGTTTTATGGTTAGAATAGGTGTCACTGATGGAAAATTCAAATTCTCTTGATGAGGGATAATGGAATCCTAATTGTAAATGCTTTATATAGAGCAAGAGGTCGAATTAGCAAAGGGTTGGAACATTTTATGGAAAAGCTTGTATTTGGCCTATGTAAGACTCACTTTCAGTAATACATGCTTGACTTTACTTCTCAGGATTCATGAAGGGTTTTTTATGTTCAGAATATGTGATGTTGTCCTTTTCTTAATTCTTACAGTGGTATGGATGTATAATCACTCAGAACTCACTGAATGTGCTCTGACTTCCTGTATACATTTATAAACTGTGTGGTCCCATATGAGTTTATGTTCTGAATGTTTAAACGCTGAATGCCCTGACTTCCATGTAGGGTTGAGTTCATTGTTATATTGAGGTGTTGTTGACTCCATAAGCCCAATGGATAGTTGTTTAATGTGTTTCCACCATTCATATTTTTCACTTGTTTCATAGAGTTAGCCATCTAATCTTTATCAAAATCATTAACCTTTGAGAGAGCCCTCTCAGGTTGAGGAGGCTAAGCCTCAGCCAAAAGTTGGTTTGAAAGAGTTACTTGAAGTCTTCCTGGTCTGCAGCCTTCCAGGGCCTGATTTTGAGATAACAGGAAGTTTAGAGAAACTCATAGCATGGTGCAAAGCAGAGTTGGCCAGAGAATTTGATATGAAGGACATTGGCTTGATGCACTATTTATTAGGTCTAGAGGTGTGGCAGAGTCTAAGTGAGGTCTTACTCGGATCACTGACCGGAGGTTCTAGGCGATGGGAGTATCCAGCCTAGCCTAGCCCAGTCGAGAATAGTAGGCCAGCGGAGTAAAGTAGTCGAGTATAGTAGCCCAAGCCGAGTATCCCATTCCTAGCATGGTGATTTCAGTGGATCGGAACTTGGCATTGAGTGACTGAAAGCTGGATGGAATCTATAGAGAATAGATCGTAATGGGTGCAAGGAGGGAGCATCTTGGATCCAGCGACGAAAGGTTCGAACCAAAATTTCCGGATGAATAGAATAGGGCATTCGTGCATCTAATATAGAATTTGAATGTGGGAATTTATCCTCTAAGAAGGGAAATATTGAATGGATCGACCAGAAACTCTTCCATTCATTCATCCCTTCCACAAAATATTTTGACCATATAGAGAACAGAACTTCCAGGACCAATGTAAGTGCTTCTAATACTGATTCAGAATAGAAACTCTTCTTGCGATCAACTAATGGATTTGGATCACAATTCACGAATAAAACAATTGAATGATTTTGTTGACGTATTTTACCAATCAAACATTTTACAGTTAGGAAGCTTAATTGATCATTGGAACTTAAATGTTCCATCGGTATGGAGGAACTTGATACATCCAAATAATGATCATGAGAAATTGCGTAATGTTCACAATTCTGACTTCCCCTTGGATGAGGTATTAGGTCAAGATTTCTGTATGAGGGACTGAATGATCTTCTCTATATAAGTCAATTAGTATCGGTGGTAAGGTAATAAGGGTAAGAGCACTAGGCCGCTCAGGCAAAGGTAATAATTCTAAATGCTTGCTTGCCATCGAAACTCGTCCGTGTTGTTTCGCCCTATACATGCTCTTACCTGCCCTGGATTAGGAACTAAGTGATTGTGATATATGTGATAATAGGGCTTCTAGCATGCATTGAATGGTGTTTCCGCGATATGTGTATAAGTATTATGGGATATGGTGTATAAGGAGAAAGATCCCCAAATCCTTTGGTCACCCGTACGTATAATAAGCTCCGTTTGAGGGTCGTTGCTAAAGCATACCTTCCATATTGAGAATACGTAGCATCCTTTCCATATAAAGACCTAGAGTGAGATGTTGACCATTCCCAGTGATGGGGGCAGCGGGAGGGAAGAAAGGAAGAATAGGAAGAAAGCGAGTGTAAGTTAGCTTCTTATCTTAATGAAATCCATAAAAGAAGCAAAGGGAGTTGGGTAGGTCGCAAGAAGCCACTGGGGGAAGCACTGGAGTGATCCAGTAGCCGAGAAGGGGCCTGATTGATAAGTGCCTACTGCTACACTTGGCTCTACACATTGACAGAGCTAACCCCTGTCCAACGGATGTGTCCGACAAGGTTCAAGGGGGTGGGCTGAAATCCTCCTTCCTTGTGAGTGAATCTCTAGATGCATGGCTCTTTTAACGGACAAGGGGGGGTGAGAGCGAAGCCATTATGGATGTGATTTTGTCGCGTGACCCGTGGCTAGCTTATGTTTCGACCATAATTGCTGGAGGGCCCACGCCTCCTATTTCTTCAGGACGGGTGGCATGAACTCCGGTTCAATTCAGGTATTCAATCCCGCCGCTGAGATGCTCAGTTGACTCCTGAACCTTTATTGATAGGAAGATGGATCATCCCCATAGAAGAGTATGTCTTACCTTCTATCTGTCTTTGGAAGTAAGGACAGAACAACCGACCCTTTCTTATCCCGTCCCGCAGTGGAACAACCAACCCTTCTTGTCTAGTAAAAACAACTAGTTAGGACAATTTATGGATAAGTCCCTAAGTATGGGGCTCAAAACCTTATCTATTTTGGTTGACGCATCATAAGGTAATGCTTATGTAATATTCTTTCGGCAGTTTCACTACAAATTTGCTAAGAAACTACCGAATCATTTTCATTTCAGAATGAGGTTAGGTCTTGAAGATTATTTTTACACCCTTACTATTATCAGAATTGTATGTTGTTCCTCGTAGTCCCTATATCCCGAACCGCCCGCCCCTCACAAAGAATTGATAAGGAGCTGTTTATTTCTCATTCTTTCTATATGTAATTACGCTCTAGCAGACTTGGCATATGTCATTACTTACGCTTTAGGCTCTCATAATCGATCCATACCTAATATCGTATACAAAGAGAGATATTGCATTATAGCAGACAATGCATATATGGGCATATGTCATTACGTCATTCATTATAGCAGTCATTCTTCTTGCTATGGGCATAGGTAATTATGCTCATAGATCTCATTCATGACTCGAGATTTGTCATTATGCCTTAGCAGATCATGCTGCTATGGCCTTCCAGTTACAAAGGCAAAGGCAGCTATCTATATAGGTAGCAGTTCGTTACCCAATTCAAGATCGAGATCTAGATGAATAGGTTCACCTCCTGCAGAGGCAAAGGCAAAGGCCGATGCAGAGGAAAAGGAAGGAGCAAAGGTGGGAGCAGCATAGGCATAGAACTATCGGCTGATCTCCCTCCTGACAATGATCGACTGGAATGACCCGGCTGGCGGTGGTCCGCTATTGGCTGACCTTCCAGCAATGAGCACTGGCAATGACCCCACTGGCGAGGATTTCTTATCAGCTGACCTTCTAGCACTGACCGGCTGTCTATGACCTCCTGGCTTTAACTGGCGATGATCAACTATCGGCTGACCCACTGGCACCCACTGGCACTGATCCTATGGCTAGACCTTCTGGCAATGAGACTGACTATGACTGGTGGTTGGCTATGTGTACGGAGTTTCCGCTCTTTTCAACCCGGATCGATTGGTGTAGAAAGATAGTCTCTTTCCTTTATTTAGAACTACGAATGGGTATTTCCTTCCTTGGACCTTGATGGACCTTCCCACCAAGCAAGGGCCTAACCCATTGGTCCCATCCCTACCCAATAGTGTTGGGAGGGCTTTCTTTCCTTGCCAAGACCGTATTGATCTCTGGGTTGTGTTGCTTCTTATGCCTTTGCCTTGATATCTTATGCTGTTGCAGAGAGGGAGGTGAACAGGTCATCTTCCCTCTTACTCCTCCAATACTCTGCATGCATGCCAAACCTCTACATGCCCTTAGTCTTAGCATAGGATAGCCAATAATTCCCATATTTTCTAATGGGAGATTTCATTATTGGGTTGGTTAAGACTTCGCATAGTTAGGGGTGGATATTGACTGATGAGCTTAGTAAGCTAAAGCCGAGAGGGTTGGTTAAGACTTTGTAGATAATAATCATAAAATATAGGCATTGTCTTCTATGGAGTCGTGAGCCAGACTGTCGGGATGGGAGAGGTTAGAAATAGGCATTCCAAGCATGCGCTAGTGTAGTGGTCTCAATCGAGGATTTCATGTGAAGCGACAGATTGGCTAATAGAGAGTTTTTCGATCCAAGACCTTATCCTTCCGTCCATCCGCCAAGGCACGAGAGGTCAAGGTTAGCCTGTGTTTGATATCATCAGCATGCATGCATAGTGGGCATATCTTGCCTGCCCTGGGTACGAAGTGTCTGGTGTGGCTGGGGAACTAGCTAACGGGATGTGATTCCTGGGGAACAAGCTACTGTGTTGTAAGTTGATCAACATATTGAACGAAATACCTGCCCTATCCATGAAATTCAATATGCGTTACAATCTAATATCTATTAGCAAGTGTTTGTTCATCAGTCTCATTCTATGAAGAAATGATGTTGTGTTAAGCTGAGTAGAAATAGATGAGAAGGAAGCATCCTGCCAGTAGCGTGTGTGAGGTGGCAGGACTGTTTCCTGGGAGAGTAATCAGCTAAAAGAGTTTGTCATATCATATCTATTTTGAGAATACATATATTGTTGCGATGCGTGTGTTTTCGAGCCCATACTCGGCCTGCTCCATATATATTGGGTTGGGAATATAGTTGAGAAGCGGAAAAATACGTGCACTGAAAGCGGATCTGCTGGCGAGAGGTGTAATAAGCTTACATTCCTTGGATACTAGCAGTGTCATGGGCAAGATCATAATCTATATTGGAGTGGCTTATATTGGAGTGGGAACGTAAGCTGCTGCTATAATCCCCGCCGGCCATTGGGACTGAGTGGTAAGGCCATAATCTACAGGGTAACTGATTACTCATTATTTCATTGGGGACAGGTGCACGAACAACAACTCCAAATGTCACACACGCCTACCTATAGGTGGCACCAGCAAGATCCAGCCAATCGGCGAACCTTCGTGTCGCCACGGCAACTGCTTCAGTCCGCTATGTGTTAGTATTTTGAACGTTATGCGGGCAATGGGCGTTGTGCGTGCCTGGTCGCCAGATAACGGGTGGGTTAGTTTCAGGGCAAGGACCAACAAGGTGAGGTAATGTGGCCCCTCTCAAATAAGTAACTAAGACGAGTCTCTTTTGGGGGAGGGGCCCCAAAAGAGAGGATGCCCCCGACAGGGCTTGACCACCGGGAGAGGAACTTGAAGAACTAAAAGGAGAGGGGCTCGACTGATAAGGAGAGGAATTGATTGCTTGCTTGACAAAAGGAGAGAAAGGACCGACAATATTAAGGGGTTTCATTCTGCCCGCTAATAAAAATGCATATAGATGTATATCCATTCCATATCCACGATGTATCCGGATGGATACGGATCATCCATATATTTATGAATATATCTATGAATAGATCTCCCTATCCATTACATGTGGATCTGGTTATATATATATATATATATATATATATATATATATATATATATATATATATATATATATATATATATATATATATATATATATATATCCGTGTATAGGTAGGATGCCCATCTCCATATCTAACTAAGTATATGGCATGAAATGGTATGATCGATATCCTAGTCGTAGCCGCTAGCCTCAATATGAGTTGCGTTGAATCAAATTTTTGGCGCCAACATGCATAGCGAGAAAGACTATCAGCCTTCATCCGCTTTGCGAAAGCCGCACAACACATAGCTGGAAGTCAGAGGACCCGTACTACCTACTTGGTGTTTTGAACTATGGCTTTAGGTTCACGCCCCTAGTTCTTGGCATTCTTATTCATTCATGCAGGTAGAAGAACTTGAAGAACTAAAAGGAGAGGGGCTCGACTGATAAGGAGAGGAATTGATTGCTTGCTCGACAAAAGGAGAGCAAGGACTGACAATATTAAGGGATATCATTCTGCCCGCTAATAAAAATGCATATAGATGTATATCCATTCCATATCCACGATGTATCCGGATGGATATGGATCATCCATATCTTTCAGAATATATCTATGAATAGATCTCCCTATCCATTACATGTGGATCTGTTTATACATAAGGATCTCTCTCTCTCTCTCTCTCTCTCTCTCTCTCTATATATATATATATATATATATATATATATCTATATATCCGTGTATATATCTATATATATATACACGGATGTATATATATATATCTATAGATATATATATCTATATATATATATATCTATAGATATATATATATATATATATATATCCGTGTATATATCTATATATATATACACGGATGTATATATATATATATATCTATAGATATATATATATATATATATATCTATAGATATATATATATATATATATAGATATATATATCTATAAATATATATCTATAGATATATATATATATATATATATATATATATATATATATATACATCCGTGTATATATATATAGATATATACATGGATATATATATTCGTGTATAGGTAGATATATGCCCATCTCCATATCTAACTAAGTATATGGCATGATATGGTATGATCAATATCCTAGCCGTAGCTGCTAGCCTCAATATGAGTTGCATTGAATCAAATTTTTGGCACCAACATGCATAGCTAGAAAGACTATCAGCCTTCATCCGCTTCGCGAGAGCCGCACAGCACATAGCTGGAAGTCAGAGGGCTCGTACTACCTACCTGCTATTATGAACTGTGGCTTTAGGTTCACGCCCCTAGTTCTTGGCGTTCTTATTCATTCGTGCAGGTAGATGTGTCTTGTTTGGTGGCAAATGGGGTAACAACATCTCTTGCGTCGTATGGTGGGTCGATGAATGGGTGTGACGGCGGGTGCCATTCTCGGGTTGTTAGGTCTAGCAACACGTCTAGCCATCCTATTGTAGGTGGCGCATGGGGGAAAATATCCTATCTCGGGTATGTAGGAACGATGTGGAACTTCTCTTTTCTCTTGGTGGGTATGATGCTTTCTCTCTTCGTCTTGTGATAACACATAATATCTTAATTGATATGCCGGTATGGCAACAACATGATGTATCAATGTCTTTAGGTGGGTACATAGGGGCCTGACAATGTCTTGGCAACACCTGCTGAGAAACACACGCTAGCCAAAGGTTGATTCACCATGTGCTCGGGTGAAATCCCAAGCCTATTATATACGTATTCACAATGAGATTCTTCTTCCTGCTTTCCCTTACATTCTAAGAAGGCGCTTTTCATACGATCTAATAATGAGCCCTTATGCCACTATGCTTTTTAATGTCTTGAGAAGAAGGGGAACGGTAAGTAGCAATAGTAGCAAAAAGAGTTTGCAGGAAGTGAAGAAGCTTCAAGTGTGGACGAGTTGACTGCCAGGCTTTATACGTTTAAGCTCTCCAAACCCCGAAACCCACCCATATTACTATCACCAATCAATTGAGTGGGTTTATTGGAAGAATGGTTCACCCGACCCCCCACTTCAAGTTAGCATGGCCCCCCACTTCAAGTCACTTAGGAAGGAGGGCTCCCATGACATAGGGAATGGGAGGAAGGAAGCTGGATTTTCTTTCTTCCTTTCTTAGTGCATCCTCCTTTCACATTCATTTGTTGCAATGCCTTCTTTTGACCAATGTTTTTCTCCCACCAAGCGAAGTGAACTCTCCCTCTATCAAAGGGAATCTTTATGATAAATGGTAACTCCTCCAAAAGAGAAAATATTGCTTCTCATATGATGTTGCATGAGTCACTGCATCTTTCACACAAGAAACCACGGATGAACCCACTAATGGTGTTGGTGCTGCTGATGCTACTAAAGCTTATGGCTTCGCTTCCTTGTTCATCGATCATGCCTTGAATCGACTCTCCCTCTCCCCATCATATAGGTCATCAAGTGCATGCCCTTTTCATACGTATTAACAACTTCGATTATCCACTTGAAAGAGGCCTAGCCTTAAAAATAGAGAGAATCTATTTTATTATCCATTCTATCTTGTTCGGATAGGATAATAATAAGCCCTACCTAGTTCCATGTCCCATGGTTGGTGAATCCGAAGCTTATACCTAAATGGAAACTGTATCACTGCCCTTTCTCCCACTCTATGCATAATGAATGGCACAAGAAGGAATAGTGAGTCACATAATACATCGATCTGGTGTGGTTCTGGCCTTGGTCAAATGGAATACGAATGGTAGCAGGAACTAGAATGTCACATGCGAGGAAGCTCTGCAACCATATTTTCCTATATATTCATATAACTGTGGGTTGATCGAAAATTCGAGAGAAAGGGTTGATCGCTTCCAATCGTTAATTCATCGCCAAAGATGGCTCAGAACCAATAGGTTATTATCTAATGAATCTTTTCTTTATAATGCTCTATTCGAGAGTTATCAATATTTATCAAATCTGTTCCTATCTAACAGAATGTCATTGGATCAAATTACAAAGAAATTGTTGGAGAAGAAATGGCTTTTTCCCAATGAAATTGAACAATCAATTCATACAACAGGATTCAGATTTGATATCAGCTGAGAGAAACTGGAATGAAGTAAAAGAAAATTGACCGGGCAGTAGGGTCATGGGAATCAATGAGAGGTTCTGCATATGCTCCAATTTAAGATCCTATAAAGACTTGATAGATCTTTAATTTGAGGTTCATCACTCCGAGATCTCGACCATGTAAGAGTAAGCATAGTCTAGTAGATAATATCTCATTAAGTTAACTAGACTATGCTTACTCCTTATTTCCTGGATTTCAGTTCTAGAATTATTTTTTTCCCACACTATTTGAAGAGAGGAAAGGATAGGGTCATAGGATCCGACATGGATATAGTTGGTGAGGTTCGGTCGTAACTCCTATATATTGCAGGATCTTGAGAGAGGTGGTATCTGGTCAATCTATGTGTCGATTTTCTCAATCTGTGTCCTTAATGAAATATACCTCATAATACAAGGGCGTATTCAGAATGGACTCCTCATTAGGTAGAGAAGATCTGATCTTACCTGTGATCCACTGTCCTATTCCAACAACGTTAACTTGTAGGTAATCGATCGTTGAAATACCTCGTATCAACAGAGAATCTATCTAGCTGCAGGGGATTTCCTTTCTAGAGTCTTTCCTAGCCCCATAGAGTAAGACAATATAGAAGCAGGATAGCAGCCAGAGACAAGCTATCCTCCTCGCTCCTGCTCGGATTCCTCTAGTAGGTTGAGACACATGTTGACGAAGAAGTAAGAACACCCACCTTTTAAAAGAATCTGTTATGGAAAAGCGATTATTACTATTTGCTTGCTGCTAAGGTTCTGAACTATGAATGGAATGAGCGAGGAAGGGATTGATTTATGTAGATACCATTCCTCCAGAAGCAGATGCAGATTCACCCACAAAGGTTAAGGCATAGCCATGAATATAAGGGTCACTATTTGTTTTGAAACTATGCAAAGGAAAGCTAGGCGAAGTAACGCTACTTATGGCATTGGCGGATCAATCGCTACTAAAATTGGTGCTTACGCTCGAGAAGCTCTATTACCTAGGTCATTTACTGGGTTAAGGTCAAGTACTGGTCCTATATAAGGGGTTCGGGGATAGATGATCGAGTGATACATCTATGTAGTGCTCCATTTGTTGGGCAGAAACCATCCATCTAACTATACATTCTTCATCCAGAAGCCCCATTTATTCTCTTTCTTCTGGGCCCATTGCCGCTGTTTAGAAGCAGATGTGCCCATACTTGAGTAGTTTCTTGATCGGAAATAATGTGGAAATCATCCGCTGAGCTCAGGCCCTCTCCTGCCTGTGTCAAGTCAAATGGTCCGTGCAACGGGAAGGAAGAGGAACTTTAGTTGCTCGACCACCGGGAGAGGATTGTGAAGCAAGCTAGGAATCTATCTTTACCAATTACCTTAATGAACCGATAGCTTTCTGCAATTTTCAATATACTACCTAGATTGGGCCCACCTTTCTCTTCCCTCCATTTATTAAGTGAAATAGGGTTGGGATCATAGATGACAGCAGGGACTTCAAAATCGTCAATCTCACATCTCCTACTCCCCTCCTTCTCCCTCTACTTTATGCTTTTGCTTCAAGTTTGTTCCTTCGCGTGGGGCACCGTCCCACCCATACAATTACTTCTCAAATGAAAATGCAACCAATGGATAACTGAATGCCTGCATTTATAGGAAATGCAGACACTTCTTGAAACAGAGGTGGTTATCTGCTCGGTCACACATAATACTATAACGATGGATGGTAGGCACGACCTATTCCTCTCTGTGCCCACAGTGCATAAGCATGATCTGCCTTACTCAACTATTCCAGATCGGCACTACTAGCCTCGAGGGATTACTGGAATGAGGCGTGACAAAATGTTCACATTAACATTGCTTCCTTCGCTTTTCTCCGATGTTCCAGTCATGACGGTGGTAGGTTTTATCCATCGCTTGCTTGGATGACAGAATGACTTGCTCTAACCAATCCTCCCTTGATAGACTGACCTACTTGCCTGTCTCTCTGGCATATCCACTTTCCTCGATTGCCTGCTTTGGATCGATAGACTGATTCATGGCTATCATCCCTTGCATCGATAGAGAACTGGCGTCGCTTACAGACCGGACAGATTAGTTTCTTAACTAACCACAAAGCTCTCATCGGTCTGCTCTGATCATCTTTTGTCATCTCTAGGATGCTTACTATATTTCCAACCATATCGTATTCCTCACTAACCATTCTTCCTCAATTGCCTCACCCACCTAACCCAAGCTAAGCGAGGATGGATGAAGTTTCTCAAATATTTTCAGGTTTCGTGCAGGGAAAAACTTTGACCAAAATGAAATGTCGGCGCTTCAGACTGCACTTACTGCACTTAGAGGAAGAACCCATTCCAGAGCATCGGGATGTGAGGGAGTTAGGGATGGAAGGGGTTTCGGGATGAGAAGCATATCTTTCCTCGCTTGAATGGATTGGAAGTCTATATGGATTTGCAGCCAATATTGCTCTAGTGTTGGGACTCTTAGTTGGTTGATATGGGAATACTAGTAATACAACTTACCTTGTTATGGCTTATATACACTATTCCAGTCATATCTAGTAATCAATAGAGCTCGTAATCTAAGGATGCTTACTTATACATGAGTTCTCTACAATGGCTTTAACATAGTGATTCGTAGGATGGATAGAACCAATACGCATATGCGCAACTACTATAGTAGAATATATCAACTCATCATTGCCAAAATCCTCTCCCCCTTGGTTGAGTGACTACGTTGATGACAACCCTTTTGGAAGTAGAAGAATTGGAAGATTACTGCTTCTTTAGCAGTTCGAAACCAAGTAAAAACGATGGAATTGGAGAACAACTACACTTCCTATCCTCGGGCGCAGATCTCGTGGTAGGATCTAGATATGGATATGGAAATTCCTCGCAATTATTAGATAGAATGGGCTCACGAACAACGAGGGCGAAACGGGTAACTAGATTCCCTTAAATAATGGTTTTCCGGTTCAGAGATAGAGGGATCACGGGCGGTATTGATCCAGTTCCTCGAGCCATCATCTCGTGGTGCCGCCCCCTTACTCTCTCAACAATGCCCGCCCGGGCAATCATTCAGTACAATGGACATTTGACCCACTGGGAGCCAGCCAATGGAACAAACCCTCGAAGAATGGCAATCAATGTATCACCCCGATATATAGGGAGAAAGGCAACTGAACTTGCTTGCGTGCGGGGTGGCGGGATCTATCATCGGTAAACTAACGTGTGACAAGCGTTTATCTCTTCCCGCATCTTCTCAGAGCCATTGGGGTTGTCGCCTTACGCGGGAATAAGAGAACGAGAACAATCTCTCTATCTAATAACCAACCACAAATATTCTCGATTCTAGGGAAGAGCAAAGTAACTCCTACGGAGCATGCTGGTAAACCAGTCTCTTCAAGGCATTACACAAAATCTCATCATTCTTGGCTTGGCATGATCGAGAGGGAACGATATCGGGGCAAAGGATTGGGTCGGTGTGTTTCCCGAGGGTTACGATAGGGTTATCATCAAAAGAACGTGGTCAGTCAAAGTCATGTTATGGTAGAATGCTTCTCTTTGGTTAGCTCATCAGAGGTCAAGGGCAGGTCAAAGTCTTCGGTGTGTTTCAGGTGTGTTCTTGCCTAGGGTGTAGAACAAGGTTAGAATGGAATGCACCTAAAGGTGTGGAACAAGGTATATTATATTGAGGTTTACGGTGGTCTAACAGAACGTAATAGAAGGACTCAAACGTGGTTAATAGATCGTGACACTTGGTATCCTATGGATGAAGATATGTACACTCTAGATGTTCTTCAATTTTATTCTGAGAATGAACCTTCTCATTCTGATAATCTTAATTCTGAGGATGAATCTTATAAGGATCATATCACTTTCTAACAAATAGAGACAAGTTTAACTGATGCTATTCAAACAGGGATAGGTCAATTAAATTGTCTTACTATCGCACTCAGAGTTATGGATTTTCAGTTCATGGGAGGCAGTATGGGCTCTGTAGTAGGTGAGAAAATAACCCGTCTGATCGAGCCCGCTACCGCAGAATCTCTTCCATTAATTATGGTGTGTGATTCCAGAGGAGCACGTATGCAAGAAGGAAGTTTTAGTTTAATGCAAATGGCTAAAATAACTTTTGCATTATATATTCATCAGAAGGAGAAAAAGTTGTTATATACATCTATTTTGACATCACCGACAACTGGTGGAGTGACTGATGTTTTGCATGTTGGGAGATATTATTATTGCCAAACCTAAAGCGTACATTGCATTTGTAGGTAAAAGAGTAATCAAACAGACATTAGGTCAGAAAGTGATTGAAGATTTTTAGGTGACTGAGCATTTATTTGGTCATGGTTTATTTGATCTGATCATTCCAAGCGAAGAGTTTCGGGGGTAGAGAACATGGGGCTTTAGATTATACTTTGCATTGGGAGATAGATTATACCTCGATGGGTAGTTATATTAGCTCATATTGGGTATGAAAGATTTTTATTAGCCCTCGATGGGTACGAAAAAGATTGTTTCATATTGGAACGTGAGATTGAATCGTATTGGGAGATCTATATAGATTCAAGTATAACTAAAGCTAAGCATCGAAATCAACGCTGGGATCGAACCTACCTGGCATTGATACTTGGGTCGAAACCTACCTGGCATCGACCTCACTCGTGCATGGAGTAGCGGTTTAGAGACCCGAGAATGCATGGGCACACACCTGGATTGCATATGACTCACCGACCAACCTGGACTTTGATTCTTTTTCTTATTATTCCTATTCTTATTTGACATATCCAAACCATCTAGATTGTTCCCAGCCATGAGTCTTCATATGACATAAGCGGGCTGCAATCACCATTCAGATTAAGGTCTTCGCCTACTACGTGGTTGGTGCAGCACCATGATCTAATCTCCACTGTAGTTTTCTTATTCTCGGATCTGGCACCTGATATGGTCTGGTCTGGTACCCAGCTCTTAGTTGCTGGCTCTACGGTCTATGTTTGCGATTTGTACAAATGAATGTCTGGCTCCTATGAGATAACCTTTATTGGAAGGAATGGATTGGGCCATTCCATTAACTCTTTTATAATGTTATCCATCGCACCAGTGTGGAGGCCAGAATTTGGGTTATCCCAGAAGTAGGCAACTACGTATGATCTATAGTGAATATTCAAGCTTACACATATAAGGATTATTGCCATTCATCTCTGTATTATACCTCTTGCTTTGATAAGGTACGTAATTAGCATAATAGTTCAGGTTATACATAAGTAGATACACCTGTGAGCTATAATAACTTACTAAGCCGTATAAGCTATGGTATTTACCTAATGATTCCACTGATGATTCTAAGATACTAGCATAAAGAAGGAGGAAAAACTTACACGTGTTGTATTGCCAATATGCACGTATTTGACCTAATTAGATGATGAAGTTAGTATGATAACCTATCTGCCATGTGTGTCCTTATATTTCCATAAAATATAAGCAATTCGCCATTGGGATTATAGGCCCTCATCTTGAGATAGGGAGCAGGCTTGCCCCTTATATAAGAATCATAATAGAGGAAAAGGCACCATAACCAAAGGTCCTGAAAGGTCAACCCTTCTAATTTGAACCTGGTAAGGTCCTGGTCTTACCTGAGCTCCGCGAAGGTAAGGTCCTTAAAGGGAAACCCAATCCAGTAAGGTCTTGATCAACCCGGTTGGTCAAGTCCTGCCCCCTTATCTAACAGATATGATCTTAGTTTATATAACTGTGGGAAGAGTTGGCCTTTTCTTTCTTTGAGGAGAAGAAATACGGGCAAACAATAAGGGTTTGAAAGGTATTATCAGGTCCTGAATGAAAGGTCAATCCAGTCAAGTCCTGATTAACCCTCACCATATGAATAGTGAGTGACCCCTATGAAGAAGTAAGGTCCCTTCTAATTTGAACCCGAAGGGCGAAGTAAACCCAGGGTGGCCTTCCAATGCCTCCTTACTTAACGAAGTCTTCCTGGGGAAAGTATTTTCATGCCCCCAAAGAGTCTCATTCAGAGAGAGAAGAAGAGACAAGCACTGGAACGGAAATATCATTTAATTCGTCAATCTTTGGAGGAAAAAAGCAAAGTGTCATCATTGGATGACAAATGGGAAATTCATAGAAAATTGTAATCTTCACCACGTAATAGTGCACCTACATGTCTCCATTGACGTTGTTCTTCGACTTGAAGACCTAGAGCCAACTATCGAGACTTTGGATTGTCTGGACACATACTACGTGAGATGGCCCACTTATGTCCCATTAATATGTGATATTGCATGCATACGTTCAACTTGTCCATGTTCTATTTATTATTTGTTCCATTCAAATCTTCATAGCTCCGTGAAAGCCCTATAGTTAGGCCTCTATATATAGTTGTCCATTCATCTCATTAGTCCATGTAAATAAGCTTTTAGAAACTTGCTTATTATATCACTTAGTTCCATGGATTTCACATAACATCGAAAAAAGGAGGGGAGTTCCACTCCACCACACGTAATCAGGAGTAGAAATCTTCTAATAGCAGGGTTTCAAGTATTATTCTAAACAAATGATATCCTAGCTAGCTTTCCTTCCTCAGATTTCACGAGTAGGTGGGTAGGTGGGGAATAAGAGTGACCCGGAAGAAGAGCTTGATATGAATGGAATGGATCCTTGGGGAGAACCAGCTAACCCAGTTGGAAAAAGAGAAAAATGCTCATAGAAATCTGGTGTATTCGAACCCTTGCATATCGATACCTTTAATCCATAGCCCAGAAGCGTTGTTCGAATTTATTTTGTTTCCCAATCCTCGCTGCTGGGATATAGCTCACCTCCATGAAAGCTTGTGATCCGAGGGCAGGTCAGTGTGTAGTTAAGATTCTTAAGATATTGAAGATGATGGACTGTAAGCCCATGGCTACTTCTATGGTAGAAAATAGGAAGTCATTTGCTTATTCATATTCAGATTTGATTGATCCATCTGTGTACAAGAAGTTGAGAAGTTCCCTCATGTATCTGGTAAATACCAGACCTTCTCTTTTTTGCAGTGAACACCTTGAGCCAGTATATGGTGGAGCCCAGGTAGGTTCATTGGGTTGCTGCAAAACATGTGCGCTGATACTTGAAGGGCACAATGCATTGTTGTCTTAGGTATGTTGGTGATGGAGAGTTGGTGCTACATGGGTTTATAGATTATGATTGGGCAGGTAGTGCTACTGATAGGAGGAGCACTTCAGGGTGTTGCTTCAGTTTGGGTTCATGTCTGGTTTCCTGGTTTAGCAGGAAGCAGGCTTCAGTTACACTTAGCTCAGCAGAGGCAGAGTACATGGCAACCAACTCTACTAGTTTATAAGCCAGATGGCTTCACAAGCTATTAACAGAGTTTACAGATAAGACTTTGGACACTACCGTGATTGACTGTGACAATCATAGTTGTCTCAAACTCTCTGAGAATCCAGTGTTCCATGATTGTTCCTGGCATATTGATATCAGGTACCACTTCATCAGAGACAGGGTCTAAAAGGGAGCAGTGGTTCTTCATTACATTCCTACAGATCAGCAGGTTGTAGATATATTGAGAAAGCTCCTAGCAAAGGGGAAGTTCGATATGTTCAGGGAAGGACCTTAGTTGTCTAAGGTATATCGCTCGATCCACCCATGAAGCGCTTCGTCATAAGTACCATTTGCAACATGTTGGGATAGCAGGGTGTCAAGGTGGCAGTACTCACTCTGTTTGCCTATTCTGGTGTTTCGTGAAATGCCTAGCATCTATCCCATATTATTGAATAGTGACATGACTAAACCCGCGGTTGGATCGGCACCAACATACTCACTAGTTACATTATAACCCATTGTATTGGTTTGAGACACTCGACTGAAGGGTTTCCGACAGAGTAGCTACGTGTTGTGATTACAAAGCTAATTGCAATTAGTTGCAACACATGCCATTTGGAAATAAGCGGCGGTTTCAGAACTTGCCTGGATGGAAGTTTAGAATGAATAAGGGCACTTTGAGGGGAAGAAAGAGAAGGGCCTTAATGGACCTTACTAGCTCAGGCTGGGAATAAATATAGGGTGAGGGTGAGAGTGAGGTAATGTGGGAGGAGACGAGCAACTCTCTTTTGGGGGAGGGGCCCCAAAAGAGAGGAACTTGAAGAACTAAAGGAGAGGAACTTGAGTTGCTTGACCATAAGGATGCGTAAGTAGGCTCGACTGTTAAGGCCGCCATCGTCGCCATCGTGAGCCTGTCGAACTCTCGACTAAAGGAGAGGCCCAGTAGGGTGAGCCTTCCGAACTCTTGACTATAAGGAGAGGCCCGGTAGGGACTCACTCATTCCGATGCCCACCACCCAATAAGCATCAAGGAACTTGAGTTGCTCAACCAACGGGAGAGGATAGCACACTCAACTGCTAAGGAGAGGGACTCACTCATTCATATGGGTGAGGGGATAACCAAAACTAAGAGTGTATTCTGCACCCATTTGAAGCTTACTTTTTCAGATTTTTTTATAGATGTGAATATGGGCGGAACTTCAATGGCGGGATCTTTTTCCACCTGCATAGGCATAGCCCTACGCTTCCAGGACACTTCTATTCCCGGTAAAGCCTAGAATGGACACATTCGGCACTGGACTGGAGTGTCACGAGCTAGCATTAGTCATCCAACAATTGGATGGATCACTACGGGAACTAATATATCTGCCACTATCCACCTCTCTCTGTCCTGCCCTCCCTGGCTTTATGGCACTACTCTAATTGGCTACTTACTAATTCATTGTATCTAAGAAGCTGCTCTTGGGGGCTAGTGTGTATCTAAAATTGAAAAGTAGTGTTGGGTAGGGTTCGACAACAGCTCTACTCTCCTTCTACTAGATGTTGGATTGTAAGAGTCACCTTGTCGATTCATGTCTTTTTGAGGCACGTCGAATGATGTCTTTGATGATGAAACATTTCTTTGAAGCATAAGACTGTCTTTCTTTACAAGTTTTGTGATCTTAACTGTCCTTGAAGCACCATACTTTCTTTGTCAAAGGGCCTGACTGTACTTACCTATACGAGTGTTGTGGCCTCAGGTGGGGTGTTGAGCACTTGGGCAAGTGATTTATCTTTGGGTATAGGCAATCTGGAACAAGCAGGATGGAGGCTGCCTAAACTATTGCTGGCTGGGGTATAGTTAAAGCAAGTACTCTTGGCTTAACGGGTGATCCTATCTCTCTCTGTATCTTCCTCCATAAGCGGTAAGTTTGGGTATGGATTGAACAGAATCAAGCTCAGCTTAAGTTGTAGGTAGATTAGATATCTTCCTAATGTCAAATTAGTAGTTATAGCCATCCTTCTATACCAACTACTACGTTTTCTGACCTAAGGCGGGAGTAGTATTCAAAGTGTGATGGTTAGTTCAGTTCGAAGACTAAGCTAAATGGAAGATGTACTAGGACTCTGCCTGATGAGTTTGAATGTATGTAGTATTAAAGGGTTGTGAGAAGTTCTCTTCCATGTGGGCTTGGAAGCAGCCATATCTACCTAACCTCGATAGGTGAATGAAATGACGTAGATAATAGATAGAGATCCTCTCCATTGGTTGAGCAACTCAAGTTCCTCTCCCTCTCCTTAACAACCGAGCCCTGCTGGGGGCATCCTTATGGTTGAGCCGATGGCAGCCTTTTAGTTGAGAGTTCATTACCTCACCCTGCCGGTCCTCTCCCGTTGGTCAAGCAACTCAAGTTCCTCTCCCTCTCCTTAACAGTCGAGCCCTGCCGGGGGCATCCTTATGGTCGAGCCAATGGTAGCCTTTTAGTCGAGAGTTCGTTACCTCACCCTGTCGGTCCTTATGGTTGAGCGACTTCGTTCCTCGACAACATTTCTTTCATGGGCATTGAACCTCGGGCTTTGATTCAGTCGGGAGAGAACAATCTGATTCAGCGGTTGAGCAATAAAGATCGAGTCTATTTTATATGTGAAATTCATTTTGTTAAAATGACTTAATGAATTGGTAAGTGAGTGCATCAAAAGGTCAAGTCTCACTAACTAATCATGTCGAGTCTATTATAGACCTTTTGACAAGTTGAAGCACATCATTTAGAGGGCGAGTCAAGAGAGTTGCTCATCTCCTCCCATGTCACTTCACCCTGTTTCTTCTGCCGAAGTGATGTGAAATCCTGTTGAAAGCAGCTTCAAGCTTGTGTAGCATCCAACCAAGACAAGTCGTAGGATATAGGGGGTTTAGGGGGCCCCTAGCCAAGTTTTGTGTCACGGCCTTCTTTCCCTAAGTCAATAAGCGATGCAAGTGCTAGTCTCAAGGGGTGGGTGCGGATGGATGAAGCGATAGCGCTACCACCTTCATGGGGCAAACGAAAGTGATCAGGAGTGTCAATAAGATGATTTCGTAGCCCAGTGGCTCTACGAGTCTTTAGTCTTTCCTGTCTTTCCAACCTGTTGAGGGCCCCGATGTCGGGTCAACAACAAGGGGGATACCCACCCGGTCCGGAACCTGGTTGGCGGCTCCTTGCCCGTTTGGAGTAGCGGGTCCGACTGGGGATAACGGGACCAACTTCCCGATGCATGGGATGTGTATGTGTGTGTGTATGGAATTTTGGTTAGGTTACTTCTAAGAAACGTTCTAAAACTACTGTAAATCTATCTTGCAAACTTGAATCTAAATTACTATAATCAAATGAAAAACAACACACAGAATTTACATTAACCCGGGATGTTTCTTTTGTTATGCGATCTAGAAAGATTTCTAACAGCAGCTGGTAATAAAGATCATTCAACTGATATCAGAATATAAATCAATAAAGATAAACCATTCTGCATAAGAAGTTAGGCAGAGCGGTTGTGAACAGCACATCGCATAATCAAATCATTCGCATATTAAGCATGAATAGATAAATCCACCGTACAAAAGTGCCAAATGATAACTTATATATTCATACATTAGCATGCAAACAATATCAGCTGTATATCGCTTTAAGAATACAAGCAGAAATTAATCAAGAGATAAAAGTACCATTAATGACTAATTCTTACTCATAGACTTCAAACAATAACGATCTACCTCTACTTGCTTCTAACGTCTGCCAAGAGTACAGAAGTGCAACATCAGTAGTAGACATAAAAATGCAAACATAAATAAATCACGACCCTTCCATTCATCAAAACCTCCTCTGAGGGTGCAGGAGTGCATGTTCTGAGGACAAGTTTTTGACAAATTTCTGGACCCTTCTACAAAAACCATGAGAAGGGTTAAATACTACTAACTAATCAATCTTAATTACATGAAATTAGGGAATCGGCTTCAAATGACCGCCCTTTTACTAAAAGAAACTTTATTTCTAAACTTAAAATCTAATTTCTGACCGTTTCTGTATATTCTCTTTAGTGCTGTCAACAGTGCAACGTTTTCCTGGGAAGAGTCGGCTGGCCGCTTTCTTCTTTCGCTCTGGAGATAAAAGTGGAAATAACAGGAGCTGGCACTTCCTTCCGGCAGATCAGAAGATATTTTCGAAAACCTTTCTCTAGCTGGGTGTATTCGCCACGTGTATACTTAGCATAACCCAGGTTCTTCTTGAACTGATTTTGCTGTTGCTGTTTTCGGTTTCCGGTCGTGCGAATGACTGAGTGGGTTAGGAGTCGTGCTGTATGGACATCCCCCTGTTTTAAGAATTGTTTCCGTTCTTTGTTCCAGGTTTTCCTGAAGCGTCTTCCTTCTCATGCGCTTCTTTCTCTGCTTTACCAAGTCTGAGCTTCAGGATCTTTTCTGAACACGCTGCTTTTGTGCGCCTTTGACTCTGAGTCCTGAATAGTCTAATTTCATCAGTGCCGGTTGGCTGATAGTCTGGAATCCGCGGTTCTGCTGCATGCGGCATCCGTTTGCGGAGGCATTATCTCTTTACTATCTGATTGGCGCTTTCCTCTTTCCCTCAAATGTTTCCTGCATATAAACTTATATTAGTTGCGTGTCTTGCAGTCTACGCAAAGAAGAAGGGAAATGAAAAGATTTGACGTGAAAGTATTAATCTCTAATGAATGCATAACCCTGACATTCATCATGACTTGACTCTTCGATAAATGTAATGCAATCATTCCTAGATACTCAAGCATGCGGTCATTAAATTCCTTCAAGGCGCGCACTTAATCCTGGGTTTATCGTGTGATAAGTCTTTTCAGATCGCAGATCGCAAATCGCTGTCATCGCAGATCGCAAATCGCAGATATCACAAATTTTGTTTAATGGTTATGCCGTATAGCGCTATGCTTGCGATTTGCGATATCGCATATCGGCGATCGGCATTTCTCGAAGGTCTTCTTTTAAAGGGGCGCGTGTGATGTATACGACGCGATGAACTTCGCATCGCTCCTTCGCAGTCTTTCTTTTCGCGCTCGAGCAATGCTTCAGCCTTTCTTTGCGATGCGATTTAAGCCTTAGGGAGAGAAATACAAAAACTTTAGAAAAATATTTTTTGGGATTTTTGTTCAGGGTCCCCTCTTTGCTTGACGTTATTGCTAATGTCAAGTGAAGAAGGGGGGTTGTTGGTGACCACAACAATTGGCGATTCACTTGGGAGAACCAGTTATCTCTGCTCTTTTTCTATTGATGTTTTCGGACTTTTCTTTTAAAAATTTCCTCAGGGGATTCGAACTTTATTATAAAAAGATAACAACAAACAATACTTCAAAGCATCAATGATGTTTTGTTTTATCCCCATCTTATTTCAATTACTTGCATTCCCAGGTTGTTTTCCGAGTTTAGATCAGTTACTACTTGGTCTTGTTAAGACATAGAAATAAAGAGTTCTCTTATGTATCAACCCCTTTTTAAGAATGCCCTTTTGTCGCAGGTAGAGCCACTGCTGCCAGCAGGCGTCCATAGCCTCGACAGGGTTACCTATTATCCAGGAATGATCCTTTATCCAGCTTTGGGTTTTTTAACAACTTTTTCAAAAGAAATATACCTTTGCTGATGCTTTTTCCTTTTTTATTCTCTAAAGAACAATGTCTTGGTTTGGTGGCCAAATTATGACACAGTCATTCACTCGATTTATACTTTTGCTGAACAAGCTGGCTCGTGATGAGACCCCTTGTCTTTTGATCGCAACAATCTTGAGTCGTTGCCCTGTTTTGGTAGACAGTTTTGGCAAAGTCAGCAAGTTATAACATCTGTGATTATGATAAGTCGGCTCGTGATGAGACCTCTTATTCTTTGAGATATAGCATCTTTCTGGGTCATTTCTCTGAACGTTGCATTTTCCTTTAGCAGGGAGGAAGTCAAATTCTCTTTCCTTAAGAAAGTTCTGGATGACAATGATAGGGTTGCTTTTGATAATGGTTGCTTTTACAGAGAATCTTTATTCTAATATTGATACCTTTCATTGTGCTGATCTAAAACGAATTCCTCACCGAGATAACTTTCTTTAAAAAATTTCTGGGTTTGAACTTTAACATCATCTCTGGGTTAAAGATCTATTGATAATAAAGGCCAGACTCCCACAGGATTAGCTGTTCATAAGAGCTGAAATTCCAAAATCTTTAACAGAGACAAGGTTTCTTCAGTAACTGTCAAATACTGTTTAGCCAGAACAAACTTTATTTTGGATAGGCAATTGTTATCTAGGGTCATGTAGAGAATACAACTGACTTTGCCTATCTTTATTGGAAGCAAACTAATACCCTATCTAAATTACCACTACTCCTACTCTAATTATGTACAGGAAATAGCTAAGAAAAATGGTATTTCCAATGGAACCAACGATTCATTATTATTCCTAGCCGCATAGATCGCCCGAGCATAAAAAAAATGAATTGAATTCCCCTTGGGTAGAACTTGTTGGTTAGGGGGTAAGGAACCGTGAATCTAGTTGGAATCTTGTCTGATTTTATCTTCTTATGATAGGTTTCTTCCAACCGAATACCTATTGGATCACAAAAATTGGGATGAATTTCTTTTGTAAATGGGTGATCTTTCAATAGTAAGGATAACAAGCCGAACCGTGAAATAGGTTCTTCAATTTCAATGGCTTGTAACCCGTTGATTGTTAATTCTGAATTTTTAGCGATCTCGCTTGAAATGAAAGTTTTTTTACATAAATCACCAAAATCTAATCTATCAAAATTTTGGAGTTTTAAAAAGAAGTCCGATTTTGTACAAAAGGAATGTAAGCGAAAAAGAAAAGATTGGGTAGCTGTATATACAGTGGCGTCACACGTCTGGGAGTTACTTGTAACTTTCTGCTTTTCACAAGAACTGGCCGGGTTCTGCGAATTAGGAATTAAATCATGATTGCGATCAGGGATGGAGACCTCCTCTGGATATGAATCATAGATAGGAGCATCGTCGTGGATATTCAAATGGGATTTTGCTTTGAGATGAGGGTTAGATGGGATAGCTTCTGATTTAAGATGTTTCTTATGATCTGACCCTAATTGAGTTACTTGTGACAATTCGACATTATCACAGTTATCACAACAATTATCTCGAAAGACTTTACCATTTTCCCTATGTTCCTCTTTTTCATTATGTGTTTTTAGACAAGGGAGATGAGGCAGCTCTTGTTTGGTATAAATCGTAGGCTGTGATATATTGGTCTCTTTATTTCGGAAACCCAACGATGTCTTGTTTGAATAATCCTCTGATGGAATAGACTTGATATTATGAGGGAGAAGATTGTTACTACTAAAAACATCAGGGTAAAGAGAAAAGTGTGGATCTGGAAAAATGCATTTAAAAACATTAAATAAATCTCGTTCATCAGATCCACAATAAGTATCAGGCTTTAGATCATACCTTTTTTCGTCGATACTTTTCGAAAGAGAAACGGTGGATGGATCTAACCTTGGCATCAGTATTTGATTCGAAAAAATACTGTTTGACTTTATTTTAAAGTCGTCTTCTGGTGTCAGGGTGCTTTCCTCTTCAGTACTTTCGCCTTCTTCTTTTGATGCCAGAGCATGCAAAACTCCTAGGCTAAATTCTATTTGTTCAGGTACAAGAGGTAGGGAAACCTCATCACAATCCGAAGATTCTTCATCTGTGAGCTCATCCTCAAGATCATATTGTAGGCATTTAAGATGAAATCGTATATTGAAATCCCTCACGGGTTCGTCTTGTTTTCACAGATAGTCGATTTCATCATACACCTGGTCGTATTCATAGAAATGAAATTCCAAGATGGAAGCTTTAACGAGTTGGTCCCAGCTGTGGACTGATGCAGCTGGGAGGTTTCTGCACCATTTCCTAGCTTCTGCTGTGAATGTGAGAGTAAAAATCCTGCATAAAACGCCTTCGTCAATTTTCTGAATATCAGCACTAGAGACTCTATGAATGAACTGTAACGCGTGATGAAATGCAGAAGAATTATTCTCACCATTAAATTTTACCTGAGATAATAGTCTTATCACATCCGGTGGAGTGTTGGAAGATGTAGGAACATGGATGCAACTCCAAATGGGAATTCTGTGAGTAGACATCCTCTTTTAGTTTTTTAAAAATATTCCAACAGAAAATAGGCTCAATCCCTCCTTCTAGCGCCAGAAATGTTGAGGGCCCCGAAGTCGGGTCAACAACAAGGGGGATACCCACCCGGTCTGGAACCTGGTTGGCGGCTCCTTGCCCGTTTGGAGTAGCGGGTCCGACTGGGAATAACGGGACCAGCTTCCCGATGCATGGGATGTGTATGTGTGTGTGTATGGAATTTTGGTTAGGTTACTTCTAAGAAACGTTCTAAAACTACTGTAAATCTATCTTGCAAACTTGAATCTAAATTACTATAATCAAATGAAAAACAACACACAGAATTTACATTAACCCAGGATGTTTCTTTTGTTATGCGATCTAGAAAGATTTCTAACAACAGCTGGTAATAAAGATCATTCAACTGATATCAGAATATAAATCAATAAAGATAAACCATTCTGCATAAGAAGTTAGGCAGAGCGGTTGTGAACAGCACATCGCATAATCAAATCATTCGCATATTAAGCATGAATAGATAAATCCACCGTACAGAAGTGCCAAATGATAACTTATATATTCATACATTAGCATGCAAACAATATCAGCTATATATCGCTTTAAGAATACAAGCAGAAATTAATCAAGAGATAAAAGTACCATTAATGACTAATTCTTACTCATAGACTTCAAACAATAACGATCTACCTCTACTTGCTTCTAACGTCTGCCAAGAGTACAGAAGTGCAACATCAGTAGCAGACATAAAAATGCAAACATAAATAAATCACGATCCTTCCATTCATCAAAACCTCCTCTGAGGGTGCAGAAGTGCATGTTCTGAGGACAAGTTTTTGACAAATTTCTGGACCCTTCTCCAAAAACCATGAGAAGGGTTAAATACTACTAACTAATCAATCTTAATTACATGAAATTAGGGAATCGACTTCAAATGACCGCCCTTTTACTAAAAGCAACTTTATTTCTAAACTTAAAATCTAATTTCTGACCGTTTCTGTATATTCTCTTTAGTGCTGTCAACAGTGCAACGTTTTCCTGGGAAGAGTCGGCTGGCCGCTTTCTTCTTTCGCTCTGGAGATAAAAGTGGAAATAACAGGAGCTGGCACTTCCTTCCGGCAGATCAGAAGATATTTTCGAAAACCTTTCTCTAGCTGGGTGTATTCGCCACGTGTATACTTAGCATAACCCAGGTTCTTCTCGAACTGATTTTGCTGTTGCTGTTTTCGGTTTCCGGTCGTGCGAATGACTGAGTGGGTTAGGAGTCGTGCTGTATGGACATCCCCCTGTTTTAAGAATTGTTTTCGTTCTTTGTTCCAGGTTTTCCTGAAGCGTCTTCCTTCTCATGCGCTTCTTTCTCTGCTTTACCAAGTCTGAGCTTCAGGATCTTTTCTGAACACACTGCTTTTGTGCGCCTTTGACTCTGAGTCCTGAATAGTCTAATTTCATCAGTTCCGGTTGGCTGATAGTCTGGAATCCACGGTTCTGCTGCATGCAGCATCCGTTTGCGGAGGCATTATCTCTTTACTATCTGACTGGCGCTTTCCTCTTTCCCTCAAATGTTTCCTGCATATAAACTTATATTAGTTGCGTGTCTTGCAGTCTACGCAAAGAAGAAGGGAAATGAAAAGATTTGACGTGAAAGTATTAATCTCTAATGAATGCATAACCCTGACATTCATCATGACTTGACTCTTCGATAAATGTAATGCAATCATTCCTAGATACTCAAGCATGCGGTCATTAAATTCCTTCAAGGCGCGCACTTAATCCTGGGTTTATCGTGTGATAAGTCTTTTCAGATCGCAGATCGCAAATTGCTGCCATCGTAGATCGCAAATCGCAGATATCGCAAATTTTGTTTAATGGTTATGCCGTATAGCGCGATGCTTGCGATTTGTGATATCGCATATCGGCGATCGGCATTTCTCGAAGGTCTTCTTTTAAAGGGGCGCATGTGATGTATGCGACGCAATGAACTTCGCATCGCTCCTTCGCAGTCTTGCTTTTCGCGCTCGAGCAATGCTTCGGCCTTTCTTTGCGATGCGATTTAAGTCTTAGGGAGAGAAATACAAAAACTTTAGAAAAATATTTTTTGGTATTTTTGTTCAGGGTCCCCTCTTTGCTTGACGTTATTGCTAATGTCAAGTGAAGAAGGGGGGTTGTTGGTGACCACAACACAACCCTAAGGAGATGGAACTAGATATGAAACAACTAGATTCGTAGGGTATAAATCTAGAACCATATCTTTAACCACAACTGGATTCAGAACTGGAACAGTGGACTTTGGCACTCGATCTAGCTCATATGCCATTGTCGGATCTGCATAATATGAATCTTTAATTGGTGGAACGACATCTCAATCTGCGACTAGAGTATATAAAACTAGTACGGGCTTTGGATCTACCTTTACCTGGAACTATATCTGCTTCAAGTTGATGAAATAGAAAATAGACTTTAGTGCCCCCCCTTATTATAATAGTAGGGTCACCTAAACCAAATCCCGGGGCGGCCTTCATGACACTGGAAGTGGAAACGAATAGTTAGTTAGTTATATCGGGCGTTACTCACCAACCGGGATCAAGTACCTGCATTGGCTGAAGTCTCGTGTACTAGCACACCTATGAATGCATCCCAACCTTCATGAATTCCTTCAATTTGAAGCATTGGCTGCAATTATACTAGAAAATACACATTGTTTGGAGCTGGGGTGAGATGGATACTATCTATCTCTATCTCATCACCATAGGTCACATGCTCACATGAATCTATCTAATCCCATCTTATAAGTCTAATCTATATCGTCCCGTTAAGAATTTGTGGGCATAAGATGGGGACATGGGAGACTACTTTAATAAACTGATTCGGGCATTGGGGCAGACATCGATAAGAGCATGAGAGAGCTACCCTCTGCTACCTGGACATTAGAGACAATAATAGGACTAAAACCTTAGAGGGATAAGGTGAGTCATAAGTAGATGAGGGAATATGTATGTATATGTGTAGAGCTTATGGCTTCATTTTTTTGCTAGACATAATAAGATCATAGGTGGTTAGCTTTGAGATGTGGTTCAGTAGCCACCATGATTATAAGATGATATGATGATATACATTTTCATACATTCCATGATGTACAAGGCTTATTTTATATAGAATCTTTTTTTATTTTACACCATTTATATATATTGCATGTATGGATGATTAGATGAGATGCTATAAAACTACATGATTCTTTTATGTATGCATAGTAAAATAGAATATGTATGAGATGATATGATTCACATGTTTACCTTTATACACGGTGTGTTTTATATCTTAGATGCCATGGAGATGAGATGTATGATTTAGTTTACATAATTTACATTCATATATGATGTGATGATGTATACATGGCTCATAATGGTATAAATGCAATATGTATAGGCTACTAACATATGATGCAACATGGAAGGAGTTAGTACATTATCTTGAATGGAGATTGAGTATGAAACTAGGTACTTACCCATGACATGTATGTGAGTGTAGGACAGAAATGCAACAGCTAACCATTTTCATGTAGGTAAAGTCAAATCAAGAATTTCAACACCATAAGACCTAAGAATAATAGGAAGCCTGAGTATACAACAAAAAGGTCCCAAATGAGACACCAACTAGATGTGGTTAGTGAGGAGACAATTTACAATACTCTATAAACAAACTCTACTTAAATGTGAAGCACATAACCATTCATAAGACTCTTAAGGTTCGTCATGAGGCATACACTTGGATAGTGTGGAGATTAATACACCATCTCTCATGCTACTTACCAAATGAAATACAAAACTATGAGATGAGGTGAACAACATGAAATGAAACTAGGTATGGCTAGCTGGCTGTGGTGATGTTGCTGGCTCTACTGCTGGACCTAGAACTTAGGAGGTAAAGTCCTCTCCCTAGCGGTCGAGCCTGCTTGCGCATCTTCTTCCTTATGGTCGAGCTTGCTTGTGCATCCTTTCATTCATAAATAAAAGTCATATAATAGAACAACCTGCCTTTCTTCTTCTTTCTCTTCTTGTTATCCTTGTACAAGCTCATAGAATCGGGATGAGCTAAGAGTCATGGGCATAATAGTTTACATTGGTTCCATATTCAATAGGATAACACTACTTATAACCACAACTTATACTTGCTGTAATTGTATCCTATTGCTTAATGGTATAGAACCTTATAACTAGTTTTTCTTTTTTTGTCGCAGTATTTCCATATAATAAAGAGAGAAGGTATAATCCAACAATTATTTCATAGCGCCAACGTGCCTATTTTCATTGTTCCGTTAATAGAGCGCCAATGTCCTTGTCTCTTGGTAACTCATATTCTAACATCTAGACCCTGCCAGGTCTCCTCTTCTATCTGTGTTGCACCTAGTCCCGCCATGCTGTTCACTGCATCTAGTCACAAACCTCTATACATCTCTATGCATCTTTGGCCAATAGTAAAAGTTGCTCAACTGATCTAAGGCCTTGTCTATGCCAAAATTCCTGGCTAAACCTCCATTATGATTTTACTGGATTAAGTTCTCTCTCATAGAACATTCCAAGATACACAACTGTCCTCCTTTGAACAACAACCCTTCCTACATATTATAGTCCAGCCATGAACTGTTATCTCTCAACAGTGGATTTTGGAAAGCTTCATAGGCTTCTTTAACATCTGCATCTGTTTCATACAAGTCCTTAAGATGTTCCAATCCTAATACTTGTATCATACTTTCCTGTAGGATCAAATTCCTCCTGCTTAATGCATCTGCCACTTTGTTGGCTTGACCGTTGATGTGTTTCAACGCAAATGTAAAAATCTACAAGTACTCCACCCACTTCAGATGTTTATGGTTCAACTTATGTTGTTGCATAATATACTGTAATGTAGAATTTCCTAAAAATAAGACAAATTCATTGGCCAATAGATAATGTCTCCAATGCTTTAGCGCTTGGACCACTGCATAAAATTCTTTGTCATAAGACGTGAACTTCTGCCTACTTTCATTTAATTTCTCATTGAAATAGGATATTGGCTTGTCTTCTTGGTTGAGTACTACACCAATGGCTGTCCCACTAGCATCACAGTGAACTTGAAAAAGTTTGTTAAAGTCTGGTAATCTTAAAATTGGTTTTTCAGTGATCTTCCTTTTGAGTAGCTGAAAACTCTTCTCAGCTGATTCTGTCCAATGAAAAGGCTGACTTGCCTTCTTAATGGTGTCCACCATGGGTGCACAAATCCCACTAAATTTTTAATAAACTTTCAATAAAAACTCGCCAATCCATGAAAACTCCGTACCTCAAACAAACTCTTGGGAGACGGCTAGCTAACTATGGCTGCAACCTTTTCCGGAATCCATTTTTAGTTCATTCCCGGAAATCACAAATCCCAAACAAATTAATTCTTTCTTGAAAAAAGAACATTTCTTCAAATTTATTAGTAATCTATTTTGCTGCAATTTTTCCAATACATACCTCACATGTCAAAAATCCTCTTCCTTCGTTTTGTTGAATATAAGTATATCATCCAGGTATACAATCACAAATTTACCAATGAATTCTTTCAGTATCTCGTTAATCAAACGCATGAACGTGCTGGGGGCATTGCTCAGTCCAAATGGCATAACGAGCCATTCATATAAGCCTTCATTAGTTTTGAAAGCTGTCTTCCACTCATCACCTTCTCGAATCCTGATTTGGTGGTAGCTGCTTTTCAAGTCTATCATTGGAAAGTATGCTGCTCCACTCAAACAATCCATCATATCATCCATCTGAGGTAAAGGAAACCTATACCTGATAGTGATCTTGTTAATTGCCCAGGAATTAGTGCACATTCGCCACTCACCTCCCTTCTTGGGAGCTAAAATAGTTGGAACCGCACAAGGGCTTAGACTTTCTCAAATCAGTCCCTTATCCAACAACTCCTGCACTTGCTTCCTGATTTCTTCATTGTCCTTTGGACTCATCCAGTAAGAAACTTTGTTTGGAAAACTTGCTCCTGGAATGAAATCAATATGGTGACTAATGCTCCGGTTTGGTGGTAATTTGTCTGGTAGATCATCTACCACAATATCACTAAATTCATGCAGCATGTCCTGTATCTCTTTAGGTAAGTCAATGATTTCAGTATGGATCAGTACTGGTTTTTGCCTTCGCACAACTGCATATTTTACCTTATTATCCTCCATCTGTCGCAAAAACTCTTTTCCACCTAACAGTAATGCTTTTGCTCCGCTGGTTTCTGCAACATCCTCTTCCTTCATGGGCACTAGCATATGCTTTATCCCATCTTTAACAAACTTGTAACAATTTGTTTCCCCGTCATGGATGACCTTCCTATCATACTGCCATGGTCTTCCCAGCAGAATATGGCACATGTCCATCGGCATGATATCACAAGTCACCTTGTCCTTATACTTGCCAATATGAAACTGTACTTCTCACTGCTCATCGACCAACAATTGGTGACTTTTCTGCAACCAAGACACCCTATATGGAGTTGGGTGCTTCAACTTCTTCAAACCCAATTTCTCCACCATTTCAATAGCTACCAGATTATCAATACTTCCACTGTCTATGATTAATTTGCAGCATTTCCCATGCGACTTGCACATAGTTTGGAACAATGCTTTCCTCTGTGTCTGATCAACTACTTCCTTAGCTGGTTTCAATAATACCTTGTTCAACACCAAGGCTTCCCCGATTTCAGGCATATTTTCCACCTCCTGTGGCGGTGCCTCTGCTTCATTGAGCTGAGCAACATATGCTCCCCTTTGTCCAGTTTTTTCATTTTCAAGACATTCAAAGGACCTTTGTCCCCACTTGTGACACTTGTAACACTGATAGGAATTTCCTCTGCCTCTACCTTTACCTCTTCCTCGTTGGTATGACCTTCCTCTTCTAGTGTTACCTTCCCTTTCAGTCTGTCCCGAAGTTTTCGAACTGCTGCCCTCTTCATTGCTGTTTGCACTTCTACCTCTGCCAAAGGATTGTCCCCTACCTCTGCTAGAACCACGTCCTCTTCTGGCATTCTGTTTCTTGGCAATCTTTCCCTCCACCTTCAAATCACTCTGATATGCTTCCTCTATGGTCTTAGGGGAAAGAATACTTATTTCATCTAGGATCTCCATCCATAGACCATTTATAAGCCTCATTGTTTTTTTAGGGGCATCTTCAACATAGCCAGCTCTCAGGTCTACTTTATAAAATTCTTTAGTATATTCCTTTACGGTCATCATTCTTTGCCTCAGGTTCTGTACTTGTCTATAAAGGGCAATTTGCTAATCTTTAGGTAGAAATTTTCTCTTCATCCTAGAAATCATCTTGTCCCATTTTTTAATCAATCTGCACATTGTCCCACCACAGTGCTGCATGTCCTTTCAACTTGGTGACAGTAAACTTGATCTTCTTGTCTTCGCTGATTTCTTCATATTAAAAATATTTATCTAGCTCACTTATCCAGTCTAATAATGCCTCTGTGGACAAACTGTCATCATAATTAGAAAGCTCCAGTCTTGGCTTGCTACTATACAGTAAAACTAACCTCAATAGTTTAATCTTTTGTCCCTCTTCATTTGACCCATCCGTCGTGGCTACATTTTCCTCCTCACTGTCATCCCCACCTTTCGGATCTCTACGCCTTCCTGCTTCCACTGCTGCCAAATGTGCAGTTAAGGTCTTAATCTCTTCTCATAGCCCTTCATTTGATACTCTTCTGATTGCTCTACCTCGACCTCTTCTTCCTACCTCCATCTTTACTGAGAGAAAGGAACTAACCTGCTCTGATACCAAAAATTGGTGGCAATCCCAAGGAGGGACACGTATCAATGACTGTTTAACTTTTTAGATTTTTCTAATAAACAAAATAGGGTTTTGGTGTGAGGTTTTAATGCACTTAATTGTTTTGGCCTGCCCTTTGTACTGGCCTTGGTTTCACAAATGCAGTCATTTCACACCTGCCGAGGGAAACTAGGAGTCCATTCTTGCATTCGTTGTTGGTCTGGTTTGGGTCTGTGTGTGCGCTGTGCCATCTCTTGTTCCTTGTGGTGGTTTGTTTGCTGGTTCTAAGAGGTTTCAGGTCAAATTTCAATCTGCAATTTGTTTCATTTTTTCCTTTGTTACCTGGCTCATGCTTTGTCTCTACTCTGCTCGTGGTGATTTTTTTTGGTCTTGGTTCTAGTGTTGATATGGCTCTGTGTAACCATAGGTTCTTTCCTTGTTACTGTGGTGGGTGGCTTAGTGAACACTACTTTAGGTAATTTCTTTTTCTAGTTTCATTTTTGCATCTTGTTTTTGGGATTCTAACCCTCTGGCTCCTTGGTGAGTAGGTCAACTCTCCTATGGTGTTCTTGTTGAGAGAAACCCTTTGGCGAGAGACTCGGTTCTCATCCTCTGGCTTGGAGTCAAGATTTTTCCAGGTAAACACCAACTCCTCCCTTCTTTTATCAGCTCTCTATCATTTTGTTTTGTTTGCCCTTCCGATTCCTTGACTACCCGTCTTGTTTTTGTGGTGGTGCACAGGTCGTGCCTGGAGAACGCTGCTCCACGGGCTCGTCCTTGGGAGTCTTCGCAAACTTGGGGAAAAATAGGGTAGGATCCCTCCGTGATTGTATTGTGGGTTTTTATTTTACTTGCGCTATCCTTAATTGGTCATAACCTTTGGGGTTTCGCTTTCTTCGTATGTTTGTATGGTTTCATGGTTTTCACACCCTCGCTGTTTGACTAGTCTTGGCCTGCAAATCGTTGTTTTCAATGTTCATGGGTTTCAGAACCCTCTACTGTTTTGGTTATATAATTTTATAATGAATTGTTAAATTCGGAAATATAATGAATGCACAAGTGTGATTGAATACTGAATGTAAATGTACCTGGGTTTTTGTTGAGAAAGGATGTGATATCTTTGTTGGCTTTACCTTTGTCTGGTTCCTGGCCTGAGATGCCTTCAGTCACGAGATTTTTTCGATGTCATTCAGCCTCTTAATGAAATATTTCACTATTTTGCTTTAAAACAATATCTGAAATATTAATGCACAGGAAAAGAAGAAATTGTCTTGCTTTCTTAATGACAGGTTCTAGATTCATTTTCTTTCATAGGTATTCAAGAAAAAATTGTAATTTCAAATTCTATGTCCTTTCTTCTCTCTAGATGGCAGCCTCCTTCATGAGGATCTGGTTTTTCTTTTTAATGCCTTACTAGCAGTTTCTTACAGTTGAGGAACTGTTCCTCAGTTACCTTTCAATTATCTAACAGTTTCTTTAACATACTCTTAACAAATCCTATTTTTATTTGCTTGCTTAATTTTTAAAGGACAATGGCTGTATCATCCTTAACTTGAGTAAAACAAAAATAAAACAAAATTCGAAATGTTTTCCTTCCTTTCCAGAAAATATAAAAAAACCATTTCCAATTGTCGCCTTTTTAGTCGGATGCTCCTGCATCACCAAATATAACAAAAACATATAAATCATCATCAGAGACAAAAGAAATCAAATATATGTTCATAGTTCAGTAACAGAAATTGGAGGATATCTACGGAGAACAAAATCATATATAAGATACTGAGTTCATCTGAGAAAATGAGCATTGAGCTCATGGAATGTCCAGAGATAGTTAAAGAAAATGTAGAATCAACTAGGGAGGGCCAGAGTTCCAAAATCCATGATGATGTTGTCAACCAACAAAGTAATATGTAAGCAGCCAACCGAAGCTGAAATACCATGCTTTCACATGTTATCTCCAATGTTATTATATTCTCAATGAACGTGCTAGAAAGAGATATGATGGAAGGACTTTTTAAGATATTCAATATTGAGAAGCCAGTCCTGTAGATGAGGATGGGAGATAGAAGATATACCCAGTATGTGATTGATTAGAGTTTATGAGTTTCCAAAGATCTGGATACTTTGTATATCCAGGAACCTCGCAAACCATAATAAATCCCATAGTGCAATGGATTCAACCCTCATATTTGTGCCATTTCCCTAGACTAGTGTATCTTATACTGTTGTTCTGGACTGATGCGAAGCTGCACTCCACAACCACATGATCCACCTTGTGCTGCTCCATCAACAGGGTAGGATATGTGTGGAGCAGATTTTCTGGTAGAAATTCCTTCATCCACTCTATTTGTCTACATCAAAGGCTTCATCCAGAAAACAATATTGTTGATAATATGTTCTATATTAAGAGTCTTTCCATCAAATATGATGGAGTTTCTAGCCTTCCAAATTTCCCAAAAAACCACAAGGGGAATGACCAATTTTTTTTTGGATCTCCCGCTCGACCACATCAAACAAGAATTAATCGAATCATGTACCATATGAGAGAAATAAAATAAGATTGAGATCCTCAACCATACCTATACAGTGATCGTACAATTCAATAAAAGGTGAAAATTGTTTTCCACTCCCATCAGGGGTTAAATTCGATGGGTGCCTCTACTCATCAAGGAATTTTTTTGTGATGTTTTTCCTTTTAAGCTGCCCATCACATGACTTTTAATATTTATTTGTACAAGTTTCATCTAATTTCAAATTGTACTCATAATTGTTGCAAATTTTCCATTCTCTGTTGTACCGGTCCACTCAAGTCTCATTGCTACACTTTCTTTTGAGCCCTGTTGATCAAAATTTTCTGCAAATTTTCCAGGTTGTTGAAATGTTCAACTTTTTTTTAAAACATGGAAACAGTGAGAAAATAGATGGAAAATATGTATAGAAACAACAAAAATTAATAGTATAAAGTGAAAAAAATATATATTCATAATTACTCTCACATGAAAATAATGAATGTAAATATTGTTGCAACAAATTTGACAAAAATAATTCACTTAACAGAAATTGAAACACACATACTGTGTTTTCCATTTAAGTCACTACGATGTTAATCCCATTAAAAGAATAATAGTTGTGAAATAAGTTTCAAACCAAAAACATAATATGCATGAACTATGTAAATGTTCAAAAAGTAGATGCAATATCAACATGTACAGAAAATAAATTTTGGATAGTTTCACCAAAAGAGGTAATTGTCAAAACACCACCATTACAAACATAAAAATAAAAGCAAAAACTTTAAATATTTAAGATTCTTCTTTCTTTAGCATCTTTCCAGATGTCATATACACTATCCCATTTCACCATCAATGAATCAAGCCTGGTTAGAGACACTCACATCAAGGCATCCAATGCAACTAATGATAGCTTTGTTCTTCGGACATCCTTTATTATGTTTTGTCTTGAGAATCCTCTCTCACAAGCAACTGCACTTGCAGGGCTAGTAAGTATTTCCTGCCATAATTTTGACATGTTAGAAAAATTTGTATGCAGCCATGTAACATAAAAAATCTTGCATGCATCTTTCATGGATGATCCCTTGCAATTAACACGAAGAGTGTCAACAATTGGATGCAACTCTTTAAAACAAGCCTCAAAATCAAATGCAGTTTTGTTTTCTTCACTTTGATAATAAGTATGTTGTAAGTGTTGAAAAATCTTTTCGAGCCAATGCTTTGAATTTCATTCTCTTCCCTGAACATCCTCTAAATAATGGCAAGGGCTGAACAACCTTGCTGACTTGAAAAATGCAAGATCAAGGAATCTTCCGTTCAAATTCTCTATGAGAGCTTGAACATATATTTTGCGAGTTGTTTGCAACTTTCTATTGAACCTTCAATACACAGTTTCCATGATTGTTTTTGTATATCAATACAATCAACATATGCATGTGGAATTTCTACAAATCGTAATTCATGCTTGTGAACAAGCCCCTCCTTAATAAAAATTTCTAGAAAGCCAAATTTATAGGCATCTATAAATTTAGATAAATAACATGTGCCATCTGTAAATGTGTCGCTTCTTAAAAACCACCTTTTCAAAGTGTTTACCGTGACATCTATGGCTGCCCCTAAAGAGCTGACATCAATGTACTCTTCTTGGAATTGCTTGTTCAACTTGTTTTATTCACACATTATATCTGCAAGGATATGTAAACAAAACTGTAGTGAAAAGATTCTTGCCTTATCATACCATGAGTCTTTTCTTTCATTTTTCCACAATGTTAATATGGGAGGCATAAGTACAACAAGTCTTTCAATGACTTGTCCCCTTGAAAGCCATCTAACTCCATGGATTTGAAGAGCTTTAAGAGTTTCAAGTTGCATAAGTTCATGTAGAGCAACAAGTTGACTATTTCTTTTCATAGAATTTTGCACCCAAGAATATACGTTATTTGCTAATTTCTCAACAAACAATAATTCAGGTATTTTTTTGAAGCATCTGATGCAGCTAAAGCTTCACGATGAGCAATGCAATGAACACCTACAAGATTAGGTACATCTTTCTCCAAGAAAGTAATAAAACCATTTTCATTACGAACCATTGAAGAAACGCCATCTATGGAAACTCCTATCAATATTTCTTTTGAAAGGCCCCTTGATTCCATTAAATGTTTGATTACGTCATAAGTTGTTTTCCCTCTTCCATCGCAAACATTTATGAGCTTTAAAAACTATGAAATTGGAGGACCCAATACTTTTGAGTTTAAAAACATGGCATAAACCACAAGATGTTTCTCTAAACTACGGTATGTACTTTCATCTAGCACCAATGAAAAAAAGGGCTATCTAGCATTTTGAAAATTTGTAGCTCTTCAAGATATTGAGATATAGTAAAAAAGGAATTCTTTTGTAGCCGGGTGATTTGTATACAATGTATAATCTTTGTTCTTTGGCATATTTGGCGTGTGTAAGGACATTGTAAACAAACAAAGAGATTCATATTTTGAGAGTGGCAGATCCTCTTGCACCATCCAATATACTATTTTCATAGTAGTGATGACTCTTTCTTTGTTCATATCATCAATGCATGCAAGGTGTTTTGTAATAGACTTCACCTTCTTCTCATTTCCACATATCCACTTTGCATGTGAGAGTTTATGGATGCTTGAATTAGTATGAACAACTATAGAATCATGTTGCAATGTAGAGAAACTAGTCCCAATTCCCCATGGCCCCATTGCCTTATGCATTTCATAATTGTTTTTCCTTCATGCTTTGCGTCTCTCAACCACTTATACTTAGTTTTCCACTGATCACAAAAATCTCTTTTTACTTTCATTTTTCTTTTCTTTTGGGTGCTAGGTTCATCCTCGTGAAATTCTTCATCACTTTCTTCATTATGCTCCAAGATATCATATTCTTCATTATGCCCCAAGACATCTAAATCTTCATTCAGATCAAAATCATGATCTTCTTTATCAGGCGATGAAGCTTGAGATGTAGTAGACCATCCAAAGAATTTTTTGATAGAAAGTTGATTCCCTTTTTTTGAAGACATTTTTGATATATAATACCTATATAATAAGAATAAATTATTTAGTATATATGAATTTCATTTCATCAATTAAAACCATATTAAAAAAATAATCTTGCACTAATTTCAAGAAAGGATATTAACCAGGGAATATACCTATTAATTCTTTATAATATTTAATAATTTCTCAAGTCTAGGTAAACTTTTTTCAACATTTACAATAAATTGTCTACTTTTTCTATCTATTTCAGTCATTTGTACAAGCAAAAAAGTTTAGTGTTTTAGCATAAATACATTTTATGTTTGCATTTAATAATGGTGATTTCAACGACACTATTTCTTGGAGTTAAAAGTGGACATATTCAAATTTTTATTTGAATTATTATTTCTCTATTCACTTAAAAAAAAAACACTAATTTTTTATTTGGTTTAAATTGTATTAAAGCCATATATAAATATAATTTTTTCTCACATATTAAACATAAAAAATTTTTATATATGAATTGAATTACTCCTTAAACACTTGTTGCAATTTGCCCACAAAGTACTGGACTAAAAATTTTGCAACATTGTGGTAGTTGTCTGTTGTGGCCCAAATCAAAACAACAAATTTAACTATTTTTGAATTGTTTTGAAATGCCAACAAAAAATATGAGGACAACCCATAAATCTTCACTATAAATTTCTACTAAATATTGAAGATAAATAAATGTAAAACATTTCTTTTAAGATAATCAATTTATATCTTAAAAAATATAATTTTTTAAAATAATTAATTTATATATTAAAAATACACTTTAAATAATAAAAATTTAAATTTCTACTTAAAAAAATTATAACAAAAAAATAGTAGAACTAACAACTAAATAAACAAATTCAAATAACCAAGGAGCAACAGACTATATAAACATAAAATCCTAAAAATTATAAAGATAAATTACTGGAACTTTGAATTACCCAAATAGGTAGCAAAGTATTCCGGCCTAAAAATATAGCTGAGCATGTTTACAGAAGAAGAAGAAGACAAATTATTTATGAAGAATAATAATAATAATTACTATTCCATCTACGGTAATTTGAGTTATTCATTAATGAATTATTGATTTCATCTGGAAAATAATTAAAAATTAATACATTTTTATTTTATTCTTAGTTAATTTGATTTAAAAAAAATGGATATAAAAGCACAATATATCGCATTTACATCGTTTCTAAATTCTGTTAGCTCCATTAGTTTATTCACAATTGCTGCCTAAAATTATGGAATTTAAACTGCAGTCTTTCCTTAACTTATGGAAACCAACTGCAGTAGTTTCCCTAAGTTAAGGAAATCAACTGCAGCTAATAAATTTATTGTTAGGAGCTACTGAAGTGGTCCATTACTCCATCTGGAGTTCTCTACCTTGATCTGTGGGACATCTGACACATAGCTATCGGAAGCTTGATGGAAGCTTGGCTATAAATTCATCTGTTGGTCCCCAAGCTCATATCTCAATCCCCTTCAGTTTTACACCATCTAGCTGAGGTAGCAGAGCTTGGAAGTGCCTTCAGATCAGCTGCATTCTTTTCTTTTTGCTTGGGCAGCTGGAGCGTGGTTTTTCAGAAGGAAATTGCATCAAAAGTTTCACCAATGGCTGGAGGTAATTCGTATCCCTGGGCATTAAGTTTCAATGATTCTTTTCAGTTCTTTCCGCATGCAGAATCGCTGTTTAAGTTTATGATTTATCTAACAGTTGGTATCAGAGCCGTGTTTTACCTCTGCCTTGGTGTGCGATTCCAATAGCATTAGAAATTCTATTTATGCTGTAGATTAAGCAGCCCCCTCTTAATCTGTTTGAATGGAGATATAACTGAAGCATTTCCGATCCAAATTTGTTGGGCAAAGATTGCATTCAGTTTCTCAGTGGGGTGAATCCCATCCCAAAACCGGTACGCTTTTGAGTCCTTGCAGATAAACGGTTTTTCATTTTCTGCTCCCACTGCCTTTGCCTTCCATTGTCCGCATCTCACTTGTGCATTAAACGCCCCTGCATCGCAGCACGCAGACTTCGTATCCTCAAATTTGTAGGCCTGGCCATTTGCAATTGCAGAGAAAAATAAAACTATAAGAATTGGGCAGCGGGTCTATTGCTCCTTGAAGCTTCTGCATTGCTCGTTAGAATCGCTGTTTCATATCGAAAGGTTCAACCTAAATATTTATAACATTGCCATGTGCCCCTTAACTTGATGACTATCGTTTTGGTGATTATGATTATGGCTTGAAGTGATTTAATATGACTGCACGTAGAGGAATTCTTTTCATTCATTTTTTTTTTTTTAATTATTTGATGATGAAATCTCGATGCATGTGATGGGTTAATTGCAACGAATTGGATTTTGTACGTTTCATATAGAGACATTTTAAAGAGTACTTATGTAATTGTGGAGGTTTTATTATTTTGAGCCTCGGATATGGTGAAAACTATCAAATGAAACGGCAATGCTTTGAAGAGGGATTATTTTGATAATTTGACATACATTTTTGTGATGATAACAAGTCTTGTTACCAAAATGCTTCGTTATAACCGTTCACAAAACTTTTGGTTTATGTGACTTGGTTTTGTCACAAGCACGTGGGTTTGTTTCTTTAATGATGGAGTTGGTTATATATATAACCAACCTTATATTGAGACCAACATTATATTCCTTGGCCAATTTGTTTGCTATATCCACACATTGGCCATTGGCTCCATTTATATAGCTAAAAAGCCTCGAAGATGGAGTGCATCCCAACGTGGAAATGTCGATCAACATAAATTTTCTTGCCCCTGACCGATAAAGCCTTGATAAATATTGGTCATATCTTTTGAAGCAATTTAGTCAATTAGCTTTCCACATTTCCTTGGTTTGGAATTGCAATTAAATACACGCGTTGAACGAGTTTAAACTTTGAACAACACCATCCCCTCGTCGCTGGTCATTCGCAGTAAATATAATGAAATAATGAGAAAGACGTATATTTAACAAAACAAAACAATGCAATTTCAGAATTTTAGTGTTAAACGTTTCCAACTATTAAATGCAATTCATTTTCAAAGATAAAATAGGGTAATTTTCTTTTATTTAAAGATGAATAAAATTTGATGGTTCTAAAACGTTGACACTAAATATAGATATACCCATCGTTGTATAATATTTTTGCATTTTCAGTTTTGGAACTTCTCTGCTGTTCTTAAGGACACTTTTATTTTTATTTTTTAAATATAAAGTAGTTTCACCACTGAAACTGCCATTTATTGGGAAAGATTTAGTCGGCTTTATTTGTTGGTTCGGACTTGTGGCTAAGGAACAAAACCATGGTTATTAATTTCCATAATGTGTGTCAGATCCTGAGGGCAACAGATATGGTATACTTTCGTAAAAATCTGAAGCCATTCTTCTTCTGTTCTCATGATGATTTTATTTTTTATTTTTTAAATAAAGAAGTAGTTCCAGCACTGAAGCTACTATTTATTGGTAAAACTTTACTCAAATGACCTGGGCATGTATCCATGGCAAGAAATATGTAATGTAAATTTTAATCTTGTGCTTAGTTTCCACCAACGAAGGAAAGGAAAAAGGAAGTTAGTGCAATTATGGGACAATTAGAATAACGAGAGTCACATAAAAGAAACAGTACGAACTAAATGACTATGATTAAAAATTATGCTATACCCATAACAAGTTTTATATAGACCGTTTACAATATATACGCAATACTCACAATGTATGGAAGTATTGTAATATTGTTTGAAGCACATTATTAAGCACGTCATAAAGGAATTATGGCAGACCATATTTTGAATATATTATTTATTTATTTAGGTCTATTTTGATCTTCGGATCATATGCATATTTGGAAATTTTTGCAAATGATTGGTTATGTGAGAATTGAATTCTCATGGGTATAAATTATTTTTAATTGTGGAGGCTGGAGTTTAAATATGAGGTTTTTGTATTCATTTTATAAAATATTAGGGGAAATGAATATAAGGATGACCTTTAAAGTATTACTTAAAGAAAATAACTCTAAATTGTGAGAATCTCTATTTTGAACTCAATAGTCTTTCAATGCAATTTGTAGTTATTTGCGGTAATGCTGACTGCTTTAACCTTAATTTTGATTTGCTGGAAAAATATTACAGTTATATGGAGTTTATTAAAATGTCATTTTGACTTACTCCCTTCAGTAAACATTATTTTTCTCTCTGGTTAAGTTTTGTTTATAGAGCAAAATAATGTCTAGTGATCCATATAATTTTAATTAATTAGAGAATAGCCACAACATCTTTAATTAAATAAAATTATATATTTTGTTTGATAAGATCACATAAAGTTTATTTAGACATTAAATTGTAATTAATTACACTGAATATAATAAATTTTATCCCACAAGAATCTTTATTATATTTATGTAATTAATTAGGATAAAATTTCATAACCTACCCACAGGAGTTATGAATTAATAAGTTTTATCATAAAGTTTTATTGAATCTGTTTGAATTGAAAATTTAGCCCACAGGCAATTTTCATGTCATTTGATTCAATTCTTTTTAGCATCATCATAAAGTTTTATTGAATCTGTTTGAATTGAAAATTTAGCCCACAGGCAATTTTCATGTCATTTGATTCAATTCTTTTTAGCATGTTTTACATTGGTAAAACATAAAAGTTCATAAAGTTTTATTGAGTCTGTTTGAATTGAAAATTTAGCCCACAGGCAAATTTCATGTCATTTGATTCAATTCTTTTTAGCATCATCATAAAGTTTTATTGAATCTGTTTGAATTGAAAATTTAGCCCACAAGCAATTTTCATGTCATTTGATTCAATTCTTTTTAGCATCATCATAAAGTTTTATTGAATCTGTTTGAATTGAAAATTTAGCCCACAGGCAATTTTCATGTCATTTGATTCAATTCTTTTTAGCATGTTTTACATTGGTAAAACATGAAAGTTCATAAAGTTTTATTGAGTCTGTTTGAATTGAAAATTTAGCCCACAGGCAATTTTCATGTCATTTGATTCAATTCTTTTTAGCATGTTTTACATTGGTAAAGCATGAAAGTTCATAAAGTTTTATTGAGTCTGTTTGAATTGAATTTAGCCCACAGGCAATTTTCATGTCATTTGATTCAATTCTTTTTTGCATGATTTACATTGGTAAAACATGAAAGTTATTAAGCCTCAATTTTAACATAAGCATGTGATCCTTTTGATGCAGCAGTACAACCTGGAAATTTCTCTGAAATTCGTTGTGACATTCCCGAACTTAAGGAAATAATCTCATTTGTTTGTTATGAATCTAATATGGTTAACGTTAATATTAACACATGGTGGATTGATTCTGGATCAACAATTCACATTTCGAATTCCTTACAAGGTTTGCAAAACCTAAGGAAGCCAGTGGGGAGTGAGCAAAGCATCTTATCAGGAAACAAGATGGGCTCGCATGTGGAAGCTATAGGAACATGTTATTTAACTTTAAGTAGTGGGTTTGTTTTGAAGTTAGAAAAGATCTTTTATGTTCCAAGTTTTTCTAGAAACTTGATCTCAGTTTCAAGGCTTGTACCTTTTGGATATTCCTTAAACTTTTCAGAAAAGAATTTTTCAGTCTATTCTATAAATCTGATTATGTTGGGAATGGTATTTTGTCTAATGGTCTTTACTGCATTAATATACAAAACAATGTCACATATGATTCAATGCATGTTCACACTGGCACTAAAAGACGATAGTTATTAACACTTCTTCATTAATAACACTTCATCATTAATGATTGACAACACTTCTTCATTAATAACACATCTTCATTGATTCCCCTCTAGTCATGGTGAGCAATTGGTTTGCAAGCTCAAGAAGTCATTATATGGTTTAAAACAAGCATCCTGCCAATGGTATTTGAAATTCCATAATGTAATTTCTTCTTTTGGTTTTGTAGAAAACATTATGGATCAATGTATATACCTGAAGGTTAGTGCGAGTAAAATTTGTTTTCTTGTTTTATATGTGGATGACCTTTTTGCTAGCAACCAATGATAAGGGTTTGCTACATGAGGTGAGACAATTCCTCTCTAAAAGTTTTGATATGAAGGATATAGGTGAGGCATCTTATGTCATTGGCATTAAGATCCATAGAGGCAGATTTCGAGGCATCTTGGGTCTGTCACAGGAAACCTATATTAATAAAATTTTATAGAGATTTCGGATGATGGATTGTTCACCAAGTGTAGCTCCCATTGGGAATGTTGGGACGATGTCAGAGTGATCCAGGTTTAGACCACTGGAGAGCTGCAAAGAAAGTAATAAGGTACCTTCAAGGGACCAAAGACTACATGCTTATGTATATCCTGTTTGAGGCTGCTTTACATGGTGTATGGCTTAAGAATTTCATTTCTGGGCTTAGAATTATGGAATCTATCTCTAAGCCATTGAGAATATATTGTGATAATTCAGCTGCTGGTTTTATGGCTAAAAAAGTGGGAGTCGAAATAAACACATCGACATTAAGTATTTAGCTATAAGGGAACGTGTTAAAGAAAGGAAAGTGGTCATTGAGCACGTTAGCACTGAGTTAATGATCGCTGATCCTTTGACTAAGGGCATGCCACCGTAAAATACAAGGATCATGTATTGAATATGGGACTTGGTTCCATTATGCAGTTTTTCATTGTATGGACAATGTTAATGAAATTCTTAATTATTGTGATGTTTTTTCTCATATTTATGTGCACCTTAAGTTGATTTGAGAAAATTCATTTAAGAAGGACCAAGAATAAACATAGGGTTTATTCATTAAGATATTGTTGCCACATAAATTATAATAAGAATAAATGCATAGTAATACATGGAAGATAATACTCGTCATTAGAGGACTTGTTGCCATGATTCATGTATCTATTACTTAATACAGATTATCAATGGTTTTTAAGTTGAGACATTAAGTTTGGAAGTATGGACCAAGTGGGAGAATGTTAGCTCCATTAGTTTATGCACAATTGCTGCCTAAAATTATGGAATTTAAACTACAGTCTTTCCTTAACTTATGGAAACCAACTGCAGTAGTTTCCCTAAGTTAAGGAAATCAATTGCAGCTAATAAATTTATTGTTAGGAGCTACTGAAGTGGTCCATTACTCCATCTGGAGTTCTCTGCCTTGATCTGTGGGACATCTGACACATAGCTATCAGAAGCTTGATGGAAGCTTGGCTATAAATTCATCTGTTGGTCCCCAAGCTCATATCTCAATCCCCTTCAGTTTTACACCATCTAGCTGAGGTAGCAGAGCTTGGAAGTGCCTTCAGATCAGATGCATTATTTTCTTTTTGCTTGGGCAGCTGGAGCGTGGTTTTTCAGAAGGAAATTGCATCAAAAGTTTCACCAATGGCTGGAGGTAATTCGTATCCCTGGGCATTAAGTTTCAGTGATTCTTTTCAGTTCTTTCCGCATGCAGAATCGCTGTTTAAGTTTATGATTTATCTAACAAATTCATAGTCTACATTGTTCGAATTTGAAATTAGAATGTTGACAATTTGATCTTTGAATTATGATCATTTGATTGCGAATTGATTGCAATTTGTAATTGCTAATTTGTTGTTAATTGAAAAATGATACAATTGGCAAATGTTGCAGATTTATCTGAAGCTACATAATTCTAATTTGCTACATAATTTGAATTTGAAATTAGAATGAACAATTAGATTTATTTAAATTGTTCATACAATTTGGAATGGAAAATAATGTTGCAGATTTATCTGAAGCTACAAAATTCAAAACATTATAGAATTTCGAATTTGAAATTCCAATAAACAATTGGATTTATTTAAATTGTTCATACAATTTAGAATGACAAATAACATTGCAATTACAGAATTCAAAACAACAACGGAGAATTCAAAAAAAGACTAAAAGAAACGAAGAGAGGAAAACCCAACGCCAACCCAAACTAAAGCATATGGCCATAGCCCATGATGAGAATAATCAACACTGAATTTATTGCTTCAGGACTTCATCCAACTGCTTAAACCATGAACAATTTTACATATGTACAAACAAGCAAACATAACACAAAATAAAATTAAAACCGGAAACTTGTGTGAGAGAAATTTGTTGATGTATTTGATAATCAATCAAAAATCATCATCCATGAGAGAGAAAATAAGAAGCAGATTGCAATGATGAATTACTAGTAAAAGAATTTATTCAACAAATAGAAAGGACTTGAATCGTTTCACTAACTTAAAAGTTAGGATTAAGTTTAAGTAAAAGTTAAGATTAAGTTTAAATAAAGTTGAAACTATATATTTTTTCTATTATATATGATAAGTTTTATTTAATTTCAAATTTTATTAAAATATTTTTGGCCGATGTAATAAGGCTTAAAGAGTAGGTACTCTTATTTTTTCTGGTTTTAAGGCTTTGCTAAATCATAAAATAATATCTAATTAACTATGGCTATTGGATATAGTCTTATTGCTATAAAAGCCGCTAAATTACTCTAACCAATTACCCATTCTTACAATAAAAAATAGAAATAAATATATCATTGGTATATTCAAAATTTGGAATAAGGCTCATGCGTAGTTAAAAACAATAGTCAAAATCACTCACGAGAGGTTGGTCTCTCACCAAAACGTTGAGAGAACATTGGTTTTGTCCAAATTATAGCCTATATTAAAACAACATCCATTTTTTAAGATTATGATTCAAATATTGCAATGGACTCTAAGGAGACTCACGGTCATTATCAGTTGGATCAGCTAAGGCTGAAAAGAAACTCGCCACCGCTACAAGCACCAGGATTTTCCACATAAAGCTCATTGTCAAAGAAGCTTCTAGCAAAGTATCTGAGTAGCACAACAACCAATTTCCATGGGTTGTTTTGTTTGAAGTATTCAAAACACCATGGAAGGGAAGCCATGGGATGGATCGATCTCCAAACCGCCCATCTTTCTTTGCTTCTTTACCAATTCCATGGAAGGGAAAAAAGGTGTTGGGATAGAGTTAGGGGTAGGTGGATGTGAATGCTTTATCATAAGCTCCAAGTCATGAGAAGGTGGCTCAAAGGCCCCTCGAAATGCGGGCAAGAACAATAGACCAAAACTGAAGAAAATGGCGTGATAAAAAAAGGTAACATGGTCCATGAGGGGACCGGTATATAAATGGCGATTTTTTGGGAATAAGAAAGCCTAAAATATGGGGTGGGGTGGATTTTCAGGCTACGTATATTTTTTAACATACCAAAACTTTGTGCTCTATAATTATTCAATCCTCTGTAATTATTTAATCTCTTTTGCATTAATTAATTTGTAATTGTAACCATTTTCTTTTTACACACTGAGCAAAGCAGGGAGAACCATTGTGTCAACTAATGTTTTGGAAACAAAATAATCAAAATGCAGAGAACAAAGTATGGCTATCACTTACTGGTTACTTGGTCGGCTGAGTTCTAGGTTCTATAGCATTCGAAGTTCCAGACTTTGCAGAGTTTTGCCTATGCCCCTGCTCCTCATGGGAATTCACATTCAGCAATAACTTACAGTTGATTGGAATTTGGCACTGGGAAGTTGTAAGGGAATCAAGTAACATAACTGGGCAGTGGTTACCTCGAAAGTCACCCACAGGATTAATTTCTATACCATTTACCACTTGAAAACTTGAAGTTGACATTTATGACTTCTTCCTTTAGGTTGTAACATGTGATACAGATCTAACGATCATTAAAGAAGATATTAATGAATCACAATGATTCATTCTCACTGTTCATGTTTAAATTTTAACCACGCTATCTCGATTCTCAGGCTTCAGCACACCTTCTCAACTTATATCATAGTTTCTTGTTTCTTGTTCTAATTTCCGTCAGCTTGCCGAGAGGTGTGTGTGTGTGTGTGTGTGTGTGTATATATATATATATATATATATATATATTATATATATATATAGATATATATATAACTTTTCATTTTTAATATGCCACTCAAGTTTTTTAAATTTAATGGCAAGTTACAAATGAAGTGGAGATTTTGAAATAGATGGTATTTTGATAAGAATGGCAATGTTTGTATTAATAAAATAAAACCCACTGGTCAGCTCTATGAAAGAGAGTCTAAACCAGGAGAGTATGGCTCTGTAGAACGCTGTACATTGTTCATCAACATTACACATTAAATAGAATACATGGTTTTAGGGAAGTTAGAACAACATCCTAAGAAATAGAAACTAATTCCTATCCTGAGGCTACGTGAACCAACTCTACCTATTCTAGGATATTCTCTATTATCTTCAACACTCCCCCTTAATGGAGAATGGGTTCACATATATGCCTAACATCCCCCTAAACATTTGAAATTTTATTTTTCCAAGGGCTTAGTGAAAATGTCCGCAACATTATCACATGTATTACAATATTCCAGATGAATTTCTTTAGATTTCACTTTCTCCCTAACAAAATGAAATTGAGTATCAATATGTTTAGTGCCTTTTTTAAACACTTGATTGTTGGCCAGCTTGATTGAACTTTGATTGTCGCATCTGATTATTGTTGTGACTATTTGTTCTTCCCCAACATCCTGGAGAAGTCTCCGCAACCAAACTGCCTCGCACGTTGCTGCACAGATGGCTTGATACCCTGCTTTTGTTGAGGCCAAGGAGACTGTGTTCTACTTCCTGCTGCTCCAAGTGATCACCTCGGATCCAATACTGAATGCATAACCTATTATAGATCTGCGATCATCTACATTACTTGCCTAATCTGAATATGCAAATCCTGTCAATCTAAAATCAGAAGAGTTAGTGTAAATAATTCCATAATCTATGGTACCTTGTAGATACCTAAAAACATTTTCGCTTCATTCCAATGGCTTTCAAGTGGATTAGACATAAATTGGCTTAACACACTGACTGCATAAGCCAAATCAGGTCTAGTGGTGGTTAGGTAGATCACACTCCCTACCAGCTGTCTGTAAAGTGTTTCATCTGCCGCTTTTGAGCCATCTTCACACTGCAATTTGATGTTATGCTATAATGGTACTGGTGCAGACTTGCACTGATCCATTCTAAACTTTTCTAACAGGCCTTTGACATACTTTGCTTGAGACAAAAATGTTTGACCTGAATCTCTCTAGATCTCGAGACCTAAACAGTATATGAGTTCACCGAGATGCTTCATCTCAAACATCTGTGACATCTGCTGCTTGATTTCATAAATTAGATATATAGCATCACCTGTAATTATCAAATCATCTACATATAATGGAATCAGCACTACGCACCCTTGTTCATCTTTCATGGTGTAAAGATTAGGGGAATTATTGCTTCTATTATAGCCAGCTTGTAGAAAAAATGAATCAATTTCTCATACCACGACCTGGGAGCTTGTTTTAGTCCATAGAGTGCTTTCTTCAACCTACAGACTAAATGTTATTTTCCCTTCTGGACAAACCCTTCCGGTTGCTCTAAATAAACATCTTCTTTCATTTCTCCATTCAGAAACGCAGACTCTACATCTAGTTGGTGCATCATCCAATGTTTCTTGGTAGCTAAAGCAATTAACATTCTTATGGTGTTCAATTTAGCTACAGGGCGAAGGTTTCTTCATAGTCTATCCCTTCTTTTTGTGTGTACCCCTTTGAAACCAACCTAGCTTTCAGTTTTTCTATAGTTCCATCTGCATTAATTTTCGGTTTATATAACCATTTGCAACCTATTACCTGTTTTCCTCTAGGGAGTTATACCAATTCCCAAGTGTTGTTTCTGATTATTGAATCATATTCCTATTCCATGGCTATTTTCCATTCATTACTTTCATTTGCTTCTTTATAACTAGACTCAACCACATTCATCATACTAGTTATAAAAGCATTTTCCCTATATCTTGTAGGCATTTGAGCTTTCCTACCTGATCTCCTGAGTGGTGGGGTGGTGGTTTCAAACCTTATTTGATCATCATTTACTTTTTCTTCCTGCTGGTGCTATTGTTGTTGCTGCTGCTATTGTTGTTCATCCTTTGCCTTTGTTTGCTGCTGACATTGATTGTTTTCATCGTCTTCTTCTTCAAAGTACGGAATGTCCCATCCGTCATTATGTTCATTAGTTTCTTCACTATCATGCTCATGGAATTTAACATCTCTACTAACAAAGATCTTGTGAGTAGAGGGATTAAATAATCTATATGCTTTATACGACGAACAATACCCTATAAAAGTACATCTGATGGCTGTTGAGTCTAATTTCTTTCTATCTTCCTTCAGTATGTGGGCAAATGATTTACATCCAAATATTCTTAAGTGTTTTACTGCAGGTTTATATCCATATAAAGCTTCAAAAGGAGTTTTAAACTCAAGACTTCTTGTAGGACTCCTATTTTTTAAATAAACCGTAGTATTCACTGCTTCAGCCCAAAAACCATTTGAATGATTCTTACCTTTAAGCATACTTCTAGCACATTCCACCAGAGTTCTGTTTTTCCTTTCTGTTACTCCATTTTGCTGTGGATTATGGGGCACTGTGAACTGCTGCAAAATTCCATGATATTTACAATATCTGATAAGCTCTTCTTTCCTGTATTCTCCCCCTTGATCAGAACGAAGAATTTATCTATTTCCCTGTTTGTCTTTCAATCATATTTTTAAACTGCTTAAAGTATTTGAATGTATGACTCTTCTTACTTAAGAAATACACCCAAGAAAACTTCGTACAATCATCAATAAACAGTGGAAAATACACTGCACCTCCTATTGATTTTGTCTGTATGAGACCACAAAGGTCTGTGTGCACGAACTCCAGTATATCTCTCTGTTTCTTTTCTACTCTAACAAGGAATTATTCTCTATCCATTTTTTTAAAGTACGAGCATCACAATCATTATGTACTTGTTTTAGCATAGGAAGATATCTTACCATTTCTTTCCTCTGTAGTAAGAGAAAATCATTGTAATTGTTGTGGCCGAATCTCTAGTGCCAAAGCTCTTCCGTAGTCAGACTCGTTGCTGTCAATGCTCGAACCGGTGCAAGTCTCACATCCAACTTGTACAGTCCTCCTGTTCGGATTCCTGTAGCAATTGTCTTCATACCATCTAGCAAATCCTTAATGTAACAGTTAGATTTTAAAAATTCAACTTTGAAATCTTGATCTGTAATCATTGATATAGAGATCAAGTTCTTAGTTATGCCAGACACATACATTACATTATAAATTTGTTTGATATTACTATCAGGTAGAATGACAGAAACTTTCCCACATCCTTTGATTTGATGACTTCTATCATCTCCTCGGTAAATCTGTGCACCTTTATTGATCTCTTTAAAATCCTCCAGCCAGTGCTTGTTCCCTGTCATGTGTGTTGACTCTCCTGAATCTATATACCAGATGTCTGCATCAACATTTTCATCACGATCTGCCATAAACAACTTCAAATTCTGCACCTAATCACCATTCGTGAGATGACATGCATGTCTCTTTGGCTTTTGTTGTTCTTCATGATACTTCTTTTTCCTACATTCCCTGGCAATATGACCCAATTTCCCTTAATAAAAACATTTAGTTTCAGAGTAGTTTTTATTCAGGTGCATACTTTGGGTTAGATTTGGCCGTTTATGTGAACTTGCTCCATTTTGCTGTTGTGGACCTCCTTTCCCTTTGTAGAAGTTCTTCCTCACCACCAATGCAAGATCAACACTTTGGGGCTTTAGAGTCGATCTCCTCTCTTCTTCCTGCATCAGTATACCTGTCAGCTCTTCAAAATGCGGGATCTTTTCTCTGGCATTGATCCCAACGATGAACATTTGATAATCATCAGTGACACCATTCATTGTAATGGTCACAAGATCTGTATCGTCCATTGTATGACCAATATCTGATAATTTGGTTTTCAGATCCTTGATCCTTGCTACGAATGAAGCAATTGTTTCATTCTCCTCCATCTTCATGGATAGGATCCTACTCTTAAGGAACAAAAGACGATTTGAATTTCTAATCTCGTACAATTCCTTCAGAATTCCCTATATCTCGTTAGTTGACTTACCTTCTTTGATGTGTGGTATAATACAATCTTTCACTGACATCTTTAATATTGTCCTTGCTCTACTTTCTCGTTTCTTCCAATCTCGGACTGTTGCTGATCCAACCATGGGCCTCGGTTCATCCCCATTCACAATTGTCCAAGCACTCTGCACTTCTAGCAGAGTCTGCATCTTAAACTTCCAATTTGCATAGTTGGAACCATCGAACTTGTTATGCTCGTTCATGCATGCTTCAAAAATATTGTTATTCATCTTGGCGATTTAGATTTTTTTTTTTTTTTTCGATAGGTAAAAGATGTTAAATTTAACCTAGATCTGTGATAGAGACAGATCGCTGTTGTTTGATCTCAAAACACACGCGCAGATCACCGTGGCTTTTTTCTTAGCCTCCAGACAACTTCTTGTTGTCAGCGACAACCTTGTTCTTGGCTTCCTCACTCAGTTTCTCTGACAGCGACAACCTTGTTCTTGGCTCCACTCTGCAGTTTTTTTGATTTACACGATCGTCGCAGATATAGGCCCAATATCTGAGACTGTCACAGATATACATCAATTTTCTGAGATGTCCTCGCAGATATATGCCCAATATCTGAGACTGTCGCAGTTTTACATCAATTTTCTGAGACGATTTTGATTCAAAGAACCACCCACCAGCCAGCGTATAGGTTCCTTAGCCCTGACGCTCTGATACCATGATAAAAATGGCAATGTTTGTATTAATAAAATAAAATCCACTGGTAAGCTCTATGAAAGAGAGTCTGAACCAGGAGAGTCTGGCTCTGCAGAACGCTCTACATTGTTCATCAACATTACACATTAAATAGAATATATGGTTTTAGGGAAGTTAGAACATCATCCTAAGAAATTCCTATCCTGAGGCTACATGAACCAACTCTACCTATTCTAAGATATTCACCATTATCTTCACCATATTTTACGTGTAAAAATGCCAAATATGGGTATACAGAGTATCAAATTTAACCCTTGCAGAATACACATTGACTAGTTCCATAAATACCAGTTTTCGTGAAATTTTCCCTACTCAATGTCTTCTTTTTCCATGCGAGCCATGCATATAAAATAACCTTGTGCAAAAATTTTGCTTTCCAAAATCTACTGAACCAACATGTATGCTTAACGTTGAACTCGATACCTATGTTACCAGAAACGGGACGGTAGCCACCGTTCCCGTTAAAAAACGCAATAGAAACGTGACAGCGTAGAAAACGCCGTTTTGTACGGATGTTCTCGTTTTTAGCGGTGAGAAACTGGTTTTCCAGAAACGATTCGTTTCTTAGAACGGCCTGATACAAAATGTTCTTCAGTTTCCCTGCAACGTTTTGGTTTCTCCATAATGTCAGGGTTTCCTATTCAAACTCATACAAAGTCTTGTTAACTAAGAAATTTCTAACTATTGTTCAAAACCAAACTGCATGCAAACTAATTTCATTTTGCGGTAAAGAAATTTTTAACTCTTGTTAAAAAAAACTGCATGCAAAAGCCAAAAGGCACTGCAAGCAAAACGAGTTTCATTTTCCAGTAAAGCAAGTTCTGGGGGATTTAAGTTGCAAAGAGGAGAGCAGATCTGGTATATGCAGCCGAGCAGAGGAGAGGAGGCAAATCAGATCAGAGCAGAGGAGGAAGTAAGTGCGCCAAGGAGCCCGAGTTAGCTTCTCACCCCATACAGTTTAGCTTCATAAATATTCGGTAAGATAATTAGAAGGCTTGTGATTTATTTCTTTTTCTTTCCGTGATTGAGGTGTTTCTGAATGTAAACAAGTGCATATATTTTAAATGTAATTTCATCTTTCAAATCATGATGCCCAACAGACAGCACCAATTTCGCTGAATTGTTAATATTTTATCACATCGACATTTTTGCCCACAATTTTCTCGATTTGCATATCAATTTTCCACGCGGGATAAGGGTTTATGGTTTCTGATTTAGAATTTGTATTACTTGAATGCTTCAATTTTATAGGTTTTATTAGCTAATATATTTGTTTTAGAGCTAATACATTTGTAGAACCAACGTCATTTTGTATCTTTCAAAGAGAATTGTTAATACTACCCACTGGACCTTGCACAAGGGGAGTTGTTAATACTACCCATTGGACCCTGCACAAGGAGAGTTGTTAATACTGCTTATTTTTTTCTTTGAAATTGGTATGCTTCTCTACAAAACTACTACTTTTAATCACTGACCAATGATCAAAAGCATAGTTTTGCAGCTTCAAGCCTTTATTAGAATGGTTATATTTCTTATTATAAACTATATTTTTAATACATAATTAAATTCAAAATCATGAAATTTTTTGAAGGCAATTATAAAAGTTTAATCAAATTTATTTAAAAGTTTAAATTCTATGTTATGTTTGTCATGGGTTATTTATATAATTCAATTTGTGACATTGCAACGTAATTTTTGCAATCCTATAAACAAGCTTGTAATGTGTTTAGATAATGAATGTTTTGTTTTATGTTTTTCATCAAAAAAATTGTTTTTTCTCTCTCCTCGTTTCTTCAATGGGAAACCTCTAAACATCGTTTCTCGTCCTGTTGTCGTTTCTCGTTTCGTTTCCCGTTTCTCGTTTCTGGTAACATAGCTCGATACCACATATGAACAAGTATGTGTCAGCAACAGAAATAGATCCCTGTGAAATAAGCCATCCCACACTATCTGGTCTCCCTCGTCATTTTTGCATATGGGAGATTTGCATAGTGCAACAATCAATCTATCCCATTTCCTAACAACTTCACATGTCAATCCAATCTCCGCTGCTCGCTTCCAGACAAGTATGATTCCATTCCATGTATTGATCGCCTGTGCAAGATAGATAATGCCCTGAAATTTAATCTGATAATTAAATTTTCTGAGTAGGGAATATCCATCTCCGTGCCCAGGATACGATCTCTGCCAAAAATAATCTCCTTCCCCAAGCCAAATGACTAGCAGAATCGCTTCAAGAGCCAAGTCTTAATTTTGTTAAAGTGAATCCAAAGGGTGGATGTCGTTGGTTTTCCAATCAGACCATCTCTCATCCAGATTTCTGTTGAAGTCATAATTCCAACTGCGCAGCCGTACATAACTCCAAAACCGCCAGAATGAAACCACAAACCCGCTTGAGGCATATCGCACCGCTTTTGCGTAAAGGTGGTTTCCGTATTTTTGACTCCGATACAATATGGTGCAGACGCGTGGCTCTCACCATACGTCAGCAAGTTTCACTTTTCGGGAGCTATCGTTCACTCAAGTGAGGCCTTCCGATATCGTTGTCCGCCGTTCGATTGTCTCCAGTGTTTTTGTCCGTTGATTGCTCAAACCTGCATACGGCAAATATTAACTATGTTGCGTGGAGTAAAACTAAGTTCTGGTTGACCATACCTTTATTAATGCTTTGTCATAGGTGTAGGTAATGCATTTAGTTTTTCATACGACATATATTAATGTTTATAAAAACGTGTTATATTTTTTTATAGAGCGTTGACCATATGTATTAAAAAAAACCCACGGTAGTTTTTGTTATTACGAGTCAAGTGAAATATATGCTTGTTGTTGTATTGGTCGGATATGTGAGAGTTGTTGTGCGCAGCTCATAAAACCAGGGGAGCGCACATGAAGCAAATGACCATGAATTTTTGCACAGCAGTGCATAAATGAAAAACGTGGGAGCACATCTGAAGATGTATGTCATTTTTTTACTGGTGGTGAATCAAAGTGAAATATCGCAAGTAGAGGAGCGCATTTTGTTTTGTAAGGAAGTATGTAAATTTTTATTACAGCAGTAAAGTGTTTTTCACAGCAGTGAATGTAAAAGGGGTTTTACAGCAGTAAACCCAGCTCAGTGAATTCTCAGGTGAAAATAGAGTAAATGTTTTGTTGAATGTATTTTTGTGGTGAATCCCTCTCAGCAAAGAGGATGAATATATATCAGGCATATATCTTAATGAATAGAAATGTTTTTATGGTGTTGAAATACTCTGTTCCTCAGTAAATTTTTTTTTAAGCTTCCCTGTGCACAAAAGATCCTGGAGTGAAGGAAACAGAGCATTGCCTCTGTGTGTTTGAATTTTTGTTTTTGGGATTTTCCCATTAAAAATCCCCAACAGTGGTATCAGAGCAGGCTTAGGCTCTTTGAAGGTGACAAAGAAGCTGAAGGGAGGAGCTTGTTGCAGCAGTAAAACTTCTCAAGTAGAGTGAAGGCTCAGTCATGAAAATACTCAGGTATTTCACAAAGTTTTTTTTGTGTTGCTGAAGAAACAGTCAATTGTTTTAAACACATAGTCAAGGATTTAGAGGCATAGATCAGAATGCAAGGAATGGCCAGCACAAGCACTGGTATGGGTATGTTTAACACCCAACTCCCACAGTTTAATGGGAAGAACTATGACTACTGGTCAATAACCATGACAACCCTGTTTGCCTCTCAAGATTTATGGGAAATAGTTGAATCTGGGTTTGAAGAACCAGCAGATGAAAATGAGTTCAATGCATTAACTCAGGGAGAGAGAGATCAGCTGAAGAGCAATAGGAAGAAGGATTCAAAAGCCCGTATGTTGTTGTATCTAGCAGTAGACCAGAGTGTGTTTCCAAGGTTAGCAGCAGCTAAGACAACAAATGAAGCATGGCAAACCCTCAAGACAGCCTATCAAGGCATGGAGAGAGTGAAGACAGCAAAACTACAATTGCTGAGAAAAGATTTTGAGAATCTGTGCATGAAGGAGTCAGATAACATTGACTCATTCTTCACTCATGTGATTGGTGTAATCACACAAATGAGAACTCATGGAGAAACCATTGAAGATAGAAGGATTGTGGAGAAAATATTGAGAGTCTTACCCTCAAGGTTTGATGCCATAGTCACCACCATTGAAGAGACAAAGGATCTCTCAAACTATTCAGTTGATGAGCTACATGCATCACTGATAACACATGAGCAGAGCTTGAGTAGGAATGAAAACTCATCTCTTGAGCAAGCCTTCAAGACCCAGATGTCCTTTGGAAGAGGAAGAGGTCAAGGCAGAGGAAACAAGAGAGGAAGAGGCAGAAGCCAGAACAGAGGTGGAAGGAACAACCCAGCAAATGCACAAGGAAGAGGCAACAATCCAAATCAGAACCAAGGCCAAGGCAGCAGCCAACAAGGAGGACAACATCATGCTCAAGGACAAAGGTATGAAAAATCCAATGTCCAATGCTATTATTGTAAAAAATATGGGCACTATGCCAGTGAATGTAGGAAGAAGCAGCATGATATGAACAATATACAAAATGCAAATGTCACTAGAGAAAACATCAGCCAAAATAATGTGTTGTTAGCTTGTAACATGGCTGAAACAAACAGTGAGGACATTTGGTTTTTAGACTCAGGTTGCAGCAACCATATGACAGGAAACATAGCCTTCTTTTCTGCCCTAGATAAAAATGTGAAATCAGAAGTTACACTTGGTACTGATAGTAAAGTCTCTGTTATGGGAAAAGGGGAGGTAAAAATATTTACAAAGCAAGGAGAAAGGAAAACCATAGCAGATGTCTACTATGTCCCCGGAATGAGATGTAACCTCTTGAGTATTGGACAGCTTGTCCATAAGGGGTACAATGTTTTCTTTAAAAATGATGTATGCACCATCATGGATATAGCACCCAACAAAAGATGCATTGCTGAAGTAAAAATGACAAGGAACAGGATGTTCCCTCTCCGAATAAGAGCAGATTTGAAAAACAAAGGAGAAATTGCAGCAGTCACCCAAGAGGCTTTCCAAAGTGTGCCAAAGGATGAGAATTGGTTGTGGCACTTGAGATTTGGACATCTCAATTTTGGAGGTCTAAATTTGTTGAGTAGGAAAGGAATGGTAAGAGGATTACCATTGATAGAGAAACCTGACAGCATATGTGAAGGTTGCATATTAGGAAAACAACATAGAGAAAGTTTTCCATCAGGGAAGAGCATAAGGGCAAAGGCACCCTTAGAGATCATCCACTCAGATTTATGTGGACCGATGCAAGCTCCATCATTAGCAGGCAGCCAATATTTCCTAACATTCATTGATGACTTTACAAGAAAGACTTGGATATATTTCCTTAAAAACAAAAGTGAAGTGTTTGAGAAATTCCAAAACTTCAAAGCATTTGTGGAGAACCAAAGCGGGCTACATATTAAAGTTTTGAGAACTGATAGAGGAGGTGAGTATATCTCTAAGGAATTCCTAAGATTTTGTAGAGAAAATGGAATTCACAAACAGTTTACAGCTAGGTACACCCCACAGCAAAATGGAGTTGCTGAAAGGAAGAACAGGACCATCATGGATATGGCGAGGAGCATGCTGAAGGAAAAGCATTTGCCAAATGACTATTGGGCTGAAGCTGTGAATTGTGCAGTTTATATTTTGAACAGGTGTCCTACAAAAGCAGTGTTGAACAAAGTGCCAGAAGAGGCATGGAGTGGGAGAAAGCAAGGAGTCACCCACATGAGAGTTTTTGGATGTGTGGCCTATGCACACATTCCAGATCAGCTAAGGAGGAAGTTGGATAGCAAAGGGGAGAAATGTATCTTTATTGGATACAGTGAGGAATCCAAAGCCTACATGTTGTATATCCCATCTACCAAGAAGTTTTTTGTCAGCAGAGATGTTCAATTCATTGAAGAGGAAGCTTGGGATGGAAGCATAGAGAAAACAGTGAATGTTAAAAACTGTTTGTCTCATGATGAAGATGAAGAGGAGGTGGCTGAAATACATCCCCAAACAGCAGCGCCAACACAAGGACAGCAAGGGACACCATTGAGGATCAATGAGAGTGCTTCTCCAAGCACACCACAAGGAGGAAATTCAAGTGCATCTTCAAGCACTTGCACACCAAGTGAAAGAGGTAAGAAATTTAGAAATCTAAGTGACATTTATGATGAAGGAATGAATTCCTTATTTGCCTTGTATTGTCGTGTTGATGATCCTATTCATTTCGAAGATGCAATTAAAGATAGGAAATGGATAGAAGCTATGGATGAGGAGATGAATGCCATAGAGAGAAACAAAACATGGGATTTGGTTGAGCTACCAAAAGGTAAAGAAGTCATTGGAGTCAGATGGGTTTACAAGACCAAGAGCAATGTTGAAGGCAAGATAGAAAGGTACAAGGCAAGGCTGGTTGTCAAAGGGTACAAGCAGCAATATGGGAGAGATTATGAGGAGACTTTCGCACCGGTTGCAAGAATGGAAACCGTGAGAGCAGTGCTGTCCATAGCAGCTCAAAACAAATGGAAAGTCTACCAAATGGACGTGAAGTCAGCATTCCTAAATGGAGTGTTAAAGGAAGAGGTTTACATTGAACAGCCTCTCGGCTATGAGAAGAAAGGTGAAGAGCACAAAATGTGCAAATTGAAGAAGGCTCTTTATGGGCTGAAGCAAGCGCCAAGAGCATGGTACAGCAGGATAGATTCTTATCTATTGGATAATGAATTTGACAAATGTGAAGGTGAACCCACAGTCTACATCAAAGAAAAAGATGGTAAAATTTTGATTGTTGTCTTATATGTTGATGATGTTATTTTCACAGGTAATGATGATCAGCTCATTAAGAATTTTAAATCAGTCATGAAGGAAGAATTTGAAATGACTGACATGGGTTTCTTGAGATACTTCTTAGGCATAGAAGTAGATCAAAATGAAAAATGAATTTTTATCTCACAAGCAAGATATATAAATCAAGTATTGGGCAGATTTAACATGCAAGAATGCAAGGCAGCGATCACTCCCACAGTAATGGGATTAAAACTCAGCAGAGAGGACAGCAACAAGGATTTTGATCATAGTTTGTACAAGAGTATTGTTGGCAGCCTTATGTATTTAACAGCTACTAGGCCTGACATTATGTATGCTGTTAGTTTAATTTCCAGATTCATGGAGAGGCCAAAGGAGGCACATTGGCAGGCAGCAAAAAGAATTTTGAGGTATGTCAAAGGTACCAAAATGTTTGGAATTTTATATAATGTCTCAAAACATTTAGATTTGGTTGGATACACTGATAGTGATTGGGCTGGAAGTGTAGATGATCGGAAAAGCACTTCCGGTTATGTGTTTCATGTGGGTTCAGGAGCCATTTCATGGGCTTCTAAGAAGCAGTCCATTGTAGCATTGTCTACAGCAGAGGCTGAATATGTGGCAGCTACAGCAGCAGCATGTCAAGCAGTGTGGATGAGAAGAATGTTGAGAAGCTTAGGCCAAGAACAGGCAAAAGCGACAGTGATTTTTTGTGACAATAGCTCAGCTATTGCATTGTCAAAGAATTCAGTGTTTCATAAGAGAACGAAAACACATGATACAAGGTTTCACTACATCAGAGAATTGGTGAACAATGGAGAAATTGTCTTAGAACATTGCAGGACTCAAGAACAGGTAGCAGACATCTTGCAAAGCCACTGGATCAGAATGAGCTTTTGAATTTTTGAGAAAGTG